>OW026520.1:64258069-64858069 GCA_932274085.1 Protocalliphora azurea | reverse complement strand
AATTCTTTAAAATTTGGAATATCACCACTCCATGCAAGGATAAGATTTTTGGAGTTCTGCTTACATCTTGCATATGATATGAAGTACAAAAATATTCCCGGGCAGGAAAATGCTACAGTAAAAAACAATTTGGAACTTCACGCATTACGAAAAGAGGAGAAGAAAAGAATTCAAAGAACAACTCGGATTAATAATTGATACATGGCTATGGAAGCTCAAATGATGGAAATACAGCAAGACGTTTCTTTGAAAATCCGGAACTCACATCTTCAATCACAGGCATTAACTTAAATATTTTGAAGCGTTTTAAGATTATATTGGCAGCCATTAATAGCAAAAAACAAATTAATGCGGACAAATTTAAAATTTTTGCTTACGAAACTAAAGAACTACTTAACATTACATACCCCTGGAAATCAATGACTCCAACAATTCACAAAGTATTGGCACATGGTAAAGAAATAATAGAGAATAGTATTTTGCCATTGGGAGAACTAACAGAGGAAGCACAGGAAGCCCGATATAAAGATGTTAAACATTTCCGACTCTTCAATACCTGAAAATGTTCGAAAATAGCGCAAAATATGGACTTAATGGAATATTTATTAATATCATCAGATCCAGTTATATATTCTATAAGAACACGATGGCTACCAAAAATCACTCTTGAAATAGAAAAAGAGGATTCCGAAGCTAAGGAAGTTAAAAATTTGGTAACGTTTGATGTTTCTGATTATTTTTAAGAAAATCTCTAATAATATCTTCGATAATATATTCTTAATAAAATAAATAACGGGATATATGTATAATAAGTATGTAAATATGTAGAACAAATTAAATAAACATTACTCAAATAAAGAATTTACTACTTTATAATAACAAATATATACCTACATAATACATTAGAAAACTAAAATGTTACGTATACACACATATGGAAATACGGAACAAAATAGTGAATTTTGCAACTTTTGACGTGACTTAGTAGTTTTGAGGCCATTATATTACTATTATTAAATGACCTATATCAACATTTTATACATCGTTGAATTGGTAAATAACATAAATAAATTTTTAAAGTATTTGCAAAATTAGTGGAGTTAAATTAAAAAAATTAAATTTTTTTTGATTTTGAGCTAATTAAAAAAAAAAAAATTATTTTTGAAAAATTACCAAAAATAGGAGCTATTTTATTGATTTTTTTAGGAATGAAAGCTTGATTTGTGTTTTATACATTACATAAGAAATAATATTAAAAATATTATGCTAATATGCTTTTAAAAATAGTCGTTAAAAAAACTGAATTTTAACATAAAATCTCCACTACTGCATTCGTTTTTGGCCGGGCGGGAAGCAGTTTAGTGTTAAATCATTCTAAATCTATTCTATTAAATCTATTAAAAAATATGGGTACCAAATTTAAAAAAGCTCGCGTGACATTTTTTTTATTAATCGATAAAAATGAAACTATTTTTTAAAATTGGCAATGCTGGATGTAGGGTGCAAACTTAAATCAATTCAAAATTTCTTTATTAACCATTTATGAAGCCTTATCTTTTGAAATTAATAAGGAAAAATTTTTTTATTAACGGAACTTTGAGAAAAAAGTGAATGAATTGTACTATATTTTTGTAAAAAAATAGCCATTTTTCATGCCAATTTCAGAGTGCTGACTTTGAATATTTTTCACGTCTAGACGATTTGAGATAATCCAAAACTTCTTTCAGCATATTATTTTGAAATATGTAGCAAATTACAGAATATTTTTAATAAATTTTTACCTCATATATCTCCGGACTTATTCCCGAAAAACGAAAGAAAGTCGAGCCAAAAAATCAAAAATTCAAAATTCAAGCGTAAATATCTTTTTAACTGTAAGAGATAACTTAGATGAGTAAGCTTACTTTTTCTTTATCTTGCCAAGCACTTTCCAGAAATATAAAAATCATTAAAATCGGACTTCATTTGAACAAGTATACATACTGACGAAATAAATTCAAAAGTCTAGGACATGCTTAAAGAAAAGATAATAGAACCATCCACAAGTCCTTATAATTCACCTCTCCTTTTAGTTCCAAACAAAGGACATTCAGATATATCAAAATGGAGATTGGTAGTAGATTTTCTAAAACTAAACGAAAAAATTAACGACAAATTTCCGTTAACAAGACTAGATGACATTCTGAACAAATTAGGACGCGCCAAATACTTTTCAACACTCGACATGACTAACTCCTTCCACCAAATCAAACTAGATAACATTTCTCGCCCTTGCACGGCATTTTCGACACCAACGGGTCATTACCAATTTACAAGGTTACCATTCGGACTGAAGATATCATCTAACAGCTTTCAACGTATGCTCACTATAGCATTATCAGGTTTAGAATCAAAAGCATTCTTGTATGTAGATAATATAATTGTTTTCGGTTGTAGTACCCAACACCATAATGAAAATCTTATAAAAATGTTAAGTAGATTAGAGAAATACGTACGACTTTTCGTAGCATTTTGCAATTATTACAGAAGATTTGTTAAAAACTTCGCTAATATAGCAATATGTCTCAATGCACTTTAAAAAAAGAATATAAAATTCAATTGGACTCAAGACTACCAAACCGCCTTTGAAACACTAAAAAATAAATTAATAACTCCACCAATACTTCAGTATCCAAATTTCGTAAAACCTTTTATACTGACTACAGACGCATCAAACCACGGTTTTGGCGCAGTTTTATCACAGAATATAATGGGAGAAGACTTACCGATATCCTATGCAAGCCGATCTTTGAACAAACATGAAAAGAATAAATCTGTCCTTGAAAAGGAATTATTAGGCGTTCACTGGGGCATAAAATTTTTTAGACCATATCTTTTCGGACGAAGTTTCACCGTTATAACAGATCACAGACTACTAGTTGCCCTATTTTCACATAAAAACCCGTCCTCAAAATTGATTCGAATAAGACTAGAACTATCAGACTATGATTTCAACATAATATACAAAAAGGGAGCAAATAAGAAATGCAGATGCATTATCACGATTAGAAATTGACTCGGAAATTTTAAAAAACATGATTCTAATCAGTATTGACGAAAATGAAAAGAAAACTCTGGCAATAACGCGTAGCATGCTAAATAAGAATAAAATAATTGATAAAAATAAAGAGAACGTTCAAAATAATGAAAAGGACGGCATATCTCAACAGAAGCCTGTACAACTTCATATGTGGGAATGATATAAAGAAGCTTCAAAAAATAGAATATATATATATATATATATATATATATGTAAAAGCTGCAGCAAGAAAAAGAAATAAATGAAAAAATTACGCGTATAGTATGTAATAAAAGCGAAAATCCTATGTTTTCAGAAACATTATTGAAGAAACTTTTATTAAAATTAAAAAAAATTAAAATTTAAAAGATACGTACTATATGATAATGATGAAATTTTCAAATATATAACGGCCGACAAATTAAAAGAAAAATATAATAATCTGCAGAATAATAATATTAATATAATTATATACAAAATGCCAAAAAGAGTAGCTGTCAATATAAAACAATATAGATTGAAGAATTTCATGAATTACCACATAACGGACACTTCGGAATCAGAAAAACACTAGCCAAACTAAAGCTAAGATACATATGGAAAAAAATGAATAAAATGGTTAAGAATTACGTTAGAACTTGTTCTTCTTGCCACAAGGAAAAACAGATTAAACATACAAAAGAACCTCTGACTATAACAGATACACCATCAAAAAGTTTCGACACCGTTGCAGTCGACACAGTTGGTCCTTTACGACCATCTAAAAACTTTTGATATATACTTAATGTGAAGTATGGTTTATTCAATATTTTAATGACAGACAAAGGCACAGAATTTAACAACGAACTAATGAAAGAGATTTGCGCATTATTAAAAATAGAACAAAAATTTTCTACTCCTTATCATCATGAAACTGTAGGAACAGTAGAACAAAACCATCGTGCATTAATATACAATAATTTACGTTTGCTTTTAACACAACACCAAATGTCGACACTGACTATTCACCATTTGAACTAATTTTTGGAAAACTCCCACGACTACCAAACGATGAATTGACAGAACCACAAAAAACATACAATCTTGACAATTACGCAAACGAATTAAAAGCTAGACTACGTTATTCACCACAAAAAGCGCGTGAGTTAATTCTAGCAGTAAAAGGGGGCTCAAAGACATAAAAAATTTTTAATCACTTGCAAAATTTTTGTTTCTTATCCGATTTATTTACGTTTGAATTTTTAAGCACCATAATTTTGCATGTTCTTGGTCCAGTTTTTTTTCATATATATCGTAGTATTTCCGACCGATTTTATTAGTTTTTTTCTTAGCTAGTTAAAGAACAAAATTATCTATTGAATAAAAAAATTTTAAGTCGATATCTTTACCGAGTCCAAAAATAAACGATTTTGAATTTGAAAATTGCAAAAAGACGACTTTTTGTGTTTTTTTAGCCGAAAAAGTATCTACACTCTTTTTTATCTAAAAAAATTTTCTTTAGCAACATATAATAATTTTGCATTTTTCTGAAAGGTAACTTCACAGAGATGACTTTAAGATAATAAATAAGCCCAATAACTCAATCGGTCATGGCACATACCCTCCCGAATTCGACCCATTTTATATGACAGTTTTGATTTTAGACCATATTTTCCCAATTACGAATCGGCAAGCGGAATATATTTTAAGAATCTTCAATATGTTGTTAAAAGTTTTAAGTCAAAATCTACGGGACTTCGGAGAAATGTGGATTCTATAGCCAAAAATGTAAAAAATCCCATTTTTGGTAATTTTGATTAGTTTATTTGGGAATTCAGGAAAACCCTACCCCTGATTGAACTTCGGTTAACGCGATATTATTTATATTAATAAGATCCACATTTCCTGCAAATTTCATTACGATATCTTTATAAACAAATATGTTATTACAACAAAAAAATTTGTATTTTCTCCGAAAACCCCAAATTGTGCCTTTTGTTTGGTTTATTTCTAAATAGCGAAAGAAATTTTAAAAATATGTATTCCAAATGAAGCTTCTCCTTTAGCATATATACTTTCCGATCTTTTGCAAAAAGATTCAAGTCAATATCATGCCTCATTTTAGAAATATGCGCCTTTAAACTTTTATATTTCCAATTTATTGTATATATGACTATATTTTTACAAACTTGCAAGTTTTGCCTTTAGTTTTGCGTGAATAATTACTTAGAAAATTATAAATATTTCTGTATAATTTGACTAATATCTATACACAAAATATTTTTATAAAAATAATTAATAAATATTTTTTATTTTTAATAGGGTTACCACATTTCCCAAATTTAAGTAAATCTTTATCCTTTTCTAAGCATTTATATATTTCTATTAATGAATTTAAAATAACAAAACAAACAAAAAATGTCTATTTTAACTTAATCAATAAGTATTTTATTAGTTTACATTTATGGTGTTTACCTAAATTTATCAAATGTATTTATCTATTGTTGATGGTTAAAAATTTATATATTTATGATCTAGTTTCAATGTACAGGTATACTTTCCGGTGATACCTAGGTGCAGCATTTATCTATTACTGATGGTTCAAAATCTATATTTTTATGAGCTAGTGACAATGCACAGGTAATATCCTTTCAGGTGATACCTAACAGCAACATGTAATATCAATGAATTCGGTGTAGGTGCTCTTACAAATTGACTCTTTCAGATATTTTACCTAATGAAAATTCACAGAATACCTGTAAATATATATACCTGTGCGATATATCTAAGAGATATATATAAATGTGCAGCTAATCCTTATCAACATCATAATGAAGTTGATAATGAAGATGATCATTACATTGAAACATGAACAATTGTGTTGTGTTCTGTGGAGTTTAGCTAAGAATGATCTTAATCGTTTAGAAGCTATAGTGGAATTCATAAAAACTACATATCATGCAAAAGTCGACGTCATTGGTAAATCTCAGATAGAGAGCTTTTTAAAGTTGTATGACGTAAAAATGAAGTCCTTGAATCAGCGTACTAACAGATTGAACATTAAACATTCCGATTGGATAGATACTGATATAGAAATATCGGCGTGCAAAATATCAACTGAAGTACCCTGCAAGACATATGATGATTTAAGTACAAAATCTAAGAAGAAAAAACTGGCCCATAAACTTTCTATAATTTCAAATGAAGAAGTTTCTGATACTTTCAAAGAAATGTTAAAAAAGGAGAAGCAACCTAAGAGTGCAATTAATATTGCTGCATCACCAAAACGTCTTAAACGGATTGCCGAAAGTGTACCTACTCCAACATCACAATCCAATTTTACAGAGGAAGAAGCAATTGCTTTAATACTTAAATTAGACCTCAGCCGAAACAAATATAAAATTTTAAGAAGAGCTGTGCTTGAAAAGGGACATTCAATTCTTCCATCATATTCAAGGATATTCAAGAAAAAAGCAAACTATTTTACCATCTATTTCGGTTACCGAAAAGGAAGCACGTGTAGAGCTATCTTCTTTGCTTGACAATACAGCTACCAAGATAGTTGCAGATTTTTCTGCAGATCAGTTGGAAAAAGTAAATAACAGCGACGTTGTATTAATCTGTAAGTGGGGAGGTGACGGACTATTAGCCCTTCCTGAATACAAGCATGCTAGTGGAAATAAGAAAATGGCGGATTATAAAAGAGTATTTATAGCATCTTTGGTGCCGTTAAGAGTGTGATCTTATTCCTTAAAGCAATCTTCATCAAAGTGTAAAAACTCATTTGAAGATATATGGCTTAACACACTCCAGGATCAAAACATTTTTGCAGACCTATTTGGTTCGAATACACAAGGGAGTCGAAGACAATAACAAAGGATTTAGTGGAATGTATTAAATATGATATAAATGATTTACAATCTCTTTCAATAACCATAAACCAATACACATTCGACATATCCTTTCAACTTAGTCTAACAATGATTAATGGAAAGGTTAGTAATGCCATTACGGAAACATCTTCTTTTTGGAAATACCCACTATGTGATGAGACGAAATCACAATTTTCGGATATTGGTAAAGCAAGGAGTATTAACGAAGAATTTTTGTCTTTCGGAATATCTATACTTCACGCCAGAATACGGTTCATTGAGCATTTTCTGCACATAACATATGATTTAAAGTATGGAAGTGTGCCAGAAAATTTAACAAAACCTACCAGAAACAACGAGGATTTAAAAACGCTTATAATATCCTAGAAAAGTAGAATACAGGATGAATTCAGAGAAGAATCGGGATTAAACATCGACAAACCTCGGCCGACTGGTGGTAGTACAAATGATGGAAACACAGCAAGAAGGTTTTTCGGAAATTTCGAAGCTACATCAAAAATAACTGGTATTAATAAAGAGTTACTTGAAAGGACTAACATATTATTAATGGCAATTAATAGTAAGCACAAAATTAACTATGCTCGATTTGGAGAATATGAAACAGAAATATCTAAACTACTTGTTTCTCTATATCCATGGAAAGAAATGACGCCAACAATACATAAAGATGATAAATACCAAAAATAATAATATTGATTAAGTTATAATAGACATTTTTTGTTTGTTTTGTTATTTTAAATTCATTAATAGAAATATATGAATGCTTAGAAAAGGATAAAGATTTACTTAAATTTGGGAAATGTGGCGACCCTATTAAAAATAAAAAATATTTATTAATTATTTTTATAAAAATATTTTATAGATATTAGTAAAAGTATACAGAAATATCCATAATTTTCTAAATAATTATTCACGCAAAACTAAAGGCAAAAGGTTCCGTTGGAGTCTTTGCTACATTTACTCCTATCGGACGCGTCCCCAGGTGGCGGATCGGGGGGATTGGTTGTAAGGCACATGATATACACACTCTACTGAATGGTGCATTCTAGCTCATCGCATGGGGGTATATATCATGTGTATTATCTCCGATCTTAGGGCTTTTACAGCTTCTCGCGGACCAAATAAATGTAGTGCACTTTAAGGTCAAGGTGGTAGGCAGCAGTGCTGAGGACCTGAATGGTTAGTTGGTGCCTAAACAAACTAACAGCTAACAGCTCCCCTCCAACGCCCATGGCACGGGTTGGTTGTAATTCTAGCCTAGTCCGCGCACGCCGTCACTGCGCGAGATGGTCCTTTACCTTTACTGGCATACTCGTGGGACAAAATAGAAAATTCAAAGATTCTTAAAAATCGGACACAAGATGACGGACAGGACTGAAATGGACGTGAGTACGGACGACGATAATGAGATGATAGGGGTCCAACGTGACATTCTTCTTCAGGAAAGTCAACTGTTGGGCCAGCTATCAGAGACGGATGAGATTCTGGGTATCTCGAGGGATTCCTTCACTGGGACCAGCGCCACTGAGAAACTTGAGAATCTTACTCTCGGCTCTGAAGATGAACATGAGACCACTGTAATCTCAGTTCGCGCTCAGAGTCTGGAGAAGAACTCGAGTGTTGAGGCGGGGTCTGAGCGGGGGGATGGCTCGACGAACTCAGAGGGTCATTCGTCTGGCAGTGGTTTAGTTCGGCAAGACGCGGTAATGCTTGATGCGACAACCGGCGATATAAACCGAACTAAAGAGGAGCATGCTCGTAGTGGCGCAAGAGCCTCTCTTGGTTATCTGCACAAGATAGCCAAGAGAGGCCCTTTGCCACTTACAGGTAAGGATAAGTACCTTATCAGGAAGCACAGGAGGAACGTCAAAAGATTCGAACGAATCTACGGCCCTGTCTGTGTCTCTTTGGGAATGTTTTATCCTGAAGGATTGTATGTGGATGCTGGCAACACTCCAGAAGTGTCTCGTGAGAGCACAGGAGAAAAGCCAACCTCTTCATCAATCCCTACCGGAGTGAACTATTCTGGTAGTGGCAACCCGGGCAAACCTGCAGTCCTAGTGAAACAGCAGGCAACGTCTGGTAAGCCAACAACTACCATTGAAATGGTTGGTCATACACCATCCAGCAAACCTGGCAACCAACAAAAAGTTGTCAGAAATGATAGGCCTGGAGATGATCAGCCATCAACTAGTAAGAGGACTTTACTTTCGAAGCCTGTCAGCTCCAGTAGTGGGGCTGTACGAGCTTCGATTGGGAAGCCCTCTACATCGAAGAACGCTGGTCAAAACCCATCCGGCTCTCTTAAAGGCCCTCATAGGGGGGTTGTTAAGAGGGCCAGGTCTGGGGATGACCAGCAACCTTCGATGGCCAAGAAGGTTGTTCACACGCCAAACAGCTCTAGTAAGGGCCTCCATAAGGAGGTTATTAAGAGAGCTGTATCAGGAAGTGAACAACCCTCAACATCGAAAAGAGCGAAGGAATCAGTGTTGCAGAATTGTATTCAAGCTGCTGTCATTGACAGGGTTGATCCAGATGGGAGGATCAGCGTTGAGCAATGGCGACAAATTGAACACAAGCTCATTGAGGAAATCGCTCTTGTTAAAGGAAGGCCGGATGAGGTATCCTTCAAAGGCGCAGACTGGATGAAGGGTGTCAAGACTATTAACTGCGGGAACGAGAAATCATTTGAATTTCTCAGGAACGCAGTTGCTAGGTGCGACACTCTCTATCCAGGAGCGAAGCTTGAGGTGATACTCGCATCTGAGCTGCCCCTGCGTCCAATAGTGACAGCATGGTTCCCTCCACCCATTTTAGAGGTTGGAACCATTCTGACAGTATTGGAAAATCAGAATAAGGGTCTTCTTACAGGTCAATGGAAGTTGGTTAACACCATGACTTGTAAGGAGAACCAAGGCAGAGACTTCAGATTCGCAGTGGATCAGGAGTCTCTGAAGAAGCTGGAGTCACTGGGGAAAGTTGTCAATTTCGGATTTGGGGTGATCAGGTTTAGGTTCAACAAATCTGATAAACCCAAAGAGGCTGTCAGTGGTGCAAATTAACTTGCATCACTGTGAGGCAGCCTCAACCGAACTGACAACACTCCTCATTGACTCCAACGTGGCCCTCATACAGGAACCCTGGATTAAGAACACCAGGGTATGTGGTCTGAGGGTCACGGGGTACAACCTGTTCATACCATCCACAACGGAAAAGGTACGGACATGTATACTGGCTAGGAATAATCTAAATATTAATTTTCTTCATTCCTTTAGCAGTGGGGACCTTACAGTCGTCCAACAGGAAGCCGCAGGATGCAGCGGGCTTATAATGGCGGCTGTGTACATGCCGTATGAGGCAGCCGATCCACCAGGTATCGCTCTGCAGCAGTTGGCGGAGCACGCTAGGAGGAAAGGCGCGTACATGGTCTTGGGATGTGATGCGAATGCTCACCACTATCAATGGGGAAGCAGGGACATCAACAAAAGAGGTGAGTTGGTATACGATTTTATAACTTGTTATGATCTGCATATCTGTAATAGGGGTACTACTCCTACGTTCAGAGCGAAAGATAGGGAAACAGTTATAGATGTAACGCTGGCTAACCGTGGGGGAAATTATGTTAGGGATTGGAGAGTAGTTTTGGATTACTCTTTTTCTGACCATAGCATGATTTCTTTTGGTCTCGACTTATAGGAACTCGAGAAGGACAGATTGGAAGTCCTTCAGGAGGTCAGTCTGTAGGGACCTTAGGGATACTGAGGACTGGAGAGATTCAGTTGAGGGTATCGAGTTGGCGGTGAATAATTTCACGAATGTTATTAGGAATAGTTTTGCGCTCAATTGTCCAGTGATTTATCCTGGGAAAAGGAAACAGCCGAAATGGTGGACTTGGGAACTTAGGGACCAGCGGTCTACAGTTAGGAAGCTGTTTAATAGAGCCAAACTAACGAGGAGTGATGAGGATTGGAATAGCTATAGGGATAGTTTCTCTAAGTATAAGAAGGACATTAGACGAGCGAAACGGACTTCATGGGTAAATTTCTGTGAATCGGTGGACTCTGTTAACGAGTTGTCTAGGTTTAGGCGAGTATTATCCAAGGACCCAGTGGCACCTGGATTCATACAACGTGAGGATAACTCGTGGACAGAGTCTAGCTCAGAGTCCCTCAGTTCACTTATGGAGACTCATTTTCCAGGCTGTAGGGATATAGAATCTGTTGGAGGGACAGGTAGCGTCAGATGCTGGGGATACCGATGTGATAAGGGAGATGATCACTAGAGACAAAGTATTATGGGCGGTAAATTCATTCGAGCCATACAAATCTCCTGGCCCGGATGGAATATTTCCGGCCATGCTACAGAATGTCGATGAAAGAGCCATCTCTCTATTGACGGAGGTTTTTAGGGAATGTCTTAGAATGAAGTACATTCCCAGGGGGTGGAGAGAGGTAAGGGTCATTTTCATACCCAAAGCGGGTAAGACGACTCACTCGAAGCCCAGGGATTACAGACCGATCAGCCTATCGTCTTTTCTATTGAAGACGATAGAAAGACTGATCGATCTTTATCTTAGGACTAGTATAGGAACTCAGGTCATTAGCGAGTCTCAACATGCTTATCTCAAGGGTAAGTCCGTTGAGAGTGCTCTGCATGACGTTGTGAGTTACATTGAGCGAGGTCTGCTGCAGAGGGAATATACCATGGCGGCTTTTCTCGATATAGAGGGGGCCTTTAATAATATCACGATAGAGGCTATCGAGGAATCACTTGTTTCGCTGAATATAAGTAAGCTCCTTGTTGAGTGGATAATTCTGATGCTTAGCAGCAGAGTTATCAACTCAAACATGGGAGGCACTTATATGAGGAAACTCGTGACTAGGGGCACACCGCAAAGGGGGGTCCTTTCTCCATTACTGTGGCTCTTGGCCGTGAACGTCATTTTAAGACAGTTTGATGCTAAGGGACGGAAGATTGTGGCCTACGCCGATGACGTTGTTTTACTGGTCTCTGGTAAGTTTTTATCTACGATCAGTGAGGTCATGCAGACAGGTTTACGTGATCTGTCCCTTTGGGCCAACAGTAAGGGATTAGGGGTAAACCCCGGGAAAACGGAGCTAGTTTTGTTTACTAGGAAATACAAGGTTGAGCATTTTAGCTTGCCAGTATTGAACGGGATTGAGCTTGTATTGTCAAGTGAGGCCAAATACCTGGGTGTGTACTTGGACAGTAAATTGTCTTGGAGGAGAAACACTCAGGAGAGGGTCCAGAGGGGACTCAATGCCTATTACACCTGCAGGAACTCTATAGGCAATAATTGGGGTCTTAAGCCGCAAGTTGTATACTGGATTTACACTTCGGTTGTTAGACCTATAGGGAAACGTACAGGAAACTTCTCTCTAAAGTTCAGAGGTGTGCTTCAATTGGCACCTCAGGCGGCGCTGGACATAATCCTCCACCTTCTTCCAATTGAGGAATTCGTGAGGGGTATGGCTGTCCGTGGCCTATTTAGATTGAAGGAACTGGGTTTATTAGGTTCCTCTAGAGCGGGGCATGTCAGCATACTAGATGAAGTCAGATTCAACGGTCGGACACTATCCTTGGCTGAGCCTACGGATTATATCGGGACCACGATTGACTTCGGGGCTACTCCCGCTTTGGTGTTACCTGGCAGGGATCTTTGGGATGGAGTAGAAAAGCTCTATGGAGGGTGCGCGGTCTTCACGGACGGTTCGAAAATGGAAGTTGGCACTGGTGCAGGTGTATACTTTATGGGAACTGATATCAGACGATCCTACAAATTGTCTGACAGTTGTAGTGTCTTTCAAGCAGAGATTCTTGGCATTTATAAGGCTCTCGGCTTGATTGAAGGGAATGTTGAACGGGGGTCTGAGATTACTATCTATGTTGATAGTCAGGCGGCGCTATTGGCTCTGACTAGTCATTTTGTTAGGTCCAGATTGGTACTTGAGTGCAGAAGGGAATTGAGAAGGTTAATGGATTCCTATATGATGAGACTATGTTGGGTTCCTGGTCATTGTGACATTCTTGGCAACGAAATAGCCGATGAGCTAGCTCGCAGTGGCTCGGAGCTAGATAGGTCTTTCATAGAGTCATCTGTTAAGATTCCAATTGGGTCCTTCTTTAGGGCCATAGGGGAGTGGACTCTGGACAACACGAATCGAGCCTGGAATGACAGATCGGACTGCAGAGTTTCTAGGGCATTATGGCCTAGCTTAAAACTGGCGGATTCCAAGCATCTTCTAGGTATGAGTCGTGGTAGTCTTAGAGTCATAGTAGGTATGGTTACGGGTCATTTCTCAATAGGGAATATGATGAGTAAGTGGGACATTGGCACATCAGACTTCTGTAGAACGTGCGATGATGTTGAGGAGCTAGAGACAGTGGAGCACATACTCTGTCACTGCGTAGGGCTTCAGCGTTATAGGTTGAAGTGGTTTGGAGGCCATACACTACATGAACTAGGTGAGGTTAATGGCAAAGGACTTGTCAACCTCATAGGGTTTGTTATGGGGATAAAATGGCTTAGGAACAATCATAACTGATTGATTGGGTATAGGTTCCACTTTTCTATTTTTCTTTTTCTTCTTTTCATAAAGGGATCACAATGGGCCGTTTGGCCTCTGGGTGTAGGCGTGAATGCGCCGCCCTTTCCAACCTAACCTAACCTAACCTAACCTAAAGGCAAAAGTTGCAAGTTTGTAAAAATATATATGCTAAAGTATAAGCTTAATTTGAAATACATATTTTTAAAATTTCTTTCGCCCAATTTGGGGGTTTTGGAGAAAATACAAATTTTTTAATTGTAATAACAAATTTGTTTATAAAGATATCTTAATGAAATTTGCAGGAAATTTGCGCGTTAACCAAATTTCAATCAGGGGTAGAGTTTTCCTGAAATCCCAAAAAATGATATTTTTTTACATTTTTGGCTATAGAATCCACATTTTTCCGAAGTCCCTTAGATTTTGATTTAAAACTTTTAACAACATATTGAAGATTCTTAAAATATATTCCGCTTGTCGATTCGTGCTTTGGGATTTGAGAAAACATGATCTAAAATCAAAACTTTCATATAAAATGGGTCGAATTCGGGAGGGTATGTTCCATAACCAATTGAGTTATTGGGCTTATTTTTTATTTTAAAGTAATTTCTGTGAAGTTACCTTTCAGAAAAGTGAAAAATTATTATATGTTGCAAAAGGAAATTTTATTTTAGATAAAAAAGAGTGTAGATACTTAAGAAAAAACTAATAAAATCGGTCGGAAATGCTAGGATGTATATGAAAAAAAACTGGACCAAGAACATGCAAAAATTATGGTGCTTAAAAATTCAAACGCAAATAACTCGAAAAGTATAAGAGATAAATAGGACATGTAAGCATGTTTTTTATAGTTATTATCAGGGCCTACAACAATGTATAAAAATATTTGAAGTCGGACGAGAAACAAAAATTTTGCGCGCGATTAAAAATTTTTTGTCAGAGGTACCTAACTTTGAGCCCCCTTAGCTCCGCCCCTGGAGGGATTGTTGTGCCCCCCCCCCTTCCAAAATAACAAATAGCATTGTACACTCCTCTGCTACGCCTATACCAAATTTCATGAAAATCCAACCGGCCGATCAGAAGTTACAGATTATTTCCATAAATTTTTGATTCTGCCCCACTGTGCACTGTAAAAGTATTTCTTATATTTTATACATTAAGCATTTTTGTTATTATTATTATTATGATCATATTTTTTATTACCGCCACACTTTTTGAGTTTAAGTTCTTTCTGTTGACAACAACACATTTTGTTTAGTACATTAACTCTATGTTCAATCGATGTGAAAATTGATTGAATGAAATTATGCTGAATAGCCATAAATTTAGTATATAAGCTGTAAAATTTATTGAATAAAGACAGAATACTGAAAATCCAGGCTTACGATAGTAGCATTCAATACAGCAAATGAATTCCCAACAATGAAAACATTAAGGTCGAGACTTTTAGAGTTACAGGAAAATTCTGATGTTATAGAAATGGAAGGTGAAGTAGCAAAATTATCAAAAATAATGAAGTTTTAGTCGAAGCTAGTAAAAGTAATGGGTTATATTCTGTAAACCTAGATGATATTCAAACTTGTTATACAGCAAACACAAAAGGAGGTTTGGCCATTTAAATATTTGTTCTTTGAGACAGTTAAGTTCATGTAATATGGTTAATGGTTTACCAGTTATTCATTTACATAAAATCGAATGCAATACATGTATAAGGGATAAACAAGTTAGTGATAAATTTCCCAAAAAGAACGAAAAATCTTCGACCGAAGTCTTAGAACTGATTCATTTGGACATTTTTGGTCCAATGAGAACTGAATCTTTGAGTAGAAAGTTATATTTTGCAACATTCATAGATGACTTTTCTAAAAGTGTAAGAGTTAAATTTTTGCGAAACAAATCCGAATACATAGAAGCTTTAAAAGAATATAAAATTGCTGCCGAAGTTGAAACTGGTAATCGAATTAAGGTTTTAAGAACTGATAATGCTAAAGAAATGTTAAGTAAAGAGGTAGATGATTTTTTAAAAGCAAATGGCATAAGACATCAGTTATCAGTAGAGTATAAACCACAACAAAATGGAGTTGCGGAACGCATGAACCGCACTCTTGTTGAAATGGCTAGATGTCTAATGTTAGAATCAAATCTACCTGAAATGTTTTGGGCGGAATTGATATACACTTCTTTGTATATTCCAAATATATGTCTCACAAGTTCAAACAAAAACAAAACACCTTTGGAAATATGGACAGGAAAAAAACCTAAGTAAAACACTTGCGTCAAATTGTTAGTAAATCGTATATTTTAAATAAAAAACCTGAAAAAGGTACGAGTAAATGGGAGCCTAGGAGTGAGGAATATGTTTTAGTGGGTTATTGTGATGAATCAAAAGCTTACAGATTGTGGAAGATAGGTGAGAGAAAATTTACTAAGAGCCGAGATGTAAAGATTTTAGAAGAAAACTTTTCAAAAATAGTTCTTCATTAAGCTTTAAAGATGATGATGATTTCGTAGAGTTCAGGATAAATTTCGTGTCAGATACGTCAAAAAGCACTCAAAAAGAATCTTTAAGTAATGATTTAGTAGAAGATGCGATTTTTGAGGATTCTGTTGAACAACATTAGGATAATATGGAACAACAACATTCTATCGAACAACAAAGTGTACAAATTGATGAGCAACCTAACGGATTAAATTCAATTAAATCTCGTTTGAGATCTTGGAAGTTTATAGGTCAATAAAGTGCCCAAATATCGTATGAAAAATAAATAAATGACGTTGAAAAATCTAAAAACAGAAATGAATGGTTAAGAGCAATTCAAAGTGAATATTATTAAAAATAAAACATGAGACCTAATAGACTTGCCGTCTGAAAGAAACACTGTAGGTTGTAAATGGGTCTGCACCTCAAAATATCATTCAGATGGATTCAGATTAGTTGCCAAAGGGTATTCACAACAGTTGATTGCATGGATACGTGTGCTCTGGTTATACGACAAGGTTCTCTTAGATTGATTTATGCATTAGCTGTTGATAATAATTTAAAAATTGGACAAACGGATGTATCAACTGCATTTTTAAATGGTGATATTAACGAAGAAATCTATATAGACCAACCTGACGGATTTATTGATAACATAAACCGTAATAAAGTTTGCAAACTAAACAAAGCTATTTGTCTGGTCGACAATGATTTAAAAAGATTCACAAAGTTTAAACAAATTATATCTTAACACAATCAAAATATGATCAGTGCATTTTTTATAAACGTGAAAATTCAAAACTTATAATTATAGATTTAGAGAATTTTCGGGATTATAAATCATTGGACATATAAATCATTACAATCAGTAAATTTTTCTCATATTTATGATAGTTATTTGGTAGATGATCAAACTGATTTTTTTAGTAATGTTATAACAGAAAATTTTAATCAAAATGTTCCCTTAAAATGAGCAGGAAAACCATGTTATGGTAAATGGATAGACGCTCCAGAAATAAAAACGACAAAAATTAGACGTAATTTGACCTTCCGTATATTTAAAGAAAATGCATGTGAACGTAATCTACGTACATACCATATAAATAGAAATAAATTGAAAAGCATAATAAGAAAGCCTTCCAATCCAATTCCAATCAATCGCCATTGTGGAGTAGACTAAGATCTGAAGGTGCTATAGGATGTAAATCTAAATTACTTTCAATTAATGTTTTAATAGTAGTTAAATTTTACCTCCTATAAGTAATGAAGAAGAAATAGATATTTCAACCGATGATGGTTTTTCGTTTAGAATTGTTGATGAGTTAGAAGTATATAGTACCATAATTAGTATTAAAACTAATACAATAGGATGTGATGGGATCCATATTAAATTTTTAAAACTAATTTTTCCTGCAATTGCAAGAGCTGTTGTTTTTGTTTTGAACAACATTATTACTTCATCTAAATTCCCCGAAATCTGGAAAGTTAGAAGAATTGTTTCCGTTCCTAAGGTAAAATCTCATCAGCTAGCAACAGGTTTCCGTCCGATAAGTATATTGTCATTACAAAAATCTAGAGATTCTATTGAGAAACCTGATTCAGGGCCACTACTTAGTCTCTTTTAATCAGAAGAAAATATGACACTACGAGTTGAATCTGGAGGTAGTAGAAGTTCTCAGATATAATATGGATATGAAATCTGACTCGATTGCAATATTTTTCGATTATTACTAAGCTTTTGACTTCATAAGTCAGACGTTGTATCAAACCATTTAAATTTTGGAAAATAATTATTTCCTTTCTAACCCACCGTAGTCAGTTTACAGAAGCCAATGGTATAACGTCCTTTAGGTTAAGTTAAAAAGGGCGACGTCGTCACCCCTCCAACCAGAAACCATTCGGTCCATTGTGATCCCTTTATAAATAACAGAGAAAGCTGATAGTGAAGAAAGATAAAAATCCTAAAAGAATAAAGCAAAAGATTGAAAAGAAAGGGAACTAGATATAAGAAGAATAAGAAAAGTGTGGAACCTAAAACCCATCAAATCAACCCTGACTACCTCTAAGCCACTTTATTCAAATTACGAACCCTATAAGGGTGCCGAGTTCTCCACCCGCAACTTCCTCTAGTTTGTGCAGAATATGGCTCCCAAACCACCTCAATCTACTTCGCTGAAGCCCTACACAATGACAGAGTATGTGCTCCACTGTCTCCAGCTCCTCCACATCATCGCACGTCCTGCAAAAATCTGACGCGCCAGTGTCCCACTTATATTCCCTATTGCGAGGTGACCAGTAATCATGCCAACAATGATCCTCAGATTCCCACGACTCATGCACTTCGCTGAAGCCCTACACAATGACAGAGTATGTGCTCCACTGTCTCCAGCTCCTCCACATCATCTCACGTCCTGCAAAAATCTGACGCGCCAGTGTCCCACTTATATTCCCTATTGCGAGGTGACCAGTAATCATGCCAACAATGATCCTCAGATTCCCACGACTCATGCCCAGAAGATGCTTCGAATCTGCTGGTTTAAGACTAGGTCATAACGCTCCAGATCCTGCAGTCCATTCTACTACTCCAAGCATAATTCGTTCTACCTATAGTCCATTCCCAACCCAAAAAAGTCTTTTAAATTCCTTCCTACACTCCAGCATTCCTACATTGCCATCAGTGCTGTATGACTATCCACATAGATAGTTACCTCAGTGTCCCTCTCTACATTCTCCTCCAGTAATCATAGGGCCTTGTAAATACTTAGAATTTTGCCTGGAAAACGCTGCAACTATCAGACAATCTAAAAGATCGTGAGATATCTGTTTCCATGAAGTAAACACCCGCCCCTGTGCCTACTCCCATCTTCGAGCCATCCGTGAAGATAGCACACCCTCCATGGAGCTTCTCCGCTCCAATCCATAGGTCCCTTCTAGGGATTTCAATAACGGGAGTAGCCTCGAAGTCAATTACAGTACCTACATAATCCGCTTGGGCGGCCGAGGATAATGTTTAACCATTCAACTTGACTTTGTGGCGTACTTAATTTATAAATCTTAAAAATAAACTTTTTCAAAAAATACTGTGCTTTATAATTATTTTAAAAACATAAAAGGCTTTGAATTTCAAGTTTCATATTTTCTTTAATTTTAGAAATATTTTTTCATTCTGTTAAAATTTTTTGAATTATAAGAACGTTTTCTTTTTGTAAATAAAAATTTTGTAAAAAATATAAAAATTTAGTGTTTGTGTTTGATTTATTTTATACCACACATTATCCACTAAAATTGGTGACCCCGACAATCGTTCCCAATTAGTGTACCAGAAATTAAAATAATTATTAGGAACATGTCGATAAACAGTTCGGAAGAGGAATTTGCATCGCTTCCTCCAACCAGCGAAATAGCTCGAGTTTATGTGAAGGTACCGCCGTTTTGGAAAACAAATCCAGCGCTATGGTTCAAACAAGTTGAAAGTCAGTTTATCACCGCTGGAATTACATCAGATTCAACAAAATTCCACACTATTGTTGGTTCTATTGAAGCCAATGTTCTATGTGAGGTTAGTGACATAATTTTGCAACCACCAGAAAGTAACATGTATGAAACTCTCAAACAACGGTTGCAAGAACGATTCACTGATTCGGAGGAAAAGCAATTGAAAAAACTCCTACGCCATATTGAGTTAGGAGACAAGAAGCCATCAACACTTCTTCGCGAGATGTCCACATTATCTTCTGGTAAAATATCTGACGAATTTCTCAAGAATCTGTGGATGCAACGTTTACCAAAACAAATGCAAGCTATCTTGTCAGTAAGTAGTGAATCATTATCAAAGTTAGCACTTATGGTAGATAGAATTGCTGATACGTCAGAATCGTGAGAAGTAAACGCCGTAACCTCATCAACTGACAGTGCTCTTGAAAAGAAAATTGAAGCACTCACCAAGCAAGTCGAAGCATTATCTTGTCGAGGTCGTGCGAAGAGCCGTGTTCGTAGTTTTCAACACTCACGCACAAGGGATCCGTCCTCAGGTAAGAAAGAAAAACCGTACTGCTGGTATCATTTTAAATTTGGTGAAAAAGCTATGAAATGTGTTAAACCGTGCACATTCTCTACCACAAATTCTTCGGAAAACTAATAGGCTCCTCGTCCATGGTGACAGGCGGGGCCAGCCGTGAAATTTGTCGCCTTTTTCTTCAAGATCATATGTCTAATTTTAAATTTCTTGTCGATACTGGCGCCGACGTATCTGTTTTTCCTGTCACATCATCGCAACTTCAACAAAATTCTGCCCCGTTAAAATTATTTGCCGCAAATCAATCAGCAATAAAAACCTTTGGCGAAAAAACTCTTATATTAAATTTAGGTCTAAAAAGAAATTTTCGGTGGACTTTTATTCTGGCTGATGTTTCAAAGCCAATAATAGGTGCCGATTTTTTGAGCCATTTTGGATTACTAGTGGACGTTAAACACAATCGACTTATTGATAACTTTTCACAGTAAAAAAGCGAAGGAACTTTATATACAGAAAAAAATCCTTTGACCATTAAATCTATCCAAGAGAACTCATATTTTTCAAAATTGCTTAGAGAATTTCCTGATTTGACAGATTTTTCATCATTTGCAAAAGGTGTCAAACATTCTGTTACACATCACATTCAAACAAAAGGCCCACCAGTATTTGCTAAAGTTCGCAGATTATCGCCAGAAAAATTACAAATTGTTAAAAAAGAATTCGAAAAAATGTTGAAGGAAGGAATCTGTAGACCGTCAAAAAGTAGCTGGGCGAGTCCTCTTCATCTTGTTCTAAAACCTAATGGAGAGTGGCGTCCATGTGGTGATTACCGCCGCCTAAATGCTGTTACAGTTCCTGATAGGTATCCAGTACCCCACATCCACGACTTTGGGTACATGCTAAATGATAAAATTATATTCAGCAAGGTTGACTTGGTAAAAGCTTATCATCAAATACCTGTTGAAAAAGATGACATTGAGAAGACAGCAATTATCACGCCTATAGGTCTTTTTGAATTCCCGTATATGACATTTGATTTATGCAATGCCGCACAAACTTTTCAACGGTTTATAAATGAAGTTATCAGAGGATTAGATTTTTGTTACGCGTATATAGATGACATTCTTATTGCGTCGAAAAACCTTGAACACAAACAACATGTGAAGAAATTATTTGAAAGACTACAAGAATATGGTATAACAATTAATGCATCGAAATCTGTATTTGGTGTTTCTGAACTCAGCTTTCTCGGTTACTTGGTGACACCTCATGGTTTAAAGCCGCTACCTGAACGTGTCGAAGCAATTGTCAACTATAAAGAGCCAACCACTGTTAAAGATATGAGACGTTTCTTGGGTATGATCAACTTTTATAGACGTTTCATACCCAATGCAGCACAACAACAAGCTATTCTTCACGAATTACATTCTGGTTGTAAAAAAGACGACAAGCGAAAAATCAATTGGACTCCAGAACTCAAGAACGCTTTCCAAGAATGCAAAAAACATCTTGCAGATGCTACTCTATTGTCATATCCCCTGATGAATGCTAAAACATCACTTTGGGTAGATGCTTCAGATACTGGCATGGGAGGTGTTCTTCAGCAACAAATAAATGGTGAGTGGAAACCAATTGCATTTTACTCAAAAAGTTTAAATAAAACTCAAGCTAAATATTGCGCTTATGATCGAGAGCTTTTAGCCGCGTATTCTGCCTTAAAACATTTTCAGTATTTTTTGGAAGGACGAGAATTTGTGATATACACTGATCACAAGCCGCTGATTTTTGCATTCAAACAAAAACCAGAAAAAGCTTCTCCACGACAGCTGAGGCATTTGGATTTTATTAGTCAGCACACTGTAGATATTCGGTATGTTCCTGGAAAAGATAATATAGTTGCTGACGCCTTATCTCGCCTTAATGCAGTTTCCATGCCATCTCCCTTAAACTATGAAATGCTGACAAAAGAACAACAGGCAGATGAAGAATTGAAGACAATATTAAATTCTCCACGAAGTCTATCTTTAAAACAAATGAAAATGGCAGATTCTGAGGTTCAAATATATTGCGATGTATCATCAACTAATATTCGACCTTACATAACTCCAACTTTTCGAAAGCCACTTTTCGAGTATCTTCATGGACTTTCACACCCTGGAGTGAATAAAACATTAGAACTTGTAAAAAGTCGATTTGTTTGGACTTCAATTTCTAAAGATGTGCGGAGTTGGACTAAATATTGTATTCCCTGCCAATCATCTAAAGTTCAACGTCATGTAAAAAGTCCCATCGGTAATTTTGAGCTACCTAGTCAACGTTTTAAACACGTCAGTATTGACATCGTTGGACCTCTACCACTATGTAATAACTACAGGTATGTTCTGACATGTATTGATAGATTTACTAGGTGGACAGAAGCCATACCACTCGAAGACATAACGGCAGAATCTGTTGCCACTGCTTTCCTACATGGATGGATTTCGCGATATGGTATTCCTGCTCAAATAACTACTGACCAGGGAAGGCAATTTGAAAGCTCATTATTTCGTGAATTTTCTAAGATCCTTGGAATTAAAACTTTTCACACAACGCCTTATCACCCTCAAGCTAACGGCCTTATAGAAAGATGGCATCGGTCTTTGAAAGCAGCCTTAAAATGTCATAAAAAACAAAACTGAGTTGATAAATTGCCATTAGTCCTTATGAGTTTGCGATCAACCGTGATTCAAGAAATTGGATATTCTCCTGCAGAAATGGTTTTTGGAACAAATTTACGCCTTCCTGGACAATTTTTTGAAACCTATGAAAGATCAAATACCAATAATGAATGGGTAAAACAATTTTGTGAAAACATGCAAATGCTTAAAGCTACTCCTGCAATACATCACTCCGCAGCAGCTAACTTCGTGCCAACTTCTCTAAAGAACTGCACCCACGTTTTCATTCGACATGACGCCGTGAAGAAACCCTTGCAGCGTCCATATGATGGCCCAAATAAGGTAGTTAGTCGTAATGATAAAATTTTCAAATTACAAATATCTGGGAAAGAGAAAGCTATATCAATTGACCGACTTAAACCAGCGCATATTTTTCAAGAAGAATCCACAGACAAAGCAATTCCTGAACAAAACGAACAAAATAGTGGTAGAATCAATCTTCGTTCCGGTCGTCGAGTTACCTTCGCGTTACCTTAAATCGTCGTTGTCACTAGGGCGGGGGTACTGTGGCGTACTTAATTTATAAATCTTAAAAATAAACTTTTTCAAAAAATACTGTGCTTTATAATTATTTTAAAAACATAAAAGGCTTTGAATTTCAAGTTTCATATTTTCTTTAATTTTAGAAATATTTTTTCATTCTGTTAAAATTTTTTGAATTATAAGAACGTTTTCTTTTTGTAAATAAAAATTTTGTAAAAAATATAAAAATTTAGTGTTTGTGTTTGATTTATTTTATACCACACATTATCCACTAAAACTTCATTAAGTATGCTAGCATGCCCCGTTGTGAAGCTCCCTATTAATCCCAATTGCTTCAGTCTAAATAAGCCCCTCACAGCCATATCTCTCACGAATTCCTCAATTGGAAGAAGGTGCAGAATGATGTCCAGTACTGCCTGAGGTGTACTTCTCGCGGCACCCGTAATTCCAATGGAAGCACATCTCTAAACTTTAGAAAGAAGATTTCTATACGTCCCTTTCCTCAACGCCTCCCACCATACCGAACATCCATAAGTGAGTATAGGTCTCACAACCGATGTGTATATCCAATATGCAATTACCGGTTTCAGACCCCAGTTCCTCCCTATAGAGTACCTGCATGCGTAGTAGGCATTAAGCCCCTTCTTGGCCCTTTCCTGAGTATTTTTGCTCCCAAACAATTTGCTGTCCAAGTAAACGCCCAGGTACTTGACCTTCCTCGATAAAACTGAGATCCGTCCGATCCGGAACTGGTAGACTAAATGTCTCAACCTTATATCTCCTGGTAAACAGAACTTGTTCAGTCTTTTCAGGGTTGACTCCTAGTCCATTACTATTTGTGCATTGGGAAAGTTCTCGCAGCCCAGATTGCATGACCTCGCTGATTGTGGGTAGAAATTTACCCGAGACCAACTATACCACATTGTTAGCGTAGACTACAATCTTCCTTCCCATGGCATCGAACTGTCTCAATATGACGTTCATTGCCAAAAGCCACAATAATGGAGAAAGAATTCCCCTCGCGGTGTGCCCTGTGTCACAAGCCTCTTTACGAAAGTGTCTCACATGATCGAGTTGATAACCCTGCTGCTTAACATCAGAGTGATCCACTCGATTAGGAATACACCGTTACCTAACGAAGCGAGTGATTACTTAAACACCCCTTTCCTAATGTTGTTAAAGGCCCCTTCTATATCGTGGAACGCTGCCAAGGTGTATTCCTTATGCAACAGACCCCGCTCATCATGCAGAGCACTCTCAACAGACCTACCCTTAAGATAGGCGTATTGAACGTCGCTGATGCCCTGAGTTCTCATACTCCTTCTCAGATACAGATCGATCAGTCTTTATATTGTCTTGATCGGTCTATAGTCCTTGGGATTCGAGAGAGTCGTCCTAGCCGCTTTGGGTATGAAAATGACCCTTACCTCTCTCCACCCCCTGTGAATACATCTCACTTTAAGACATTCCCTAAATACCTTCACGAGTAGTGACATGACTCTATCATTGACATTCTGTAACATGGCCGGAAAAATGAATTTACCGCCCTTCTTACCTTGTCTCCAGTGATCTGGACTGTAGGTTATCACTGACGTTACCTGTTCTCCCATCAGATTCTACATCCTTACAGCCAGGGAAATGAGTCTCAATAAGTAAGCTGACTGATTCTGAGCTAGATTCCGTCCACGATTTGTCCGCCCGTTGTATATATCCAGGTGCCACCGGGTCCTTGGATAATACCCGTCTAAATCTAGGCAGCTCACAGAAATTCATCCATGATGTCCGTTTCGCCCGTCTTATGTCCTTCTTATACTTAATGAAGCTTTCCCTATAGCTGTCCCAGTCGGTTTGACTCCTCGTTAGTTTGGCTCTATTGAACAACCTTCTAACTGTAGACTGTTGGACCCTAAGTTCATTGGTCGACTATTTCGGCTGCCCCATTTTGCCGGGATAAATCACCGGGCAACTGAGCTACTCTTAAGTGTATCCGTGAAATTATTCACGACTTCCTCGATACCCTCAGCTAAATTTCTCCAGCCCTCAGTATCCCTTAAATCCCTATCAACTAACTCACAGAACGACTTCCAATCTGTCCTTCTGGAGTTCCTATAAGGCCTTCAACCCGGTTTCACAAAGTCAAGACTGAAGGATATCATGCTATGATCTGAAAAGAAATAATCTATAGCTACCCTCCAGTCCATGACAAATTCACCCCCTTGGTACGCTAGTGTCACATCTATAACCGCTTCCCTATCTTTCGTTCTGAATGTGGGATCATTACCCCTATTGCAGATATAAAGATTATAACAAGTTATAAATTCATATACTAACTCACCCGTCTTTTTGATGACACTGCTTCCCCATTGAGCATTCGCATCTCATCCAAGAACCATGTACACTCCTCTCCTCCTGCAGTGCTCCACCAAATGCTGCAGGGCGATGCCCGGCATGTACTCGTAAGCCATTATAAGCCTTCTGCCTCCAGTGGCTTTCCATTGGACAGTTGTAAGGCCCCCGTTGCTAAAAGAATGAAGAAGATAAATATTCAGATCATTCCTAGCTAATATACATGTTCGTACCTTCTCCAATGTGGAAGGTTCCTGGATAAGGGCCACGTCCACTTTGGAATCAATGAGGAGCTTTGCCAATTCTGTTGAGGCTGCTTCGCAGTGATGCAAATTAATTTGCACCACTGACAGCCTCTTTGGGCTTTCTCGATCTAGCATATCTAAATCTAATAACCCCAAAGCCAAAATTGACAACTCTTCAGAGACTCCTGATTCTCATCGAATCTGAAGTCTTTGCCTTGGTTCTCCTTACAGGTCATGAAGTTCACAATTCGAATCTTTTAACGTTGACTCTGAGCGCGAGCTGAGATCTTCAGATCAAAGAGAAAGATCGCCGAGTTACTGTGGCATTGGTTCCAGCAAAGGAATCCCTCGAGATGCCCAGAAATTCATCCGTCTCTGATAGTAGGCCCAACAACTGACTTTCCTATAACTTCCTTTACATTGAGAACTTATAGAGGCATACCCAAGGCTCCGTGTTAGGGCCAGTACTTTTTATGATGTACATTAATGTAATTTTTTCTAAAGTTCGTTTTTATAAATGTTTTGTCTATGCCGATGATGTGCAGCTGGTGGCTAGTGATGATGGTAATGCTGTTGACAATTTAATACTTAACTTAATGAACTGCAACACATACTGGAATGGTCCAATATACATTTTTTAAGCTTAAATCCAATGAAAACTCGGGCTATGCTATTTTCACATGATGTACGTTCAAACATTACACTATTCTAGGGAAATACTCCAATTGAATTTGTACATTATCTTAAATCTCTTGGTTTATATATTGATCATAAATTAGATTTTGGGACACATATTAATCATATTATAGCAACAATTTCCTTCGTTTTTATGTGGTAGGTTGCCACTTGCCTATTATAGTGAGGAAGCAATTAGTTTTTTTCGTTTGTTTGCCTGATTTTCTTTATGGAATGGTAATATATAGTTGTACCGCTATCACAATATTGATACACTGGAACACTGTTTCAATAGGATAGTTAGGTACATTTATTATAGTCTTAAATGAAAGACTGGAATGATATCTTATGTAATATTGCTTTTAGGACATAATTATATAAATGTGAGAATTTTACTTCAATTGTATAAAATAATTAAGACAGACTGTCCACCGTATTTAAGAACCAGGTTTAAGTTTGGCAACTCTTCGAGAACATAAACTTTAGGTGGTACTAAAGTGCTTTAATTATGAGGAAATCATTCGTTGTGAAATCTGTTGGATTATGGAAATGTGTAATTCCCTATTCCGAACGAAAACTTTCGAATTCTACTAAAAAGTTTAGAAGTATTATGCTCAATCATATATAAAATTTATTAAAATTATATTAGTTGCTGTCTTTCAGTACCCTTTTTATATACATATAAATTTTTTGGGTGGTTTTAAAGTAAATATAAAAATTATAACAATTAAAAATAAATGTCAAATCAATAAACAACGTTTTTCTTTATTATTATTTTTAGATAATTCCATGCATTTCCGAATTTTATATAATACATAAAATTAAGGACTTGAAGGCTGTTGAATATAATAAACTAAAAAATATCTCTGGATCATATTCAAAATGATTTATGTGTGGGATATTTTTTATAACTACTTTTTTACATTTTGCATGTTTATAATTGCAGAATTTGGTTTTCGGTCTGGTAGTTAAACGTCTGAAGAAGTTAACTTAATATTGGCAGACATGGAGTTAGATTTGTTTTTTTTATCTATTTTATGTTATGAAATATATGTTTTTTATTTCTTAACTTTTATTTTTTTATATTTTATTTTATATAGCTTTTAAAGTCCGCCGGCATGTTCCAGTTTGAAAAACAATGTGCGACAAATGGTAGAGGTCAGTGATAGGGAAGGGTTCAAACTACCGGGAAAGTTATATCGGTAAAAAAGAAGTTATACGTGTCCCGGCGTTTCGCTGGGTCACGTCTAGGAATCGAGATATATCGATTTGAAGTTAGTAACTATCATATAGGGGAAATTGTGACCTTTGGTGGTCTTTTTTTTGACATAACTCGAGAACCACCAGTCCGATTTTGCTGAAAAAATTATTAATTACAATTCCTTTAATCTGTTCATACAACGTTACGCTACATAAGCAACAGTTTCGCAGTTATTAATAAATGTATGAAAAAAAAGCTATTTTTTACCTAAAAAATTGAATTTTTTTATTTTTAATTCATAAAAAATCCAAAACGGTAAAAAAAAAGTGTCAAGTCCTATTACTTTCACGTAAAGTCACATAACCTTTAAACAAAATGAGACATAGATCATGAAAATCGATGGACGCGTTTCGCTTTTATTCACAATTAAGTGAAGGTATGAATTTCAAAAATTTGCTCGAGATTTGCTCAAAATTCCTTGGAAAAAACATTGATGACTTTTTTTTATGATTGTCAGAATTTAAAAAAAAGTAATAAACAAAAGGTTATTTGATTTTTATGGTAGCGGTAACAAACTAAAAAACGGTCATAAATGTGCGTGGACAATTAAAAGGAAAAAAGGAAAGTGCACTTTTTTAATTATTTGGGTTTTTTCCGTTGGCTACCTGCATGATTTTTTTTACACAAATTGCACCCACATTTATGAGTGGTCATACTTTAGAACGTTTCGAAAAATTTAAAATCCATATGAATCAAGTTTATAGCCACACTTAAAGGATGCGCGAATTCATAAGTACCTCTCAGTAAAATATTGAAACTTACGTAGTATTTATAGGTGTTCACTGATCGATTTTTGTCATTCAACAAGTGTCTCCGAACGCGTAAAGTACGGTTTTTTTTAAAGTGACGAAAAAGTAATAAAAGTATAAAAACGAAATGAGTACAAATTGTCCAGAAAATATCAATTTATTTTGTTACGTTTGTGGCAAAAGAGCTTTTTCAACAAATGCTGCATTACTCACTGAGCAAGTGGAGCGCGCTTTTAAACTTTATTTTGATTGCGAAATAATGCGCGGCGTTTCGTGGGTCCCAGACAAAATTTGTAAAACGTGCTACAATGGTCTTAACATGTGGATCCAAGGGAAACGCAGTTCACTTCGTTTTGGTGTACCAATGATTTGGACTGATCCAGGAGAGCACAATTCCGACAACTGCTACGCTTGCGCAAACAAAATATGTGGAGTAAATCGTAAAGGCCTTAAACGAAGAGTTTACATATCTGTTAAAAGTGCACAAATATATCTACCGCATTCGGATGAAATACCAATTCCACCGCTTCCAAGTCCTGACAGAGAAACTTCTTTTTCTATTGAAACAATGGATCAATCGGATTTCACCTATAAACCAATACCAGAAGCCGGCCCATCGAACAAAATAATTCCAATATCACAAGCAAGAATGGAGAAGATTTTTGCAGAATTAAACCTTTCTCAACGTGAAGCAGAAAAACTTGCCCAGCTTTTGAAAGAAGGCAACAATATGGAGCCTAATGTCAAAGTCACCGGATATCGAAGACGACAATTGCTATTCCAACGGTACTGCCACGATATAAAGGGACTGATGGAGGCGATGGCCATTAATTATGTCGCAGCTGATTGGCGAATGTTCATCGATTCTTCGAAATCAAGCCTGAAAGTCGTTTTGCTACATAAATATAATAAAAAACCAAGCATTCCCATTGGCTACAGCACAGGCCTGAGCGAAACATACGATTCCATGAAAATAATTTTGGATAAAGTTTGCTACACTGACCACATGTGGGGGATCAGTTGTGATCTGAAAGTCGTGGCGATGCTAAGAGGTCTCCAAGGAGGCTATACGAAAAACATGTGTTTCTTGTGTCTTTGGGATACCAGATTTAAAGGAAACCAATACGAAACGCATGAGTGGCTTGCTCGAGATCCAACGGAGAAAGGACACAACTGCGTAAATGATCCACTGGTGCCAATGGAGAACGTCCTCATGCCCCCTCTCCATATCAAACTGGGAATCGTAAAAAATTTCATCAAGGCCATTGTGAAGCAACCGAAAATTCTTGATTGTTCGGAAAATAAAATAAAATAAAAATTGAAGGAAGGTTTTCTGAATGGGCCGGATATACGAAAGCTCATGAAATCAAAGGAATTTAAAGGTGCTTTAGACGGTAATGATTACTTTGCGTGGAGTGCAGTGAAGAAAGTCATACGATATTTTTTAAGAAGTACGCGAGCACACAATTACCCCGTTCTTGTGACCAAGATGTTGCACTACTTCCAGAAAATTGGAGTGAATATGTCCCTCAAAATTCACTTCTTGCATCACCATCTCGAATACTTCAGCAAGCAGCTAGCCTCAGAGTCGAATGAACATGGCGAGCGTTTCCATCAAGTGGCAATGCCAATAGAATCGCGACATAAAGGCTCGATTCGCTGGTGGCTAAAATTTGTTGGTGGTCGCAAAAGACGTACGATCCCGACAATGAAGATGAAGAAGAAGAATATACAATGGGAGTTTCCTGCGAGGGTAAGTCACAAAAATGAAGTTAACTGACTGATTAAAAACAATTGATTTTTTCCAGATGAAGACAGATCCTCATCCGATACAGACTCTGAACAAGTGGGCGAATCATCACGCAAGAAAGTAAAGGGCGCAAACAAACGAAAATAAGTTTTGCGTTCATCGATTTTTATAACCTATGTGTCTATGTAATAACCTAATAATTACCTGTAATAATTTTTAATTTTACGTGTTAATAATTATAATTAATAATATATAATAAATATTATCCAAATTCATTGAAACATAAAATCAATATTCTTGTCAAAATGAGATACCTTCACTTAATTGTGAATAAAAGCGAAACGCGTCCATCGATTTTCATGATCTATGTCTCATTTTGTTTAAAGGTTATGTGACTTTACGTGAAAGTAATAGGACTTGACACTTTTTTTACTGTTTTGGATTTTTTATGAATTAAAAATAAAAAAATTCAATTTTTTAGACAAAAAATAGTTTTTTTTCATACATTTATTTATAACTGCTAAACTGTTGGATATGTAGCGAAACGTTGTATGAACAGATTAAAGGAATTGTAATTCCTAATTTTTTTAAATTTGTTTCAGCAAAATCGGACTGGTGGTTCTCCAGTTATGTCAAAAAAAAGGCCACCAAAGGTCACAATTTCCCCTATATGATAGTTACTAACTTCAAATCGATATATCTCGATTCCTAGACATGACCCAGCGAAACGCCGGGACACGTATAACTTCTTTTTTACCAATTTAACATTTCCCGTTGGTTTCATCTCATCCCGATTTTCACTGTCGCATAATGTAATTAGTAATTATTGTGATAGTGCCATTCCTGATGGTGCTATCATAATCCTGATTTTGCTTGATGGATTTATGTGAACCGCCTTACCCAAGTTTGGCTTTAAAAATGCACCTGATTTCGATATTAGTATTAGATATTTTGTTTTACTATAGTTTTTGTAACTTTTTTGTTAAGATGACGTCTATAATTATTTGTCGCTTGGAGTTTGATCATTTAGTTGTCCTAAATGAAAAATTGTTCTAAATAAAATCGTTTAATTTTTATACGTTTGTAATTTACTCTATCGTGAGTTTTTATTCAGAAAATAATCCTGTGATTTATTAAATAAATACAAGGAAGGTGATAGTGAACTATACTTAAAATTAAACCAAATACTAAGAGGTTTTATTTTATTCCATTGCTTTTTTGAGCTTTTGCCTGTAAAAAATTTATTGGAAACTTGGCCAAAGGACTCGGTTCCACAACATCAGTGACTGACACAGATCAAAATTTTTTGGTCCTTCGAACCGGATATTGGAGTGGAACATTCAATTTATTATTCTTTCAATAAAAACAGGTGAAACAATTAATTTTTATTTATTTAATAATTCATTTTTTCTTATAGGATTTTTTTTTCTACATACAAAATTTTACAAAAAACTTTATGACATAGTACAAACAGTGCATAAACCAAGTGCTTTTGATTAACTGTAATTCACAATATTTGATAATTTTGTACTGCACTGTTATCAAAGTGTGTGTGACTAAAATTTATCATCAATAACTTGTTTTTAGTGAACTGCATTATCAAAACGTTTTTGAATTAGTTTTAGCGTAAAATGTATAATTTGGCAACCAGCAATTCATAGTAGTTAGTTACTTCGTACTGTTTGTACAAAATAAATATCTTTGGATCAGGAATTTGCTAAGTCTAGTCGAGACGGATCAGCTAATATTGATTTGGCAATTCTTGTTTTTACGTTTTTTAATTCATTCTCGAAAATAATCTATCTATCAATTTGTTGTCATTTTTGACAAGAGCTGTCAACATTTTTTATTTTCATTTTGTTTATACGAATAAAAGAAAACAGCGTGCAAAAATAAATTTGTAAAATTTCTTGAAAAATTTTTGTGTGGAAACTTGCCATTGGGTCTACTTAAGAAAAGTAATTTCATAGTCATTGGTAAGTTCGTGGAATTAAAAAAATTTGTTATTATCTTTGCGAATTTGGTAGAACAAAATTGTATGTGAATGCAATCAGTGCTTTGAAAGAATAAATTCTTTAAAAATTAGTCCAATTCACTTACACAAATAGAAAATATTAAGTCTACGTTTTACTACTTTTACGAGTTTGTATATTTTTAAAGTTTATGAGCTTTGCAAGGCATTTATTTGTATGTGTTGCTTGAAATATTTTTGTCGAAAATATATAAATAAAAACACGGGTTATATAGAAAAAATTCTAATACCCGTTTTTTGATTTATTTATATATTTTCGGCATAAATATTTCAAGCAAAATATTTTCTGGTCCTTCGAGCCGGATTTTGTAACTGGGGGTACTCTTGTTGTGGGTAGAGCTGCTGCAGTGGTTGCGGGTACTGCTGCTGCTGATAATGAGGCTCCTGTTGCGGCTTATAGAGTTGCTGTTGATGCTGGTGGGGCCAGCATCGGTGTTGTTGGGTGTTGTTTTTGGTGGTGCGCCCCTTTTAATTTCTCCGGCGGTTGGGGTTGGAAAAAAAGGATAAAAAAAGAAAGAAAAAAAAGAAAATTAGTTTGTCCTATGTGGGTCTTCACTGATGATGAAGCACCTTGAGTTTTTGCCACCTGTTGGGTACACTCAAAGACAGATCAGAATGATCGGGTTCAAAGGGTGAAAGAAGAAGTGCTCCAATAAGAAAATGGTCTGGGGTTAAAAGAACTAAGTCATTGGGATCTTCACTCATAGCAGTTAAAGGTTTTGAATTTGGGCATGCTTCTATTCGAGTCAACATTGTCGTAAATTCCTCAAAGGTAAATTTCTGAAATACAGAAATTTTTCGTAAATGAGTTTTAACACTCTTTACGCCGGCTTCCCATAAGCCGCAAATATGAGGTACCCCAGGAGGTATAAAATGCCATTCAATGGGTTGAAAACTATTTCGTACGAAGACTTTCCTTCTTAAATCGGGTAAAAAATGCTTGCGATCTGTTTCTAGAATATTTGCCGCACCTACAAAGACAGTACCATTATCTGAGTACAAATGTGAAGGACAGCCTCGTCGGGAGAAAAAGCGGGAGAATGCAGAAAGGAATATTTCCGTCGATATATCACCGGTCGCCTCTAAATTGCCTTTGTTGCAAAACAAACAAACACAGCGAAATCTAAGCCGGTATGGGTAAACGGTCTCGAAATGGACGCTCGTTCAGGGGGTATTGCTGCCATTTTCAGATGACAGGATTTTTTTCTGTAAATTGTACATTCCGTGCAATTATAAATCACAGTACGAATTAAGTCCTTAATTTCGGGACCCAAAACTCATTTCAAATTAATCGGATGATTAGAGAATGTCCGCCATGGGCTGAACATTTGTGGACATATTCTACATATAAACGGGTAAAACGTGCCGAATAAGGCAAAATCTTTGGGTATTGCTCATCATAAGTCAAGTAAGATGATCTGACTAATCGACCATTGATTCTTTCGAAACCATTTGAGTCGATAAAGGGGTTCAGTGTGAGCAAATTACTTTTTGTCGGTAAAGGGGTACCTTTTGAAAGAATATTATATTCCGAAATAAAATTCTGTTGACATACGAGCACTAATCGATCAAGAGTAAATTTCATTTCCATTTGGGTTAAATTTAAGGTGTTGTACAAACATTTTCGAGTTTTCAAATATGTTAAACACCTTTAACAATACGAAATAATTCACATTGCTCGAGGTAAATCTGAAAAGCATTCAAGTGTGTCATAAGAGGGTTTTGTCTGAACCAAAAGTGATTGAACTTCTAAATGTTAATGATCGGTAACAGAATGCTGGGGCTAATATTCTTGAGGTTTCGTTAGCCACGAAGGACCGTTAAAACCACAGGGAATTTTCAATTAAGTCCGCGACTTGCGAGATCGGCGGGGTTATCTTTGGAGTCAACATGAAACCAATTTTCGTTAAAAAAATTCTTCAAAATTAACACAACTCTATTTTTGACGGAAGTGGGCCAGTGCCATGAGGGTAGAATCAGTCCATAGATAAATCTTTCTCTTGTCTAAATTTAATTGACTACTCAAAGATTCTACCATTTTTGCCATCAAAGCCGCTCCACAAAGTTCTAAACGGGGTAATGTTTCACACTTTATGGGAGCGAGTAAGTGCGCCGAGATACTATTTGTTGATGCATTTCGTAGATAAAGCACTGTACCATAAGCTTTTTCTGATGCAATTAACCCATCTTGGAATATTAATTTTCTCGATATTGGGATAATCATTTAAAAAGGTTTGCCACTGAATTAGGGTTAAGGGTTTTAAATTATCATGCCAATCAGTCTTGTCTTTCCAAATTTTCTGCATGATAATTTTTGCTACAATTATCTTTGGGGATAGCCAACCGGCTGGATCGAAAAGCTTAGCAATTTCCGACAAGATAGCACGTTTTGTAATTGTAGTTCTACGAGATTGCGAAACTAGTCTAAAATAAAAGAAATCATTATTTGTGTTTCATCGCAAGCCTAATGTTTTCGTATTGCTAGCATCCGAAATTTTTAAGTCTGCATCAAGCAGATTCTCACGGGGTAAACCTTCTAAGAGGCGAATATGATTAGCTGTCAATTTTCTTAAATTGAAAACAGCCGAATTGAGAACATGTGTAAGTTCAACCCGTCTCCTAAAAGCATCTTCTCGCTCATGAAAGCCAGCAAGTACATCATCGACATAAATTTGGGTTTTCAAAATTTCGGGGTTCACAATCGTTTGCCAATTGTATGAGAGTTCGAATGGCTAAATAAGGTGCACAGTTCACTCCGAAAGTGACCGTACTTAACTCGGTGTTTTCTCGGTACAATATTCGTTGGAATTGGTTTTGATCGGGATGAATCAGTATTTGGCGATATATCTTTTCAATGTCCGCATTAAAGAAAAGTCGCCATTTTAGTATTAATACCGTAAGGTCTGCCTTCAAAACAGGCCCTGGGTATAAAATATTATTCAAGCTCACGCCGTTAGAAGAGGGGTTTGAAGCATTAAATACTACTCTCAGATTAGTAGTGACGTTATCGGGTTTAAATACTGCGTGATGGGGTAAATAATAAGTGGTCGCATTTACACTAGGGGGTCAACAGCTCTAATATGTCCCATTTCAAAATATTAATTTTTCACGCTATCGTAATGTGCTTTTAATTCAGGGTTCTTTAAAAGACGGGTTTAATTTCTTTTGAATTGAGACAGAGCGCTATATCGAGAATCTCCTAAAGTTAACTCATTAAGAAATTCTGGACGAAAAGGTAGTGAAACCACATAGCGACCATCGGAGTTTCGATATGTGGTGGACCGATAAAGTTCTTCATAAAATTCTTCGGCTTCTGAAAAACGGGTGGCTAGTTGGACTTCTTCTAGTTCCCAAAACCGAGAAAATTGATTATTTAAATCAACTTGATGAACTCCACCGGTTACTATCCAATCGAAAACTGTTCTCTGAGCGATCAGGTTGCCATTTAGATGTATTTTAACATCCGTAGATAAATTTTTTGGATAAAAGTTTTTTCCGAAAAGAATATCCATACAGGTACATATAACATCGGTCATTGTAATATCGGGGAAATTTGAGTTTACAATATTAGTAAGAGAACACGAGAGCAAACGATCGGTAATTTTGTCAACAACATATGCAAAAATTTTCAATTTAAAATTGGGGTCGATCGGAGATCCGACAATTATAACACACATGGTTGAGGCTTCTCCAGCATAACAATCCATCATGCCAGTAACGTTAGTCATTGGCACGGAAATTGTAGGAATTGCAAGTTTCCTCTGAAACCTCCTTGAAATAAAGGTACCTTGCGAACCGGGGTCAACCAGCGCTCGGGCAGCACTTCTGATATCGTTAATGTGGACTATACACATAGTCGAGCCTAAGGGACTGTAGAATGGGGGTTTTGGTTCAGATGTGCTAAATAATTATGGGTATTTTGAGCGGCTGTAGAAGTTGAAGAGTTATAATTAAGAGGGGTTTGTATTTGATTGTTTGCTGGGTTTATACTCTGAATGGTATGCTGGGTAATAGCAGAACCAGTAGCTAAAGGTAGTTGGGATGAAACTACACTGGGAACATTTCTCTGTGGCCTTACATCTCTATGTAACAAGGAGTGATGTCTCTGTTTACAAAGACATCAAGGGAACAAACATAAATACTTTTGCAGTTCTCATATTCATGAGAAGCAATTTGTGCCTTGCGGCCTCTCAACACTCACACAAAAAGGAAGGACAAAGTCTTAGGGCGTGTGATCCTTGACACATAAAACAACGACAAGTTGATGAGGTTGAAACAGTTTTTGTAGCGAAACTTTGGACTTTCCTTGAATCATTTGAAGACTTTTTAGAGACCTTAAAATTGGAATTTTTACGGGGGTTTGCTCAAATTTTTGTTCGGGTTTTGAACGGATTGTGATTGAGACTGCCTTATGTCTGAAATCGATTCAAGAGTCTTGAAATGAGCGGTCAGAAATGCGTCCATATCTTCCCATTTAGGAGTTTTCGTACAAAGTTTCTTTGACTGTTTCCAAAGACTCAGAGTGTTTTCAGGTAAATTTGTAGCACAAATATATACTAACATTGATAAAAAACTTCTGGGGTTACTTCACGCAATGAAGAATAGAATAGAATAGAATAGAATAGAATAGAATAGAATAGAATAGAATAGAATAGAATAGAATAGAAGAATAGATATGGGCCGTAATTAATGATACAGCTCAGGTATATGTACTATGAGAGCCCATATATCGGGACTTAACCTCGACAAATTGTGGACTTTTCATTTGTTCAGCCTCAATCAACAAACTGTCGTATGTTAACCTAACAGCTTCCCATAAACGGTTAAGTTCCTTTTCATGACTAACTAAAAAACCTATTCTGTGTTCAGAAGCGGGTATAATGGCAACATAAGCCTCAAAATCTGCTAAAGGATCTGTATTACGAATCAAAGCTGATAGATTCATTTTTGATCTTAATTTGTATTGGGTAATTTTGAAAAAAAAAACAACTAAAAATTTGTTAAAAATAAAAAATTTAACTAGTCGTTCAAAAAAAGGGGTAAATTTGCTTTTTTTTAAATAAAAAGTATTATTTCAAAATTAATTGAAAAAAGCTTTAAAATTATCACGTTCAAACAATTAGAATTTATATAAAAGGGGTAAAAATAATAAAAACAAAAAATAAATTTTGCGAAAAAAACGGGGAAAAATTCGAGTAAGGTTAATACATTTTCTTGTATAAAATTAAAAAAAAATAGGGTAAATATTTAAAAAAATAATAGGTAAATATCAAAAAAAGGTAGATATAAAAAACAGAGTTTAATTAGAAAAAATAGGGTAAAATAATAATAGCGAAAGAGATTTTATACTTTGTTCACTAATTCAGAACAAATATTCAAAATTCTAAGGGGTTTAATCAAAATTTTCGTAAACATTTTGTGTTAAAAATATTTGGAAACAAATAAATTAATTATAAAATCACTTTTGCAGATATAATTGCTATAAAAAATGATAAATACACTAGTACAGATAATAAATAAACACGGTTACTCATTTTCGGGTAAACGAATAAATTAATTTTCTTAAAAAAATATATAAATTATTCTTTAAATTTATTTTATCCTGGGTAAAAACAATATTAAATTAATAAAGTGCACAAATTTTTTCACAAATGAGTTAAAATTATGTAAAAATCTGAGTAAAAATGCACTTTATCAAAATAAAATTTAATAGTAACCGGTTTATTCGTTTGACAAAAATTATACCGCACTAGTGTTATGGTAATGTGTAAGAAGAGAAACACAAGAAAAAACAACCAACAAGAGGGAGTAATAAAAAAGAAAAACAACAAAATAAAAGATCACTTTTTAATAAAATAAAAATGAAAAGCAAAAAAATTAAAAATAGGGATTAACACTCTTATTTTATCACTTTAAAAAAGGAAAAAGAACACGCAAATAAAAAAACCCTTGGGGAAAATAAAAAAAAGAAACAAAGGGAATTTTGCCGCTTTTTGTTTATTTGTGTTTTGCCGAAGGCAATTTGTGTTTTTAGCACTCAGTCTTGTTTGTTGGTTTTTTGCTGTTTTTTCACTTGTATTTCTGTTTGCACTTTTATATTTTCACTTATAAATTTAAACAACTTACCTTTTTTAATTGTTTAAGGGAATTTGGGGTTGTTTAAAAATATAAAAACAAACTGGATTTCCAAAAAAAGACGATTCTGAAAATAAAATATTTTCTTAAAAATATTTCAAGTTCACGGGGGGTTTCTTAAATATCCTGTTAAGGATATAAATAATATATAAATAAAAAAACGGGTACTAGAAATTTTTTCTATATAACGGGGGTTTTATTTAGCCCGGTTCTTTTTTCGTAATTTGTACGTATCATACGCTTGGGGTTTACAAAAGTAATTAATATTACAAAAAAATATGTATAATAAGGAGATGGGAGAATGTCAAATAATGCCGCCAAATGTAAAACATAGAAAACAACCACTGAACAATAATTAGTGACTGTTTACACTATGCGCGTAAACATTATGAAAACCCGTATATATTTTGAATAATTTAAAATAAATATATGAGATAAAGTTTGTTTGTTATAGATTAAATTGAAGGAAATTTTATAGTTATATAAATTGATTCGATTGTGGAAAGAGTATTGAAAGTATTAATTCTTTCATCAAAGAATTTGTCTGTGAATTAGTTCCATTTGAATGCTTAATATAATGTTAATTAAGAGAAGTTGTATTTGATTTTGAAAAGAAAATTAAAGGAATTGATTCATTTATTTGATACTTTGAATATAATGAAACTTATGTAAAACATTACAAAGTAAATACTTAATAAAAATTTGTTCGAATATAAATATATTTCGCAGAGAAAATTTTTGTTATTTTTAAACAGAGTTTAGTCTTTTTAATTTTTTAAATAATCTCGATTGTAACAACACAAAGTTATGGAATTACACCCATAATTTTTTCGAATGCATTTGCCTATAATTGAACCATTTAGTAAATGTTCATTTTTCGGATTCTAGCTGTCAAACGCGAGGTTTTCAAAGGTGACTACCAATCAAGGCCGACCTTTAGGGACATGTTTAAGGCTGCTTAAATTGATTTATCAGGAGTTGAAAAGCTTCGAAGGCGACGGTTTGTTAATAGTGAAAGAATCTCCACTCACCAAAGAAGGTTTTCTGAATGCCTGGGAAAGCTTAAAAGACTGGAATGAAAATAAAAAAATGTCTTATTTAATTTAGTACCAGTGAAATCTAAAAGTGGCGATAACATAAAAAAGCTTCAACGCGACTGTATATTGACACTTCGTGTATATAAGACAAGTATTGTGTCATGGGACCCAATGTTCGTTTATGCATATTTGACAAAATTGTATAAACTTGTAGAAAATTTTTGAGTAAGGACCAGGCGGGAAGATTTTTATTTGATAAATCTTTGCATTAACTGTATGAATGACGGTCATAGAATGAGTGAATGTATATTTTTCTATTTTCTTCAAAAAGAAGCAAGTGTTCCTGCACCAAGACCTAGCAATCAGAATACAGATGATGTCACGTGGCACAGTTAGTGTGCAGAATAATACTGTACAAAATTGTTTTGTTACAACATCGAGACAAACTCTTTTGGCATCAACTATGGTTAACGTTGTGTATAGAGGAGAAATTTCCACTGCAAGGGCTCTTATTGATAAAGCTTTGCGTGAAACTTCAAAGACATCTTTATTTGCCAACATTGTGCTCCAGCTTGTTGGTCAAGAACAAATTCTAGTATCTCGCGTAAATAATGATTTTAGGCTGGAAATGTCAGGATCAGTACTTCCCCATTTGAATTGGAAATCTTCCAAAGAGGCCAATAGATAATTCGTTATTATTAGACACATAGCTTGATATGGATTTGGCAGATCCTAATTTTTCGATCTTTTAATAGGTGGTGATTTTTACCCGAAGATGATAATAAGATTTTCAAAACATAACGTTTTAAATTTGATAGCCCGAAGGAGAGTTTATTTTTTTTGGTTGGATATTCATGCTACACTGAAGAGAATTTAGACAAACAATTGGAGAACTTTTGGAAGTTAGAATAGATTTCGCAATCATTAAAAATGACTCCAGAAGATGAGTATTGCGAGGATTTTTTTTAAAGCACCGCAAAAAGGAATAGCGTTTCGTTGTGTTATTGCCTTTCAAACCTCAGTATTTGGTAGAAAATAATTTAGGATCATCTCAATAAAGGTACAGTCGTAAATCGTAAATAAAATATCACTCCAGAAGAATCCAGAGCTAAAATCTATTTATGATGACAGAAAAGCAAGGCCATATGAAGCAAGTGGATAGTAATAGCTTGGAAGTAGCAAATGCCTATTATTTACCTCACCACGCTGTGTTTAAGCCCGAAAGTACTTCCATTAAAGTTAGGATTGTCTTTAATGCATCAAGTAAAACATCTACAGGGTTAAGCTTAAATGATGTTTTACATACAAGTCCAGTTTTACAAAATGATCTGATGCTATTGATTATAAATATATCGGCAGATTCTAATCGACTCTAAATATATAAATTTTCAGAGAATTGTATTTCTACAGAATCCAGAATCAGGATGATTTAAAGGATTACGAGCTAAACACTATTACGTTTGGAGTTAACTGTGCTCCTTTTTAGCAATAAGAACTTTGCATCAGCTTGCAAATGATGTAGAAGAAAAATGGCTTTAAGCATCTAAAATTTTACGTCATAAGATGTACGTCGATATTATACTAGCCGAAGCCCGTGACATAAATTTGGCCTTAAAGGCTCGCGATCAAGTAATCGCCGCTTTATCTTCGGCGGGTTTCTCGATGCAAAAATGGACTTCCAATAATGAAAAAATTTTAAAAGGATTGCCATCGGATCACCCATTGCATGAAAATTTTTTGGAAATGGATGACACAAGCTCCACGAAAATATTAGGCGATCGTTGGAATGCTAAAACCGTTAAATTTTTGATCCCGCTGTAGAATTTTGAAATGACAACAAATTGTTTTAGATTGCTTAGATTGTTTTAAACCATCGGTGAATTTAGAATTTCAGTATTGTGTATATGTTTGTACGAAAATGGTATGGTTCAAAGCTATTTACTATTTACATGTAGTTTCTTCTGAAAACCCTGCAGATTTGCTAAGTAGAAGGGTACGTCCACAAGACTTAGTGGATAATAAAATCTGGTGGCATGTTCTTAATTTTCTGCGTTCATATCAGTCCCAATGAAACAAAGAAGTAGAGACAAGTATTTAGACTAAAGAAGAGCAGAGGGCTTATAAGGTATTTTTTTACATATTTTAAACCTTATACCAATTTATTGGATGAGTTTTCGTCATATAATAAAGCACTTCGAGTTATGGCGTTAGTAATGAGAACGATATGCGTAAGATTGAAACACAGAATTATATCTCTGGAGATATAACGTTAACTGAATTGAATGTTGTTAAGGAGAAACTGATTATTATTATTGCTCAGAAAGTTTTGTTTAGTGATGAGTACCATAGATGAATAAATAAAAAATCAATTCGATGTTTAACATATGGAATTTAAACCCTTTTTTAGATGAAAAAGGTATCATGCGAGTAGGCGGTCGATTAGAAAATGTTCCGAACTAGAGCTATAGTGAGAAATTTCCATTTTATTATCTTCGAAATGTCGATTTTCAATACTACTCGTTGATTTTATTCATGAAGTCACTTTACATGGCAGCCTTCAGCAGATGTTTAGATTTTTGTGGTCGAAATTCTATATTGTTCGCGTCAGGAATTTGGTAAAATCTATTATAAGTAGATGCGAACAATACAATACACAATACACAGGAGGAAATTGAAGAGTCAGATTATGGCGGCACTTCCCATGAATCACACTATAATTTCTAGACCATTTTCAATTACAGGTGTAGACTTCGCAAGACCGTTTGATATGCGAAACCTTACTGGTCGGACTTGTCTCAGCGTGGTTGCCCAAGAAATATGTATTCTGATAATGGTACTAATTTCGTTGGAGCGTCAAGAGCTCTGAAATTGGAATTTAGTGAATTTTTAGGAAGTATGAGGTCTGAGCTTAATGCTCCACAGGAGTTGGTATTTTAATCCTGCTAGAGCCCCTTATATGGGAGGGCTTTGGGAAGCAGTGGTAAAAAGTTTAAAGCACCACTTTTGAGAAATTTTCATCCTTAAGGACGATATTGAATGTATTGATACATTAACTCCAGATCATTTTTTTGATTGGAGCTCCTCTTTTAGCACCTCGAGAACCAGGAGGTACCAGGAACCAGGAGAATCTCCTCTTTCAATCACTACTCGTTGGCAAAGAGTCAAGGCGTTAAATCAACGTTTATGTAATAGGTGGAAAGATGAGTATTTGAAGGACCTCCAGAAACGACGTACTGAAAAAAATTAGAGGCAGGTGACATGGTTGTTTTACGAGAAGATAATTTACCACCAAATGAATGGCAATTAGGTCACGTACATAAAGTTCACCTAGGTAAATATGGTCAAACAATATTTACATTAGTATATTTTTCATAGTATCATGGTATTCCGCAAGAAATACACAAACACCCCAAAAATTATTTGGCGTGTTTATCTGGTGGATCCTTCCTTACGTTTTTGTAAACAATTTTTTAAGGAATATTATCAAGAACGGATGCGCCTCATTAAATTTTACAAATATTGTGCTGGGTGCTTGGGCCACGACCACACTTGGCGTACATGCAAGAGCACCGGAAAATGTAGGCTCTGTGGTGATATATACCACAATCCGCTGCATAAGCCTGGCCCATTACCTCGTAGCTCGAGCAAAAAGTCAAACGTTTACTACAGAACACTATAAGCATAAAGGGACCTAGTTCATCCCAAGTATCAGCTAGGGGAACTAGTTCTCCCAATCGTCTGATGAGAGACCTAGTATGTCTCAAGCTCTAGTCCCTGCTGTTCCGTGAAGCCTATCAACAACTCCAAAGGAATCGAGGAAACAAAATACTTTGGATTTGCCATTGCATCAAATTAATGATAAAGCAATTTTGCAGCCAACAGCGATTATTAAAATAGTGGCTAAAGACAGTTACATTTTGGAACGTACCTTAATTGATCCCTCAGTAGAGTCGTCCATTATATAGGAAGAAGTTGTTAGACGTTTAGGTGCTACAACAAGTAACCACTACGTAATCACAGCTTGCTGAATCCGAAAAAGTCGCTAGATCAAATTACAACTTACTGATTCCCAGTTTCACTTGGCGGCAAACACGCATATTACACTGTATGGTGAAATATATCCAAGGATAATCAGAAATGGTATTGCAGGTGGATCCTCTGGTAAACCACTCGCACAGTTCTCGATTTTTGGTTACATTAGATAAAAGAAAAAAGTCTGGTTACTCTAATGCAAAATAGTAGATTTTTTGTTAGCTATGCGGATTATTTTTAATTAAAACCTAATAAAAAAACCTGAATAATTAACTAAATTAAATTAAATCTAAACATGTCACACAATTAATAATCTTTAAATCTTTATAATAAATATTTAATAAAGGTTGTATCAAAATTAATAAACCTAAAAAAGATTACAATATAACCTCACAAAAATGAAACAAACGTGTGATGATTTAATAAAATGTGATTCTCAATTTCATCATGCTGTTACTGACAGATAAGAACCAGTCAAGAGTTTATACTAATGAACTTATTTCCAAGTTTCGATTTTACTGTCTTAAATTAGTTAGGAATTAAAAATTGTACGTTTGGTAATGCTTAATGGGGATATTCCGAGAACCAAAATTGTGCACCATGATGGAAAAGAAGAAGTTGATTTGGAACAGGTTATTAAATTATTTTCGGGAGTACCTAAGGAGAAAGATGTGGTTGTTGTTGGTGCTGAGAATCAGACTGTAGATATTATTATTTTATTTTAATAAAAAAGTCTACAATTTTTAATATTTTATTATAAAGTTTCTTAGAAAAAAAGTTTAAACTAAACAATTGAAAAAATTTAAATAGTCAGTAATTGACATTAAAAAAATTATTAAATAATAAATCCAACGTTTTCTCATTGATGATAGTACAGGGTCTGATGATACCAATAGGTTTTGTGACGTTCTGGAGCATTTCCTGGAGCTGAATAATTGAACGTGCTTAAAATCTCTGTTTTCTGCTTCTGTAAGCTCTTCAAGTGGAAGAATATTTCGTTCGATTATAATTTCGCCATGGCACAATACTTCATGTACTGTTGGTGTCATTTCTTTCCATGGATATAGAGAAACAAGTAGTTTAGATATTTCTGTTGCATATTCTCCAAATCGAGCAGAGTTAATTTTGTGCTTAATATTAATTGCCATTAATAGTATGTTAGTCCTTTCAAGTAACTCCTTATTAATACCAGTTATTTTTGATATAGCTTCGAAATTTCCGAAAAACCTTCTTGCTGTGTTTCCATCATTTGTACTACCACCAGTCGGCACAGGTTTGTCGATGTTTAATCCCGTCTCTTCTCTGAATTCATCCTGGATTATACTTTTCTCAGATATTCTAAGTGTTTTTAAATCCTCGTTGTTTCTGGTAGGTTTTGTTAAATTTTCTGGCACACATTACTATACTTTAAATCATATGCTATGTGCAGAAAATGCTCCATGAACAGTATTCTGGCGTGAAGTGGAGATATTCCGAAAGACAGAAATTCTTCATTAATACTCCTTGCTTTACCAATATCCGAAAATTGTGATTTCGTCTCATCTCACTATGTGATGAGAAGAAATCATTTCCAAAAAGAAGATGTTTCCGTAAAGGAATTGCTAACCTTTCCATCAATCATTGTTAGACTAAGTTGAAAGGATATGTCGAATGTGTATTGGTTTATGATTATTGAAAGAGGTTGATCCTGGAGTGGTGTTAAGCCATATATCTTCAAATGAGTTTTTGCTTTAAGGAATAAGATCGCAATCTTAATGACACCAAAGATGCTATAAATACGGTTTCATAATCCGCCATTTTCTTACTTCCACTAGCATGCTTGTATTTAGGAAGGGCTGATAGTCCGTCACATCTCCACTTACAGATTAATACAACGTCGCTGTTATTTACTTTTTCCAACTGATCTGCAGAAAAATCAGCAACTATACTGGTAGCTGTATTCTCAAGCAAAGAAGATAGCTCTACACATGCTTCCTTTTCGGTAACCGAAATAGATGGTAAAATAGTTTGCTTCTTTTCTTGAATATCCTTGTATGATGGTAGAATTGAGTGTCCCTTTTCAAGCAGAGCTTTTCTTAAAATTTGATATTTGTTTCGGCTGAGACCCAGTTCAAGCATTAAAGCAATTGCTTCTTCCTCTGTAAAATTGGATTGTGATGTTGGAGTAGGTACAATTTCGGCAATCCGTTTAAGATGTTTTGTTGATGCAGTTGGCAGTATTTTAGCAATATTAATTATACTCTTAGGTTGTTTCTCCTTTTTTAACATTTCTTTGAATGTATCAGAAACTTCTTCATTCAAAATTATAGAAAGCTTATGGGCCAGTTTTTTCTTCTTAGATCTTGTACTTGCATCATCATAAGCCTTGCAGGGTGCTCCAGTTGATATTTTGCACGCCGATATTTCTATATCAGTATCCATCCAATCGGAATGTTTAATTTTTAATCTGTTAGTACGCTGATTCAAGGACTTCATTTTTACTTCATACAACTTTAAAAAGCTCTCTATCTGAGATTTACCATTGATATGTAGTTTTTATGAATACCACTATAGCTTTTAAACGATTAAGATCATTTTTAGATAAACTCCACAGAACACAACATAATTGTTCATGTTTCAATGTAATCACCATGGTAATCAACTTCGTTATGATGTTGATAAGGATTAGCTGCGCATCTATATATCTATTAGATATATATTAGATATATATACCTGTATGTATATTTACAGGTATTCTGTGAATTTTCATTAGGTAAAATATCTGAAAGAGTCAATTTGGAAGAGTACCTATACCGTATTCATTGATATTATATGTTGCTGTTAGGTATCACCGGAAAGGATATTACCTGTGCATTGTCACTAGCTCATAAAAATATAGATTTTGAACCATCAGTAATAAATAAATACTGCAGGTAGGTACCACCGGAAAGGATATCTGTACATTGCCACTAGATCATAAATATATAAATTTTTAACCATCACCAATAGATAAATACATTTGTTAAATTTAGGTAAACACCATAAATGTAAACTAATAAGATAATAATATTGATTAAGTTAAAATAGACATTTTTTGTTTGTTTTGTTATTTTAAATTCATTAATAGAAATATATGAATGCTTAGAAAAGGATAAAAATTTACTTTTGGGAAATGTGGCAACCCTATTAAAAATAAAAAATATTTATTAATTGTTTTTATAAAAATATTTTGTGTATAGATATTAGTACAGAAATATTCATCATTTTCTAAATAATTATTCACGCAAAACTAAAGCCAAAAGTTGCAAGTTTGTAAAAATATAGTTATATATACAATAAATTGGAAATATGAAAGTTTAAAGGCGCATATTTCTGAAATGAGGCATGATATTGACTTGAATTTGCAAAAGATCGGAAATTATATATGCTAAAGGATAAGCTTAATTTGGAATACATATTTTTAAAATTTCTTTCGCTATTTAGAAATAAACCAAACAAAAGGCCCAATTTGGGGTTTTTGGAGAAAATACACATTTTTTAATTGTAATAACATATTTGTTTATAAAGGTCTTAATGACATTTGCAGGAAATGTGGATCTTATTAATATAAATAAAAGCGCGTTAACCAAATTTCAATCATTGGTAGGGTTTTCCTGAATTCCCAAAAAACTGGGAGGGTGTGTACCATGACCAATTGAGTTATTGGGCTTGTTTTTTATCTTTGTGAAGTTACCTTTCAGAAAAGTGCAAAATTATTATATGCTGCTAAAGTAAATTTTATTTTAGATAAAAAAGAGTGTAGATACTTTTTCTTTTTTGCAATTTTCAAATTCAAAATCGTTTATTTTTGAACTCGGTAAAGATATCGACTTCATTTTTTCATTCAATAGATAATTTTGTTCTTTAACTAGTTAAGGAAAAAACTAATAAAATTGGTCAGAAATACTAGGATATACATGAAAAAAACAGGACCAAGAACATGCAAAATTATGGTGCTTAAAAATTCAAACGCAAATAACTCGAAAACTATAAGAGATAAATAGGATATGTAAGCATGTTTTTTATAGGTCTTATAAGGGCCTACAACAATATGTAAAAATATTTGAAATCGGACGAGGAACAAAAATTTGGCAAATGATTAAAATTTTTTATGTCAGATCTACCTAACTTTGAGCCCCCTTAGCTCCGCCCCTGAGGGGTTGTTGTGCACCCTTCCAAACTTAACATTGTACACTCCTCTGCTACGCCTTTACCAAATTTCATGAAAATCCAATCATCCGATCAGAAGTTACAGATTTATTTCCAAAAAATTTCGATTCTGCCCCGCTGTGTATTGTTATATATTTTGTTATTTTATTTTTTATTTCGGATTAATGTTAGTTTTTTATTTGATAATGAATTCGTTTCGTAATTTTGATAAAATTATTTTAGGGATACATAATATATTAATTGCACTAATGTTAGAAGTAATAAAAATAATTATAGTGCAAGATAATTTGGGTCCACTAATCGGCAGCACTCTTTTAAGGAATAATTTAAGGAGAGCATTTTTTAATGCGTGTCATCTTAATACGCAGAGTTTGGTTCCCAGAACAAATGCCATAAAATTTGTAAAAGTAAAACACTTAATAAAGAGCAGTTTATATGATGAATTGGTGTAAGTGAAACTTGGTATAAAAACTGTATAAATCATAATGCTGTTTCATTTGATGGAAATCAGTTTCTTAGAAATGATAGGTATTTGTCTCGGGGTGGTGTATGTCTTTATATCTCGAACAAATTTAAGTCGAAGGTGGTATGTGAGTATATGGAGGAGAATGTAATTGTGTGGTATATTTGCCTCAGGGAAATTTTAGATATTCCGAGGACTTTCTGGGTGATGTAGCTTCTCGTTTTTCGAACCTAATTTTAATGGGTGATTTTAATACAAAATTGTTTGAAATAGAAAAATCACAAATATTTGGGGATTTTTGTTTATGTTCGGGTTTAACTGTCATTTATAATGGCTTACCTACCCATTTCACTGAAAATCTTTCCAGTTTCCAGGTGCATAATAAAACTCAATATCATATGACAGTTCTAAATTCATGTCACGCACTTATTTCAATTTCATATAATACTAAGATTTAGAGAATTTTCGGGATTATAAATCATTATAATTAGTAAATTGTGCTCATATTTATGATAGTTATTTGGTTGATGATCAAATTGAATGTTTTAGTAATGTTATAACAGAAAATTTTAATCAAAGTGTTTCCTTAAAAAGAGCAGGAAAACCATGTTATGGTAAATGGATGGATGCTCTAGAAATAAAAACGGCAAGTATTAGACGTAATTTGGCCTTCCGAGCATTTTAAGAAATGTATGTGAACATAATCGACGTACATACCATATAAATGGAAATAAATTGAAAAGCATAATAATAAAGCAAAAAAAATAGGAAGTAAATCTAAATCACTTTCGATTAATATGGATAAATTTAATAGCAGTTCTATTCTACCTCCTATAAGTAATGAAGAAGAAATAGATATTTCAACCTTATCCGATGATGGTTTTTCGTTTAGAATTGTTGATGAGTTAGAAGTATATAGTACCATAATTAGTATTAAAACTAATACAATAGGATGTGATGGGATCCATATTAAATTATTAAAACTAATTTTTCTTGCAATTGCAAGACCACTTGTTTTTATTTTGAACAACATTATTATTTCATCTAAATTCCCCGAAATCTGGAAAGTTGGAAGAATTGTTCCTGTCCCTAAGGTAAAATCTCCTTAGCTAGCAACAGATTTCCGTCCGATAAATATATTGTCATGCGTTTCCAAAATTCTAGAGATTCTATTGTGAAATCTAATTCAGGAGCATTTGAAAACAGTTGCACTACTTAGTCTTTTTCAATCAGGATACAGAAGAAAATATTTTTTTTGTAAGTGTTTTGCCTTGCCGATGATGTGCAGCTGGTGGACTAGTGATGGTGGTAATGCTGTTGACAATTTAATACTTAACTTAATGAACTGCAACACATATTGGAATGGTCCGATATAAATTTTTTAAGCTTAAGTCCAATAAAAACTCTTGCTATGTTATTTTCACATGATGTACATTCAAACATTACACTTTTCTTGGGAAATACTCCAATTGAATTTGTACATTATTTTAAATCTCTAGATTTTGGGATACATATTAATCATATTATAGCAACAGTTTCCTTCATATTGAAACGTATTTATGTGGTAGGTTGCCACTTGCGTATTAAAGTGAGAAAACAATTAGTTTTACCGTTTGTTTACCTATTTTTCTTTATGGAATAGAAATATATAGCGGTACAACGCAACACAATATTGATAGACTGGAACACTGTTTCAATAGGATAGTTAGGTACATATATAGTCTTAAATATAAGACTCGAATAACATGTTATACAATATCGCTTTTAGGATATAATTTTCAAAGGTATATAAAGATGAGAATTTTACTTCAATTTTATAAAATAATTAATCCACCGTATTTAAGAACCAGGTTTAAGTTTGGCAACTGTTCGAGAACACAAGCATTAGTACCACCGCGCTTTCATTCACTAATTATGAAGAGATCATTCGTTGTGAAATGCGCTGGATTGTGTAACTGTGTAATTCCTTATTCCGAACGAAATTTTTCGAATTCTACTAAAAAGTTTAGAAATATTGTAGTCAATCATATATAAAATTTATTATAATTATATTAGTTGCTGTCTTTCAGTACCCTTTTTATATGCATATACATTTTTTCCGTTTTAAAATAAATATAAAAATAATAACATAAAAATAAATATCAAATCAATAAACAACGTTTTTCATTATTATTATTTTTTTTTTTAGATAATTCCATGTATTTCCGATTATTATATAATATGTACATAAGATTAGCTTTAAGTGAAAATTGTGTGCCATATATTACTGGTTTATTGGCCCTTAAGGCTATTGAATATAATAAGATAAAAAATAATTATCTTTGGATTATGTTCAAAATGATTTATGTATGGGATATTTTTTACAACAACTTTTTTATACATTTTGCATGTTTACAATTGCAGAATTTAGTTTTCGGTCTGGAAGTGTAACGTCTGGAGAAGTTAACCTCATATTGGCATACATGTCGAGTTTGATTTGTTTTTTTTTTTTAATCTATTTTATTTCATGAAATATATGAATCAATTCTAATTATTTTTTTTTTTGTAGTTTTTTATTTCTTATTTTTTATTTTATTTAATTTTTTTTTGATATAGCCTTTAAAGAGTCAGTACTGCAAGGCCGCCGGGATGTTCAAGTTTGAAAAATGAATATGATATTGCCATCCCTGATATGGGTTTATGGGAGCTGCCTTACCCAAGTTCAGCTTTGAAAAGACACCTGTAGTGTGATTCAGTAAGTTTTAACGATTCGACAATCGCTAAACTTGTCAATAGCTTTTGTTGTTTGCAGTAAGGATTGTGTAATTCACTAAGTACTCAAATGATTGTATATAACTATTATTTCGTGTGGCAGCTCTCCACAAGGAAATGCCGAAATAAAAATAAGGTTCAAAACCAAATAAAAAAAAAACAAACAAATTTGAGACAAATCGAAATTTTTTTGACAGTTTTAAGACGGTGATTGATTAAATTATCTCTTTGATATTGATTAAGATGAGTTTTTTTATGGTTTTCTTCACTACTTCTAAAAGAAGATTCGCAAACGTAGAAGCACGGTCTATAACCATGGAAGCGCAGACTACAACCACAAAACAAAGACTGAATCATTGGGTTGACTTTTTGGCTAATTTTTGGCAATATATTAACAACACAAAAATTTTTGTCTTTAAGTTGACACAAACAAATATCGTTAAAAATGATAGAGAATAAAGAAATCGACAATTTTGTTGTTTACTAATTTTAACGATTCGATTATCGTTAAAACAAGTTACTGAATCGCACTACAGGTCGACTGTATCAGTCAAAAGTTTCCGGCAAATCTTGCCAAATTTGTATTAAAAATCATGCCCTGAAAGATTATAGAACATTTTTGAGTAACAACCAGGCGGGAAGATTTTTATTTGTTAAAACCCGTGTGTATATATATGTTTGTATTCAAGACGAAAATTGTATGGTCCAAAGCTATTTACTGATGGCAAAATCAAAAGTTGCAAAGGAAACTACGCATTAGCTCTTTGAGTGAGGGTCATAGAATGAGCGAATGTAAGAGTAATTCTAGTTGTTCTAAATGTCAAAAAACCAAGTGCTTCTGTACGAAGACCTAACAATCAGAACACAGATGGTGTTTCATCCAAGTCACTTGGTAAACTAAGTGTGCAGAACAATACTGTACAAAATTCTTTTGTTACCACATCAAGACAAATTATTTTGGCAACAGCTATGGTTAACGATGTGTATAGAAGAGAAATTTTCTTTGCAAGGGCTGTTATTAATCTAGCTTCTCAATCGACTTTCATTTGTGAGAAAATTGAAAGAAAACTTTATTTGCCAACAAGAAATGTAAATTTTTAATATTTCTGACCATAATTGTGCTCCAGCTGGTTCCTCAAGAAAGGAATACACCTTTACTTAAATAGAGATTTTAGACTGGAGATGTTACGATTATTAATTCTCCGTTTATCTGGAAGTCTACTAAGTAGGTCAATAGATAATTCGCTATTAGGCATATCTTTTGATATGGCTTTGGCAGATTTAACTTTGGGAAAGCGGACCAATTGATATTTTCATAGGTAGGGATTTTTACCGAAATATCATGTTAAGATATTCAAAACATAACGCTTTTGGAAATTTAATGACCCAAGAGAGCGTTTTTGCTTGGATATTGGCAGGACCTATTGAAGATAGGCATCGTAGATTGTTCACTGCAGTAGTTTTGTGTTACACTAAAATGAATTTAGACAAACAATTTGAAAACTTTAGAAGAAAAAATGAATATTATTTAAAAAGGAATAATGAAAGGGAAAGTCATAAATTTTTGAGAAGAAGAATCCAGAGCTAAAGTCTATTTATTATTATGAAATTTTTTCAAAATATGAAAAGCTAGGCCATATGGAACAAGTGGATAGTAATAGCTTGGAGGTAGTAAATGCCTACAATTTATTTCACCACGTTGTGTTTAAGCCCGAAAGTACTTCATCTAAAGTTAGGATTGACTTTAATGTATCAAGTAAAACATCTACAGGGTTAAGCTTAAATGATGTTTTACATACAGTCTTAGTTTTACAAATTGATCTGATAGTATTGATTATAAGATGGACATTTTATCGGTTTGTCTTCAATGAGGATATAGAGAAAATGCATCGACAGTAATGTATTGAATTTAAACCCTTTTTTAGATGAAAAAGGTATAATGCAAGTAAGCGGTCGATCAGAAAATGCTCCGAACTTGAGCTTTACATGGCGGAATTTAGCAGATGTTGAGAGTCCTAGGGTCAGAGTTCTACATTGTGCGCGCTAAGAATTAGGTAGGAATACACAGGAAGAAATTGAAGAGCCAGATTATGGCGGAACTTCCCACGAATCGGACTACAATTTCTATGCCATTTTCAATGACAGGTGTGGATTTCGCAGGACCGTTTAATATTTGAAACTTTACTGGTCGGGCTTGTTTCATTACAAAGGGTGTATGTTTTGCCACAAAAGCCATTCACTTGGAAGCCATTAGTAGTTTGTCAATTCCATCATTTCTAACAGGTTTTTCAAGATTTGTAGCTTGGCGTGGTTGTGCAAGAGTTGTATGCACATTATGATCCAGAGGGTGTGAGTTGCTTAATTAATTTTAGACCATTTGTCCTCTTATGTATGATATTGAATGCCTGGATACATTAACTCCAGGCCGTTTTTTGATTGGAGCTCCTCCTTTTTCAATTACTAATCGTTCGCAAAGAGTCAAGACGTTAAATCAACGTTTATGCAGTAGGCGGAAAGATGAATATTTGAAGGATCTCTAAAAGCGAAATAAATGAAAATTTCCATTTTAGAGGCTGGTGACATGGTTCTTACACGAGAAGATAATTTACCACCAAATTAATGTCGATTAGTTTGCGCACATAAAGTTCACCTTGGTAAAGATGCTCACATAAGATTTGTTGAATTAAAAACAGTTCGTCCCAAGTATCAGCTAGGGGACCTAATTTGCCCGATCGTCTGGTGAGAGACATAGTATGTCTCAAGCTCTAAAGAAATCGAAGAAACAAAATTCTTTGGATTTGCCATTGCATCAAATCAATGAAACAGTAATTTTGAGGCCGACAGCGTTTATTAAAATAGTGGCCAAAGACAGTTACATATTGGAACGTGCCTTGATTGGTCCGTCATCAGAGTCGTCCATTATATAGGAAGAAGTTGTTAAACGTTTAGGTGATACAGCAATTAAGATCGGGAAAACGGAGGTGTCTGATTAAAATGCGTGGCAATTTTGGGATAAGCATCACAGTTGAAAAGTAAAGTTCGACGTAACCACAGCCTGAAGGCTTCGAAACAGTCGCTAGATCAAAGTACACTTGATGAATTTCCTGGCTTACAATTTGCTGAACCCCAGTTTCACTTGGCGGCAAAGGCGCACATTACATTGGGAGGTGACATATATCTAAGGAGAATCAGAACCTCTCGCATAGTTCTCGATTTTTATTTACATTATCTCAGGATTATGTTCCAAATGATTTGTGTATGGGGGTATAAACATGATATTTTTTATATCAACTTTTTTATACATTTTGCATGTTCACAACTTCAGAATTTGGTTTTCGGTCTGGAAGTTTAGCGTCGGGAGAAATTAACTTCGTATTGGCAGACATGTAGTTTGATTTTTTTGTTAATCTATTTTATTTTATGAAATATATGAATGAATATATTTTTCTTTGTCCTTTTATTTATTTTTTTTTTTTTTTTTTTTTTTTTTTTTGATTTAGCTCAAGTTCAAGTTTGAATAATGAATATGTTTTGCCACCCGTGACATTGGTTTATGGGAACTGCCTTACACAATGTCAGCTTTGAAATCACGTCTGGAGGAGCTATTAGTATTAGATATTCTATTTTGCTATAGTGTTTAGAACTTTTTTGTTAAAATGAAATCTTTTTAATATTTTTGCGTGTCATTCGTCACTTGGACTTTGATCTCTTTAGATGTTCTAACTTAAAATTTGTTTTATAATAAAATCGTTTATTTGTTGTATTTTTGTAATTTACTCTATCGTGAATTTTAAAAAAATCCAGTGATTCATTAAATAAATAAAAGGAAGGTGATATAGTTCACGATCCTTAAAATTAAACGAAAATAATAATGGTTTTTTATTTTAGTCCTGTTATGGGTTTTTATTTTATTCTTAACTATGGTAAATTTCATGCCGTCCAAAATTGGCTTTATCAAAAGTTTACCGTTTTTAACTATCAATGGCATTTGACTTAAAATTTATGATCTCAATCAATTTTATTTATCGCTGTTCTTATATATCCAAGATTTGTACAACGTTCACTTTGCCATACAAAAATGAAAAGTAAATTTTTTGCATAATTTTCAAAAAGTCTATAAAATTTTTTTATTAGGTTTATTTTTAATGCTCCTTCGATTTTATTATGTGAAATAACAAAAAACTAAGTTCACGCAGGAAGCCATGAATTACATATGATTCACAGTGGCTCGCGAAAAATTGACTTTAAGAAAATTTTGCTCTTATTTTCCAAACTTTAAGACTATCTACTGTATTGGCCATTACGGACACATCCACGAGATATACCGCAAAATACGTATAATTACAATAAGTATCAATCCCTGTTTCAATTTTTATTGCGTTGGGGGTCGCACAGATCGTGCCGAAAAAAAATTTAAATTAAAAAATTATGTCAACAAAATTTTACAACTCTGTATGTAACTGTTGAAAGTCTGCACACCAATCAAGAAGCTATATAATTTATTCACAAAGTCCGATATATAAGATCGAATGAGATCAAAAAATATAAACGTGCGAAAAAAAGTGTAGAAGAATGGGAAAAACTTAAGTAATTTTCAGCCCTTTCTCAAAGTTTTTGAATTGTGAATAGCAATCATGATTACAAAATGAAATCTATGGTGCTAAAATTCTGCATTCTATTAGCTTCATATCTTGTGAGTTCAGATCTGTATCCAGTTTGTTTTAAATAGTTGTACCACAAGACTTATGAAAGATTTAAATCAGTTTCAGACGGGTTAAAAATTGTTGACAGTTTTCTTTATATATATATATATATATATATATATATATATATATATATATATATATATATATATATATATATATATTCATATATAGATAAGGCAAAATTATTTAAATTAATTTAAATTTCTCATTAAACAGCATCAAATATGATATCTCCTACTGAATATTTTTGTAAAATTATAACTTTTCTTTATTACAGACTAACATATACATTATTCTTAAAGCTATTTACAATAAAATATTTTTCATAATCATTCAATAATAAAGCCATATTATTTAACTAAGTTAAAAATACTTCTCTTAATGCGTATTGGATTTACTGAAAAATCAATATATGCAATATACTGATTGATTGCATATATAAATAAGATAAATTGTTTCTGGACCGATTAAATTTTCTTTACATGAACTTCGTATTGAGAATCCCAGGCCACGGAAGCATATTCCTTATTAACGATTTGCGAAACGTGGGAATTAAGGACAGTTTACAATGAAGCAACACACCTAGATCAAGAAATTCTTCGACTAGATTAAGTTGATAGATATTTATTTTGTATCTACAGAGTACTGGACTTCTTCTGTAGAGATCATGCGTTTAGACTTTCTCAAATTCAGATCAATTAGATTCATCATACACCAATCATAAAGATTCTCAAGATCTGATTGGAGCAAGGAACATTGATAGGAATAGTTAAAGCTATCATCAGCTCTACACCATCAGTATACATTAATATTCTAGAATTCTTAATGAAAGCTGGTAAATCATTTATAAATATTAGGAATAATAAGGGGACGAGATGACTACCTTGCGGAACACCGGATAAAACAGAAATGGTTTTCGATATATATAGTCTCTAAATAATACATTTTGGCATCTATTTTTAAGATATGTAGAAATCCATTTAAGGAAAACAATAGAAAATCCGAGTTTATATATATTGAGTATGTATGTAAACCAAACCAAATAAAATCAGTTATAACTAAGGTTGTGAACTACAAAAGTTTAGTAGTAGTGGAACATCCTTTTCTAAATCCATGCTGAAATGGCGAAAGTTAACAAACAACTTGATGTGAAAGGATTTCAGAAACTATCTTTTCGAAAAGTTTTGGAATAACACTTAATTTAGCAATACTTCAATAACACAAGGGAACAAATTTGAACTTTTTTTGTGCGGTCTGGAACTTTATTGCAAATTTTTACTAATTTCTCTATTTTTCTGTATTTGCTCGACTTTTCGAGATATACCGTTATATCCAAAATTAAGGCACTTTCATTACATATATTGGAATAACTTGAAAACGGTTCACCATATTCAGTTAAAAAAATCCTAAACTGGGCAACAATATTATATTTAAGCCGTGCTTACATTGTTTTTAAATTCGCCCAGTAGTTTCAGAGATATCGTTGAAGTTTTGAAAAAATAACAATTAAAAAAAATTAAACTGTAAAAATGATTGATTAAGTGGACTACTTGATCCTATACAAATTTTTACGTCGTCTGCGTACATTAGTAAGTTGGAAAATTTCAAAATTGTTGTGAAGTCGTTTAGTAAAAGTAATAGTAAAAAGAAAATCGGCGCAAGATGACTGCCTTGCGCTACACCGGTTTTAACATATATGGTTTTAGATAGGGCATTATTAAAACGTTGTTGTAGACTTGTCAAATATGATTTATATAATTTAAGGTTCTGTTTGTAAATCTCATTAAGAACAATTTTCTTAATAGTAGGCCGTAATTAACTCTATCGAACGCTTTACTGAAGCCAGTGTATATCATGTGTTTACACTTTCTCTCTTTTCGTGAAACCATAATTTATCAATATAGTAAGTTGTAATAAATAAATTGGTTACTGTTGAGTGTCTTTTTCGAAACCCATATTGGTAGGGAGTAAGTATTGATGACTTTTGATGATAGAGAGGTTCAGTTAGACATTTAAACATTGGAATACAAAGCACCTCAATGGCTTGAAAAATTGGAAAAACAAACATTATAGAAAATATAAAAAGTCCTGTTTATCTATTAATTATATGAGATACTCCATATCAAGATCAGTTTACAATTAAGAAAATACCCAGTGTCACAATAATTATCTTTTTAAGGTGAAAAGAAACTTTAAAAATAATCCAAAATATTTTTACCAGTTTCTAAATTCTAAGCGTCGAGTCTATGGATGTTCGTCCATGATGTAGATATTTGCTATATGTTTGCTATGTTTGCTACCACGAATGCTGATGAAGTGTGTAGCGGCACAGAAAATACGTCACATTCTGCTGGTGTCTAATTATAGTCCGTCAATTATAGCAGTACCAACATTTCCAATTATAGAGGTATTGCTAAATTAAGTGTTATTCCAAAACTTTTCGAAAAGATAGTTACTGAAATTCTTTCACATCAAGTTGTTTGTCATCTTTCTCCATTTCAGCACGGATTTAGAAAAGGATGTTCCACTACTACTAACATCTTGGAGTTCACAAACTCATTAATAACTGATTTGATTTCGTATACAGACAGACACAATATATGCAGATTACAGTAAAGCTTTCGATAAAGTAAATCATGATCTCCTATTGTATAAACTCGGATTTTCTATTGTTTTCCTTAAATGGATTTCTACATATCTTAAAAATAGATGTCAATGTACATTATTTAGTGAATATAAGTAGTAGAGAAATGATTAGGCAATAGTTGTTTTTGTTTTTATGAGGAGTAAGAGCAATTTTAAAGATCAAATTGTTTGTATGAAATTGAAAACCAATGAATTTGTTTTTGTAATTTTTTCTTTGTATATGCATTAACAGGAGGAAAAATTGTTTTACATTTTATGAAATTGAACACCAATGTATTTATTTTGTATAATATGTATGTATAAAATTATGTTAAAAGTACATACAAACAATTTAACAAGCAGATAATTTTTTATTTTTTGCACTTTTAATTGTGATGAAATTAAAAACTGATGACTTGTATAAATAAGGTTTTTGACATTAATGAAGATATATTTTATGTTGTTGAGTATTGTCAAGATTAATTTTGAATATTCTAATAACAAATTAAGATGGAGTATTTTTTATTCACATTAAACATTTTTCATATCTAGAATACTTTCAAAATTAGTTTATGGCTCAATAGTTATGTATTTATAATATTTTCTCAATTTAAATATTAAGAGATACACCCAAATTATAATTTCGTTGGAGATAAATTAGATTAGATATAAATATAAATATCTGACGTAAAATTATTTTAATCAGTTAATAAAATTGTTAAAAGACGGAAAATTGGAATCGAATAAAACTACAAATGCTGATATTGTTGCGGCTTTCAATAAATAAAAAACAAGACCATTTCTAGCAGCAATGGATTTACTGCCATCAAAGCCATAAGAATAAATATGGTAATGTGGTGATGGCAGAGCTTGAAGAGGGAATGTTATATCTTCCCAAACTATATAACAATTTGGAAGATAAAGTAATAGATGGAGTTAATAATGAACAATTTACTTTAAGGTGGAAGTTAGATAATGGTTTATATGTTTTGGAATTGGAAGAGGTAGTCAGTGAAACCTCCGCTGGAGAAGACGAAGTGGGTGAGTTTTTCATCCCAATTTCTCAACCATATTTCAGTTGTGAAAATAGTAAAATTCCAAGAAAATTAGTTAATTAGTATATAAGTATCATTGTTTTTAAAAACTAACTAATTGTAAAAAGAAAGCTTTGTAATAAAGATATCACATATAAAAATTAAAAAATTTCTTCAAGATTTTGATGGTTCAATTTGTTTTGAAAATCAAAAAACTCTGGAAGAGTATTTGGCACTTATTAATAAAACTGGGAATTATTTATGAAGAACTTATATCATCTAAATATGGAAAAAAATTGGTCCTGATACTTGTAATTGTAGAAATTATAAACAACTTATAAGCAAAATAGAGGATTTTATAAAAAGATATTATTTATTATCTAAACCTCTAAAATAAGTAAATAATGAAAATATTTTTAATTTCGAATATGTTAATTTAAAACTAACATATTTAAAATTAAAAATATTAAAAAATTTTAAAAATAATAATAAAAAATAATACAATATTAAAAAATTTTTTGCTTTTTTCTTTATAATAACTTCTTGAAATTTTGAACTTGGTAAGGGTCATGTGAATTTTGAATTTTAGAAATAATTTTAGTAAAGAATTTACTATCCCTCAATAACAACATATTCAGAATAATGGATACATCCAACAACACTAAACTTGGATCAAGTTATATTTCAAACAAGGGTCAAATTGAAATTCAAGAAATCTTAATACTGCCGCCTATAGACATTTCACTATTTCTAGCATTGCATGATGGTCGTGATAAAATTCTTCTGAAAGTTTTACTAAATGTGGAAAAGGAACTTGGAATAAAAACAAAATAATATATATTTTTCTTTTTTATTTTATATAAAAACAAATAAAAGTATTTAAATAAACTTAAAACTAATATATCATTTTCATGTTAATTAAAAATTAAAAATATTTAAAATTTTATTAAAAGTAAAATTTTTGCATCTTAAATAAATAAAAATGCAACAATAAACACCAAAAAACATTGATGATTCACTTTGAATTCGCATTTTATTGTAGACAGATGTTTTAGAATTTCGGTTTAGAAATGAAATAAATGAAAAAATTCTGCTGGTTTATTTTCAGGGAAATAAAAAGCGACCCAATACTGTCCAGGCTTATAAGACGGATCAGTGTTGGCTATGTAAAATGATTGTAACGGGTGTCTTGGGCAATTTATTACTCGCAAAAACACCTTATCTCCAATACCAATTGGTTACTTTCCAAAAGTTTGGAGGAAATCCTTGTTTAAATCCGGAAGCAGATCCAACATTTCCAAATATAGAGGTGTTGCTAAATTAAGTGTTATTCCAAAACTTTTCGAAAATATAGTTACTGAAATCCTTTCGCATAAGTTGTATGTTATCTTTCGCCATTTCAGCACGGATTTAGAAAAAGATGTTCCACTACTACTAACCTTTTGGAGTTCACAACCTCAGTTATAACTGTATTTGATTCCGGTTTACAGACAGACGCAATATACACAGATTTCAGTAAAGCTTTCGATAAAGTAAATCATGATCTCCTATTGTTCAAATTGGATTAACTCGGATTTTCTCCTGTTTTCCTTAAATGGATTTCCACATGTATATCAAAAACAATTCCTGTTTAATTTGGTGCTCCGCAAGGTAGTTGGCTTCTTATTATTCCTAATATTTATAAATGATTTACCAGCTTGAATTAAGAATTCTAGAATATAAATGTATGCTGATGATGTAAAGCTGTTACATAGGTTTAATTTTTCGTACCAATGTTCCTTACTCCAATCAGATCTTGGCAATATTTATGATTGGTGTATGATGAATCTAATGGATCTGAATTTAAGAAAGTGTAAGCACATGATGTTCTACAGAAGAAGTCCAGTGCTCTGTAGATACACAATAAATGAATATCAATTTGATCTAGTCGAAGGATTTCTTGATCTGGGTGTGTTGCTTGATTGTGAACTATCTTTTAATTCCTACGTGTCGCAAATCGTTAATAAGGCAAAAGGAGTTCTAAGAGAGATAATGATCCTTACGTTTATAATCAATTATTCATATCTCTTGTAAGACCAACCCTGAAATATGCTTCCGTGGTCTGGGATCCTCAATACGAAGTTCATATAAAGAAAATGTAATCGGTTCAGAAACAATTTCTCTTATTTTGTCTAATATTAGTTTACCATCATTTGAAAGTCGATTACAGTTTATTGATCTCCCTACTCTTGAAAGTAGGAGAAAATATATAAATATTTCATTTGTAATTAATTTCGTAAACGGTTCAATTAATTCTGAGTTCCTGCTTCGTAAGATCGAATTCGTGATCCCAAATCGTCCAACTAGAAATTATACTCCTTTAAAAATAAAATATTTTCAAACCAATTATCCCTCCGTTGGAGTCTTTGCTACATTTACTCCTATCGGACGCGTCCCCAGGTGGCGGATCGGGGGGATTGGTTGTAAGGCACATGATATACACACTCTACTGAATGGTGCATTCTGGCCCATCGCATGGGGGTATATATCATGTGTATTATCTCCGATCTTAGGGCTTTTACAGCTTCTCGCGGACCAAATAAATGTAGTGCACTTTAAGGTCAAGGTGGTAGGCAGTAGTGCTGAGGACCTGAATGGTTAGTTGGTGCCTAAACAAACTAACAGCTAACGGCTCCCCTCCAACGCCCATGGCACGGGTTGGTTGTAATTCTAGCCTAGTCCGCGCACGCCGTCACTGCGCGAGATGGTCCTTTCCCTTTACTGGCATACTCGTGGGACAAGATAGACAATTTTAAAAACTTTTAAAATCGGACACAGGTTAACGGACAGTCGCAGGGCGACAGGACTGAAACGGACGTGAATACAGACGACGATGAGGTGATGATAGGGGTCCAACGTGACATTCTTCTTCAGGAAAGTCAACTGTTGGGCCAGCTATCAGAGACGGATGAGATTCTGGGCATCTCGAGGGATTCCTTCAGTGAGACCAGCGCCACTGAGAAACTTGAGAATCTTACTCTCGGCTCTGAAGATGAACATGAGATCACTGTGATCTCAGTTCGCGCTCAGAGTCTGGAGAAGAACTCGAATGTTGAGGCGGGGTCTGAGCGGGGGGATGGCTCGACGAACTCAGAGGGTCATTCGTCTGGCAGTGTTTTAGTTCGGCAATGTTCTCGGTAATGCTTGATGCGACAACCGACGATATAAGCCGAACTAAAGAGGAGAATGCTCGTAGTGGCGCAAGAGCCTCTCTTGACTATCTGCACAAGATAGCCATTGAAATGGTTGGTCATACTCTATCCAGCAAACCTGGCAACCAACAAAAGTTGTCAGAGATGCTAGGCCTAGAGATGATCAGCCATCAACTAGTAAGAGGACTTCACTTTCGAAGCCTGTCAGCTGCAGTAGTGGGGCTGTGCGAGCTTCGATTGTGAAGCCCTGTAAAGGCCCTCATAAGGGGGCTGTTAAGAGGGCCAGGTCTGGGGATGACCAACAACCTTCGATGGCCAAGAATGTTGTTCACATGCCAAACAGCTCTAGTAAGGGCCACCATAAGGAGGTCATTGAGAGAGCTGTATCAGGAAGTGAACAACCCTCAACATCGAAAAGAGCGAAGGAATCAGTGTTGCAGAACTGTATTCAAGCTGCTGTCATTGATAGGGTTGATCCGGATGGGAGGATCAGCGTTGAGCAATGGCGACAAATTGAACACAAGCTCATTGAGGAAATCGCCCTTGTTGAAGGAAGGCCGGATGAGGTATCCTTCAAAGGCGCAGACTGGATGAAGGGCGCCAAGACTATTAACTGCGGTTACGAGAAATCATTTGAATTTCTCAGGAACGCAGTTGCTAGGTGCGACACTCTCTATCCAGGAGCGAAGCTTGAGGTGATACTCGCATCTGAGCTGCCCCTGCGTCCAATAGTGACAGCATGGTTCCCTCCACCCATTTTAGAGGTTGGAACCATACTGACAGTATTGGAAAATCAGAATAAGGGTCTTCTTACAGGTCAATGGAAGTTGGTGAACACCATGACCTGTAAGGAGAACCAAGGCAGAGACTTCAGATTCGCAGTGGATCAGGAGTCTCTGAAGAAGCTGTAGTCACTGGGGGAGTGGTCAATTTCGGATTTGGGGTGATCAGGTTTAGGTATAACAAATCTGATAAACCCAAAGAGGCTGTCAGTGGTGCAAATTAACTTGCATCACTGTGAGGCAGCCTCAACCGAACTGACAAGACTCCTCATTGACTCCAACGTGGCCCTCATACAGGAACCCTGGATTAACAACACCAGGGTATGTGGTCTGAGGGTCACGGGGTACAACCAGTTCATAGCATCCACAACGGAAAAGGTACGGACATGTATACTGGCTAGGAATAATCTAAATATTAATTTTCTTCATTCCTTTAGCAGTGGGGACCTTACAGTCGTCCAACAGGAAGCCGCAGGAGGTAGCGGGCTTATAATGGCGGCTGTGTACATGCCGTACGAGGCAGCCGATCCACCAGGTATCGCTCTGCAGCAGCTGGCGGAGCACGCTAGGAGGAGAGGCGCGTACATGGTCTCGGGATGTGATGCGATCGCTCACCACTATCAATGGGGAAGCAGGGACACCAACAAAAGAGGTGAGTTGGTATACGATTTTATAACTTGTTATGATCTACACATCTGTAATAGGGGTAGCACTCCTACGTTCAGAACGAAAGATAGGGAAACAGTTATAGATGTAACGCTGGCTAACCGTGGGGGAAATTATGTTAGGGATTGGAGAGTAGTTTTGAATTACTCTTTTTCCGACCATAGCATGATATCTTTTGGTCTCAACTTTGAGAAAGCGAGGGAGCAGCCCTATAGGAACTCGAGAAGGACAGATTGGAAGTCCTTTAGGAGGTCAGTCTGTAGGGACCTTAGGGATACTGAGGGCTGGAGAGATTCAGTTGAGGGTATCGAGTTGGTGGTGAATAATTTCACGAATGTTATTAGGAATAGTTTTGTGCTCAATTGTCCAGTGATTTATCCTGGAAAGAGGAAACAGCCGAAATGGTGGACTAGGGAACCTTTCTCCATTACTATGGCTCTTGGCCGTGAACGTCATTTTAAGACAGTTTGATGCTAAGGGACGGAAGATTGTGGCCTACGCCGATGACGTTGTTTTACTGGTCTCTGGTAAGTTTTTATATACTATCAGTGAGGTCATGCAGACAGGTTTACGTGATCTGTCCCTTTGGGCCAACAGTAAGGGATTAGGGGTAAACCCCGAGAAAACGGAACTAGTTTTTTTCACTAGGAAATACAAGGTCGAGCATTTTAGCTTGCCAGTATTGAACGGGATTGAGCTTGCATTGTCAAGTGAGGCCAAATACCTGGGTGTGTACTTGGACAGTAAATTGTCTTGGAGGAGAAACACCCAGGAGAGGGTCAAGAAGGGACTCAATGCCTATTACACCTGCAGGAGCTCTATAGGTAAGAATTGGGGACTTAGGCCGCAAGTTGTATACTGGATTTACACTTCGGTTGTAAGACCGATTCTTACTTATGGTTGTACAGTCTGGTGGAAGGTATTGGGTAAAGAAACGTATAGGAAACTTCTCTCTAAAGTTCAGAGGTGTGCTTCAGTTGGCATCTCAGGTGCCAGGAGAAGTACACCTCAGGCGGAGCTGGACACAATCCTCCATCTTCTTCCAATTGAGGAATTTGTGAGGGGTATGGCTGTCCGCGGCCTATTTAGATTGAAGGAACTGGGATTATTAGGTACCTCTAGAGCGGGGCACTATCCTTGGCTGAGCCTACGGATTATGTCGAGACTACGATTGACTTCGGGGCTACTCCCGCTTTGGTGTTACGTAGCAGGGACCTCTGGGATGGAGTAGAAAAGCTCTATGGAGGGTGTGCGGTCTTCACGGACGGTTCGAAAATGGAAGTTGGCACTGGTGCAGGTGTATACTTTATGGGAACTGATATCAGACGATCCTACAAATTGTCTGACAGTTGTAGTGTCTTTCAAGCGGAGATTCTTGGCATTTATAAGGCTCTAGGCTTGATTGAGGGGAATGTTGAACAAGGGTCTGAGATTACTATCTATGTTGATAGTCAGGCAGCGTTATTAGCTCTGACTAGTCATTTTGTTAGGTCCAGATTGGTACTTGAGTGCAGAAGGGAATTGAGAAGGTTAATGGATTCCTATATGATGAGACTCTGTTGGGTTCCTTGGTCATTGTGACATTCTTGGCAACGAAATAGCCGATGAGCTAGCTCGCAGTGGCTCGGAGCTAGATAGGTCTTTCATAGAGTCATCTCTTAAGAATTGGGTCCTTCTTTAGCGCCATAAGGGAGTGGACTCTGGACAACACGAATCGAGCCTGGAATGACAGATCGGACTGCAGAGTTTCTAGGGCATTATGGCCTAGCTTAAAACTGGCGGATTCCAAGCATCTTCTAGGTATGAGTCGTGGTAGTCTTAGAGTCATAGTAGGTATGGTTACGGGTCACTTCTCAATAGGGAATATGATGAGTAAGTGGGACATTGGTACATCAGACTTTTGTAGAACGTGCGATGATGTTGAGGAGCCAGAGACAGTGGAGCACATACTCTGTCACTGTGTAGGGCTTCAGCGTAATAGGTTGAAGTGGTTTGGAAGCCATACACTACATAAACTAGGTGAGGTTATTGGTAAAGGACTTGTCAACCTCATAGGGTTTGTAATGGGAATAAAATGGCTTAGGAACAGTCATAACTGATTGATTGGGTATAGGTTCCACTTTTCTCTCTCTTTCTTTCATAAAGGGATCACAATGGGCCGTTCGGCCTCTGGGTGTAGGCGTGAATACGCCACCCTTTCTAACCTAACCTAAACCAATTATCCCGACTTTGTTCCCATGAGACGTACATGCAATCAATTCAACAGTTTTTATCCATATATTGATTATGAAAAATATTTTATTGTAAATTGCTTTAAGAATAATATATATGCTAGCCTGTAAGAAATTGTAATTTCATTGGCTATTAAATAAATAAATAAATAAAATATATTTGGTATAATTATTTGAATTTAAAGTATTTAAAATATTTATTGAGTTCATAACATTTGAATTATAGTGCGAGACTTATCAATTTCTATTATGCCGTCAAATTCACAATATACTAAGCAGGTAATTGCCTCCGTAATTGGTTTCCCAAAACGTCCTTCTATTCGAATAGTTCCTTGATTTATTAAATTTCCACAATTAGAATTATTATTGTGATCTGGTGTTAAATCAAAAGCTAGTAAAGAAAATCCGCTATCAAAAAGTTCCTTTGTAATTTGATGGATTCCGGTACCTTTAAATAGGGTTAGATAACCACGATTGCTTAATATTCCTCCATTGTTGTAGTTAAATTCTATTGGCTGTGCTAGAAATTGTACTCCATTAACAACCAAATTAAATCTTTGTAAATTAAAATGTTGAAAAATGTATGGATTTTCTTTTCTATCTCCAGTATAAGCTTAGTTAGACACCATTCCGAAAATTAAGAAATTTGGTAATTGTCCAAGTATGACATTATCTACAGATAATGAATGGTTTCCTGGATGTATAGTGAAGGACTTAATTTCTACTTTCTTATATGGGTAAATTTCATTTTTGCTTTGTAATACATAATGATGTTCCACTAATATACTAATATTGATAGTATGATGATTTATATATAAATTAGCTTCATGTATTCTTAGATGAGATTCATTTTATACATCTACATGAAGTTTTCCAAAAACCACCACCTTTTTCCCATCCTTAAATAATTTTTTTCTTTTATCTAGCCCAACTACATGATTCAAGATGGGTAGATCTATCATCATTTCCATAATTGAGCAATGTTTCCATATATGCTCTACACTGATAGTTGTTGTCAGGTTAAGATACACTTTTATTGTTAAAATGAACTGTACAATTCCTAAATATGGAATGCAACAAGTTATTCACAACACCTCCAGTTCCTTTGAATTCAAGCACTAGTCTGAGATAAATACTATTATGATCTCTGTATGTTTCACCATTCCCCAATGATACCAATTCAATTGTACTAGAATTGTCCAATGAAGCAATTGGATTATAACATATTTCTTCTGTTTTAATTACACTAGTTTGAATTGGGGGAGATTCAAATAAATCCAATTCACTTTTCATACATTCTATAAATCCGACATTTTAAATTTCCAAAAATATCGTAAAAGTTCTTTCCTCTATAACGTTTGGATTTATTATACGGTTTTTGTTTAAAGCGTTTAAGTTTTACCTTCCTGCATTGTTTTTATTTTTTCAATAGTAGCTTCTTTAATATTATTCATAATTTTTCTTCCTTGATTAAATAGAATATCTTTCACAGGTTTTGTTTCGATTTCCTCCAAAATTTCTTTTCCAATGTCTAATGACTTATTTTTTAAATAATTTAATCCTGTTCTCAAGAATGGTTTCAGGTGTGAAAACAGTGATCCAATACCACATCCATATTCCACAAGCCTTGGTGTATGATATATTTCACCAATATTTTGAACATTATTTCCAGACTGATAACATAAATATTTTCTTCTTGATTAATGTAGTATATTGTTTGTTATATATATATATATTATTTATTAATATCGTTCTGATGAATCCATGAATTATATTCTTTTCTGAAACCAAGCCATTTTTCTCCTTTTCACTTTAAAACTTTTTCTATCAAAAACAATTTTTGGGTGCTTTTGTTTTTCTTCATAAAATCCCCCTTTAATTATATTTCCATTAAAATCTACAACCTATCAATTATAAGATTGGTTAAGTAAATATTGTTTATCTTAAAAACCTCTGTAAACAACTTTGGAGTATATCCTTTATGGAATTGATTTTTATATTTACTAATGCGAACTAAATCATTTATTTTATATTTTCCTCCTTTGAAAACCTTCAAATTAATGTATACAGTATTAAGAAGTTTCTGTTCATTTTTCTTATTAACTGAATTGGGTGTTGTTTTTATAGAACGATGATATAAAGAATTATATTCTTTCAATAATTCATTTAATATATCTATCCATTTATAATTTCATTGCACACTAAATTGTTTCCACATTTTATTTTTAAAGTTCTATTAAAACGTTTAACTATTGGTGCCTTCATACTTGAAAAAGTGTGGTAATGGTTAACTTTATATTCTTTCAAAAGAGTTTTAAAGTAGATATTATAAAATTCTTTTCCTTGATCAGAATGGATATTTTTTGGGAGATTTTCCTTTGTTTAATTTTATAATATGTTTTAATGCTTTCGAAATTTCTATTCCTGTTTTAGTTTTTAGTGGTAATTCGTATGCATACTTTGAAAATACATCAATTACAGTAAGCATATATTTAAAACCTTTATTAAATTTTGCATACGGTATCATTTCCTCTAAGTCAATCTGCCATGTATCTAAAATACCTTTTGAATAAATCGTCCGCGCCGATATAGTTCATCAACAGAATTCTTTTACTCATATTTATATTTATAGGATGTTAATGCTTCACTTCATTTAAATGTCGTGTACTAAAGTGTAAACATTTCGACAGTTTATATATCCATTCACTATGATGATTTGTGGTACCTCTGGTTGTGGGAAATCAACATTTAATATTTAAAAACATAGATCGTGTTATTTGGTGTTTTGCAGAAAAAATTCTCTTCCGAGAATTAACAATGCATAGTATGGCAGAATCGAAATTTTTTGAAATAAATCTGTAACTTCTGATCGGCTGGTTGGATTTTCATGAAATTTGGTATAGGCGTAGCGGAGGAGTGTACAATGTTAAGTTTGGAAGCGGGGCACAACAAACCCCTCAGGGACGGAGCTAAGGGTGCTCAAAGTTAGGTACCTCTGACATAAAAAATTTTTAATCGCTTGCAAAATTTTTGTTTCTCGTCCGATTTCAAATATTTTTATATATTGTTGTAGGCCCTCCATGCTTATGTCCTATTTATCTCTTATAGTTTTCAAGTTATTTGCGTTTGAATTTTTAAGCACCATAACTTTGTATGTTCTTGGTCCAGTTTTTTTCATATATATCCTAGTATTTCCGACCGATTTTATTAGTTTTTTCCTATCTAGTTAAAGAACAAAATTGTCTATTGAATAAAAAAAATTGAATTCGATATCTTTACCGAGTCCAAAAATAAACGATTTTGAATTTGAAAATTGCAAAAAAGACGACTTTTCGTGTTTTTTTAGGCGGAAAAGTATCTACACTCTTTTTTATCTAAAATAAAATTTTCTTTAGCAACATATAATAATTTTACACTTTTCTGAAAGGCAACTTCACAAAGATGACTTTAAGATAAAACACAAGCCCAATAATTCAACTGGTCATGGTACACACCCTCCCGAATTGGACCCATTTTATATGAAAGTTTTGAATTTAGACCATTTTTTCTCAAATCCCAGAGCACGAATCGACAAGCGGAATATCTTTTAAGAATCCTCAATATGTTGTCAAAAGTTTTAAATCAAAATCTGCGGGCCTTCTGACAAATGTGGTTTCTATAGCCATAAATGTAAAAAATCCAATTTTTGGGAATTTTGATTAGTTTATTTGGGAATTCAGGAAAACCCTACCCCCGATTGAAATTTGGTTAACGCGTTTTTATTTACATTAATAAGATCCATATTTGTTGCAAATTTCATTACGATATCTTTATAAACAAATATGTTATTACAATTAAAAAATTTGTATTTTCTCCAAAAACCCCAAATTGGGCTTTTTGTTTGGTTTATTTCTAAATAGCGAAAGAAATATTAAAAATATGTATTCCAAATTAAGGTTATGCTTAAGCATATATAATTTCCGCTCTTTTGCAAAAAGATTCAAGTCAATATCATGCCTCATTTCAGAAATATGCGCATTTAAGCTTTTATATTGGCTATTTATTGTATATATGACTATATTTTTACAAACTTGCAAGTTTTGCCTTTAGCTTTGCGTGAATAATTACTTACAAAATTATGAATATTTCTGTATACTTTTAATAAAATCTATACACAAAATATTGTTATAAAAATAATTAGTAAATATTTTTTATTTTTAATAGGGTTGCCACATTTCCCGAATTTAAGTAAATCTTTATTCTTTTCTAAGCATTCATATATTTCTATTAATGAATTTAAAATAACAAAACAAACAAAAAATTTCTATTTTAACTTAATCAATATTATTATTTTTGGTATTTATCATCTTCATTACTTATTTACATTAAATTTATGTAGACATTTTTTCTAATATTTTAAAATTATACCACTTATTTTCTATAAAATAATCTGTTGTATCTTTATATATATATATATATAAAAGATAATAAATGTCCTTCAAATCTTCAGTATTTTTAGTTGATAAAGGTTCATAATAAAACCAACGTTTTCTCATTGATGATAGTACAGGGTCTGATGATAACAATAGGCTATTAAAGATATCCTCGTTTTGTGACGTTCTGGAGCATTTCCTGGAGCTGAATAATTGAACGTGCTTAAAATCTCTGTTTCTTGTTTCTTTAGATTCTTCTGTAAGCTCTCCAAGTGGAAGAATATTTCGATCAATTATAATTTCGCCATGGCACAATTCTTTATGGTGTCATTCTGTTGATGTCATTTCTTTCCATGGATATAGAGAAACAAGTAGTTTAGATATTTCTGTTGCATATTTTCCAAATCGAGCAGAGTTAATTTTGTGCTTACTGTTAATTTCCATTAATAGTATGTTAGTCCTTTCAAGTAACTATTTACTAATACCAGTTATTTTTGATGTACCCTCGAAATTTCCGAAAAACCTTCTTGCTGTGTTTCCATCATTTGTAACACCACCAGTCGGCAGAGGTTTGTCGATGTTTAATCCCGTCTCCTCTCTGAATTCATCCTGGATTCTACTTTTCTAAGATATTCTAAGTATTTTTAAATCCTCGTTTTTTCTGGTTGGTTTTGTTAAATTTTCTGGCACACTTCTATACTTAAAATCATATGCTATGTGCAAAAAATGCTCCATGAACCGTATTCTGGCGTGTAGTGGAGATATTCCGAAGGACAGAAATTTTTCATTAATACTCCTTGCTTTACCAATATCCGAAAATTGTGATTTAAAACTTTTAACAACATATTGAAGATTCCTAAAATATATTCCGCTTCGGGATTTGAGAAAATATGGTCTAAAATCAAAACTTTCATATAAAATGTATCGAATTCGGGAAGGTGTGTACCATGACCAATTGAGTTATTGGGCTTGTTTTTTATCTTAAAGTCATCTCTGTGAAGTTGCCTTTCAGAAAAGCGCAAAATTGTTATATGTTGCTACAGAAAATTTTATTTTAGATAAAAAAGAGTGTAGATACTTTTTCGGCTAAAAAACACAAAAAGTGGTCTTTTTTGCAATTTTCAAAATCGTTTATTTTTGGACTCGGTAAAGATATCGACTTCAACTTTTTTTATCCAAATTTGTTCTTTAACTAGCTAATAAAAAAACTAATAAAATCGGTCAGAAATACTAGGATATATATGAAAAATACTGGACCAAGAACATGCAAAATTAGGGTGCTTAAAAATTCAAACGCAAATAACTCGAAAACTATAAGAGATAAATAGGACATGTAAGCATGTCTTTTATAGGTCTTATCAGGGCTTACAACAAGATTTTTTATGACAGAAGTACCTAACTTTGAGCACCCTTAGCTCCGTCCCTGAAGGGCTTGTTGTGCACCCCTTCCAAAATTAATATTAACATTCCTTTGCTACGTACGCCTGTACCAAATTTCTTGAAAATCCTGCCAGCTAATCAGAAGTTACAGATTTATTTCAAAAAAGTTTCGATTCTGCCCCACTGTTCATTGTATCATTAAATTTTGATAAACTTAGAAAATTTGGTTTGGATATTAATGATCGAAGGCCTAAATGATTTTTATTTGTATTTTCCCACTCTGTAGCAATATGAATATCTTTTCTTTTGTCTACACACTCCATTGTCTTCCCGTAAACAGCATTGATTAATAATTTGAAAAAATCTTTCTCAAAATTATTTTTAGCATTTGTTCTATGGATAGTATTCAAATCTATATATGTTTTTAACCAGCAGATTGTCTAAATTGTAAAATTCTATGAATCTTTTTTAAAACTAGACCATTTACAATGCATTGCTTTAAAATTCTATAGTGTACCGCATAATTATACTTATTATATATAAATCTGCAATTAATTTTTGATACTTGGAATTATTTGGAGTTTTATTTTGCGGATAAGATGGAAGGTCATTGTGTAAATCGTGGAATGGGTCAGGATATTCTAAATCCACTTCTGAAATGTATCCATATTCTCATGAATCTGATATATTTGAAACATCAAACTTATCAAAGTTCTCAAAATGTACAAATTGGAAATTTCTATAAGGAAGGTATTCGGACATTGCCCAGCCATACAAATTATTCGCGTCTAAATACATTAAATATTCTGATAGTTTCTGCTCATCAAAATTGTCCATATATTTATGGTTTGATTTGGAATACCTTTTTCGAGCATTGAACCATTAAACCACCTCTTATTCCATTTTGTATAAAAAGATACATTTCCCTATCTGTAAATAATTCTAGTGAATTTTTTGTTTTTTTTTGAGCATTGCATCCCAAGATAAACCCGGTGCAGTATAATAATTGCAAGGATCTAAATTATAAATGCGTTTACAAATCTTTCTAAAATTTTCAAAAATATTTGTTAGAAGAAGTACATCTGATTTCAGATAAAGCTCGGTGTGGTTAAAAAGAGTCTTACAATTGAATTCTCTCCATACTCTTTGTGAATGCTCATATTCAACCTCACTACATTCTTCATTATTTAAAATATTAAAGAAGTGTTCTCCATATATGAATATGGAAATACTCCCTTTCTTCTAATGATACTAAATTTATCCTCGTTATTGAAATGTTTTCGACACTCTTAAAATCTTTTGTATCGAGATTTTTAGCAAAGGTGTCTAACAGAATCTAAAAATCTTATTTCAAGGCTTTTATGACTATCTATTTTAACAAATACAGTTAGGGAAATGTATCTTTCTTCATTTTGTGGAAAACTTTTATGGTCGCATCTTTTATTGAGGAAAGATCTTTACAAAACAGGTGCATATCATATGCAGAAAGGTTATGAAAAATTACTGGTATAAATTTTGGAGTCTTACACTTTAAATTACACTCATTATGAGCAGCTCCGCGGAAATTACCAGTGAGATGACAATGGTCTCTAACTTTATCATTATTTAAAAGTTTTTGACAAATATGACACATTATTGACTTATTGAAAACGTCAATTTGTTCTGGTGTCACTATCATCAGCTTTTCTTTTGACAAATGATTAATATAAATCTTTAACTATTTGTTCAACAAAATTTCTAGAGGCTTTTTCCCCTAAATAATACCTCATCTTATTATTTTCCTTCTTAAAACTACACATGGAATGTGCTTTTGTATATTTACTATATTTCTACTCACTATATCATTTCTTTTCTCCAAATTGGACTCGAAATCAGCATAAATGACGATTGGGACATCGATTTGTTTTTGATGGTTTGTGAATTTTTTCGGCATTCTCAGGCTTGGGCATTTCCACAACTTTTTCCCCACAATCTTTCTTTTTGTGCTCAGTGAGCGAATTTAAATTTTTTAATTAATAATAATCAGTGAGCGAATTTAAATTTTTTAATTTAATTTAAAATTTTATTGCCATGCAATGTTATACTGGATCGAATTAGTCTAAAAGAATAAAAAATAATAAATATTAAATTAGAACCATAAGAAATAAAAAAAAACTTACTTTGAGAGACCAGTTATGAGAACATAATGATATTTCTCATCACAGTACAGCAAGAGCATGTTCACATGTGTAGATTTTTCCTCTATGTAATATGGTTCCACAATGGATTTGTCATCGAAGACGAAAACATTGACGCTCACCGATTATTTTTTTTCAAATTTTGTAATATTTTTTAAAGATAGTGCCTCAGATAAAGCTGCAACCAAAGTCCATTTGAAACAGTAAACATCTCTGTTTTCTACATTTTTCTTAAAAAAGAATATGCTTCAATACGTCCATTGAAAGCACTATTTCTCACAGTTAACTTTTCGTTAATGGTCATTGCCTCACAATTTTCTTTATGTTGATTTGATCTTATGTGAGAGCTGTAAGAGGAAATTGCAATCATTTCATTACATTCCTTGCAATGTCTATGTGTTGATGATGTAGAAGGAGTGGGGTTGTTGTGGCTATTTTTATGATCAATAAGTTTTCTTGTACTCATGAAAACTTTGGCACAAATGGGACAATGTAGGTTTATGTGGGCCTTCACAATTGTTTTTTTAATGCTTTTTTCGCAAATTGGACATGCTTCATGCTGATCGCTAACGGAATTTTCCATTGATGTTCCGTGTTCCACATTCATGTGTTCCTTCAGTTTTAAATGGGACATGAACAATTTTTTACATTTGCCGCAATGAAGGGAGCGATGAGCCTTGAGCATATTGGCGTTGTTGGATTTGATCCCACAAATTGAGCAGGATACTGGAGCCATTATTATTTCTATTTTTTTTATTATTATTATTATTTTTATTAAAATTTCAATTATTTTTCGTATAATTCACTAAGACTTTTTTCACTTTGGTTTAATATTTAAATGCGCAATGAAATAAAACTTCGGGTTTAAATTTATTTTTTTTTATTTTTGATACTACGGAATGGTATAATATACTAACTGGGGAAAAATAGTAATATTCTTAGGTAGGTTAGAAAATGTTTACATAGAGCTCTTAAATACCCAGCAAAAAAAGAACATCCGAAGAAGTCAATAAGATCGTGAACTTGTGATCCAGAAGTAGAGCAAATTCGGATCATTTCCAATGAATTTTACAAGTTAAGAATTTGCGCGTTACAAATTCTAAAAAAAATTTATTTTATTTTTTATTATTAAATTTTTGGTCGGACGACCAACTTTATTCAAAAAGTTACAAAACAAGAAGGAACTTAAGAACTAACAATTTTCTTATTTTATACCAGCTTAATTACATTAAAAGGTGGCGTGATTATTGTTATTGCCAAATAATCAGTTTATTAACCTGCTAATTATTAATGCAATATCAACGATTTATTACAGAAGCTGATCTTGCAATTTTACAATTATAAACTTAAATTATTTATAGGGTATTTATTACAGAAGCTGATCTTGCAATTTTACAATTATAAACTTAAAATTATTTATAGGGTTCGTTAACTTGTTTGAGTTAACTCTTCCCCCCTTAAATCGATTGTCCTCAATAGGTGTTACTATTTTAATGTTGAAATTTGGAGAAATGGTCAGCTTTTTGTATTTGGAAAATATTCTGTGGTTAATTTTGGTTCAGGTGAAAAATATAATTTTTTTCTGAACTTACTCATATTAACAAGAATGAATATTATAATGATAATGGAAAATACAATCTGAACTTAAGCTAATTACATGCATTTCTTTACTCTTATGAACTATCTCCTTAATATTATCTTCATATTTCATTTGCTTTAAATACAAATTTTCAATTTTCAGATCCAATTTCGTCATATTTTTATTTTCTTTAATTTTTGTCATTAAGTTGGGTAAAACTAATGTTTCATGCATGTTTAGAATAACATTTGTATAATTCTTATTTAATACAATAATCTTACAATCTTCAAACTTTATTAGGAATGTACCTTTTTGTTTTATTATATTTGGCAAAGGCTCGAATTTTATTTTGGTTACTGCCTTTGTGGAAAATTGGGGAATAAGGAGTGTCAAGATTATGTTATTATCCTGAAAAAGTACTACAACTTTCGTTTTCGTGTAACTGTCATAGTCGTTGATCAAATTAACTTCTTTTTGTGTCAAAATATCGGTGGAGATAACACCCAGTTTACAGGAAAAAATAATTTGTCCTACGTCATTTATATGGTCATTCAAAAGTGATATGTCATTGTTCATACTGTACGCCTGTTCAATAAATTGAACTTCGTCCTCCAATGTCTTGATTCGATTTTCCGTCATCCTTTTAAACTCGTTAATATATCTACTGACCGAAGTTTGTTGCTTGTTTATATGCTCCGTAATATTTCTGATTTGTTCAGCCATGAAGTTATTTATATGCGTCAAATTGCTTAGTCCTGTATATGTAATTCTCTTGTTGCTATGTATTTCGTTTATTGCGTTTCGTATTTCCTGTTCATCGTCGCTGTCCATAGAACCCGCAACGTATTTTAGTCCTTTCCCTAAAATGTTGAATAGTCCTCGTTTTATTTTAGAGTGGATGTGTAAGTTATTTATTCTTGCATTAAGTAAAATAAAATGTTTGTTTACTGTGTCTAGGAGTCGTTTGTCCTCAAATGAAATTGCTGTTAGTGACTTAATATTGTCGGAAATAATGGAGGTTGTCTCTTCGTATGCAGTCAAGTTGATGAAGTGAAGAATTTTGTTGTAGTGACTGATTATTTTCAGTTCTCCTGTCTTAAATGGTATATAACCATTGTTGTTGGTTAGGTCTTGTATGTCGAGATGCTGAGCAGTAACTGCCAGTATCCATGTCAAAAATGTGAATATTATCATCTTCTGTCCTGTAACAAGAGACATTAAAGAAAATATTATGGGTTTATATAGATTTCTTCAAGATTGCTTTATATTATTTTTATGGAAAATTTTGCCCGACTTGGTTTTCACTGTTATAATTTTGAGCCACTATTTCTTTTCTAAACCTAGCTGTTAGTTTATTCCCTAATCTTCTATTAATTTTGACAAATATTTCTTCTCCCTCTATATATTCTTTTGGAGTGATCCTATTTTTATTGCGGTATGCAAAGTCATTCATTTGTTTTTTTGAGAACTTTTCTATAGTTTCCTTCCTATCCTTTTCAAGTAACCTTGGGTCACTACTCACTCTTCTACCAAAAAATACTTCCATAGGTCTTTTGCTGTAACCGTGTGAATTGAAAAATTATATTCTTTTACTGACCTATCCAGTAGTTCGTGAAAAATTCGGTGTACCCTTTCCTCTTTAAGACAACGCATAATTTCTTGTAGAGTTGAATGGAATCGTTCGACTTGTCCGTTGGAACAACTTGTGTACGGGGCTGTTCGGAAAATCTGTATTCCGAACTCATTTTCAATCATGAATTTTATGGATTCTAAGCTAAACGATTTCTCATTATCCATGACTAATGTTTCAGGAAGTAGTGAGGAAATAAGGTCTCTCTATGGTTGCCGTATGTCTTCTATAGCTCTGGATTTGATGGGTTTTGCTATAGCATATTTCGAAAATTTATCAATCGCCGTCAACACTAGTTCTTTTCCGATAACAAATATGTCTAAATGAACCAACTGACCAGGATACTGTGGTATGGGCGTAGGCTGAATTGGGTGACGATCATACTTATTTTCTTTACATATGATGCATTTTTTTATTATCTTTTTTATTTTATTTGCCATAGATGGAAAATAATATTTTTCAAGAATTTGAGTCCGATTCTCCTTGCAATTTCTATGTGCTCTATTATGTGTCCTTACTATTATATTTTCCTGCTCTTCTTCACTAGTTATATCTTCTACCATTATTCGCGTAAATCTTATTTTATATCTTCCGAAATGCAATGGGTAGAGTTCTTGTATTTTTCCCATAATCCGTTCCTCCGTTTTAATGCAATTTATCACCGATGGGTTTAAGTATCTTTTTAAAATAGAAATTAATTTTTCCTCGGAATAATCTTGCTCTGTTATAATATGGCGGTGGTATGTGGGGAAAACTATTTTAAATTGATAAGATGCCATTACGTCTCTATTCAAAAGTATTTGATTTTTAAAAGCATTACATATTAAGTTATGCGACGAACTTTCGTCTGTTTTTTTTTGCTATTGACAATGTATATAGTTCTGGTTTCGTCATCCTGGACAGAGCATCAGCTACAACGTTTGTCCTTCCAGGTTTGTAGAGCATTTCATAGTTATATTCTTCGAGTATGGCCTTCCATCTCTTCATTTTGCTGTTATTATTTTTGCTGCTCAAGGCGTAGGTTAAAGGCTGGTGGTCCGTATATATTTTAACCCTAGCCGATCCATATAAATAGTTTCGTAAGGAGTTCAAAGCCCATACTATAGCTAACATCTCTTTTTCGTTAGCGGCGTAGTGTTCCTCCGCTTTGTTTAAAGTTCTGGAGATGAAAGAAATTGGTCTTCCTCCTTGGGATAGGACTGCGCCTATTGCAAAGTTCGAAGCATCTGTTACTAGCTCGAAATCTTTGCTAAAGTCTGGATAGGCAAGGATGATATCCTCGGAAATAAGAGCGTTCTTAATTTTGATAAAGGATTCTTTATCTTCATTATTTAAGCATATCCTTAATTTTGCGGATTTATTTTTGGACGTTCGTCCTCCTTCCCCTCTTAAAAGGGATGTCAGGGACTTGGCAAGTTTGGAGTAGTCTTTAATAAATCGTCGGTAATACCCTGACATACCAAGGAAACTACGAAGTTCTTTTAAGCTCTGTGGTTCCGGAAAATTTTGTATGGCCTTTACTTTTTGTGGATTAGTTTTTATACCCTGGGGCGTAATAATGTACCCTAAAAACTCAACTTCATCCTTGAAGAAGTTGCATTTATCCAATTGCACTTTCATATTGGATCTTTCTAATGCTTCAAAAATATATTTGATATGTTCAAAATGTTCGCGCTCTGACTTACTAAAAATGATTATGTCGTCTATGTAAACATAGCAGCATCTCCTATTCTCTTAAAATGTCGTCAAGTGCCCTTTGAAAAATTGATGGCGCGTTCTTTAGACCAAAAGGTAACCGTGTAAATTCATACTTCCCGTTATTTATGCTAAACGCGGTTTTTTCAGTATCGGATTTTTTTTAGTGGAATCTGATGAAAACCACTTTTTAAGTCGAGAACGGAAAAGAATTGACTATTGCCCAGTCGAGAGATAACCTCTGTAATTTCTGGGATGGGGTATCGGTCTGCTATTGTTATTGTATTTAACTTCCTACGGCTGAGTCCGGTTTCTTCGGAACTATCGAAACTGGAGAATTATATGGTGATCTAGATGGTTTTATAATACCATCTTTTAGAAGTTTTTCCACTTGAGCCTCCACTTCTGATTTCAGAGAAGCGGGGTAAGGGTAAAATTTTGCATAAACAGGCGAATTAGTCGTAGTCCTAATCTCACCAACAACCTTTGTTGTGTACGTAAGTTTTTTATCAGGTTCCGAAAAAAGCTTACGATACGTGCTTACAATTTTCTCCATTCCTCTTTTTTGTGTTGCTGATAAATTTTCCTCCTTAATATTTATTGCATTTACGCACTGTGTCGGGAGTTGCTTAAGACAAACTTTGAGATTGTTTTTCAATATCATAACATTTTCATTTGTGTAAATAACTGCTCCTATTTCCCTAAGAGTGTCATTTCCTAAAATACCGTCAAATGATTCCAAAGAGGGCATTAGGTAGAATTTTATTTCATTATCTAATTTAAAAAAATTTACGAATGTGTGCTCACTAATTTTTATATCCCCTATGATTGATCTAGCAAAAAACGGGTTTTCGTTGGGTATACGTTTCTTTACTAATTCAGGCTTAACGTAATTTTTACTCGAGCCCGTATCTAATAAAAATTTCAAAATATTCCCGCTCTCCGTCTTGACTTCGAAATATGGTAACGAAGAGCTATTCATCCTAAAAAATGAATGTCAGTCGGTTCGCCGAACTGCTTATTCTCTTCCCTATGTTGTATAGATGTGTTAATATGGAACGTCCTTTGGATTTTGTTCTGCTGCTGATAGGTGGACTGCTGCGGTCTCTTACCAACAAATTGATTTTGTTGCGGCCTGTTCATATAATTTATGCGACGGGAATGCATACTTGGGTCTACATCCATTGGTTCTGGTCGTGTTTGTGGCTTCGGTGGTCGGGGTGGATTTGTATTATGTTGTTCCGGATGATTAAAAAATTTTCTCGGTTGGTTTGCTTGCAGAAAATGCGCAATTTAAGAATAAAAAGGGCGTCGTGCCTGTGCTGTGTTCCCTTTAAATGCAGATTGAAATTTCCTTGAATTATACGCATGCGATGCGCGTACATTTTGATTTTCCAATTTTAAGCAAAGATGTAATGCTTGTGGAAGATCTGCTGGTTCCTTTACTCCCAACAGTTTAGGTAAATCTCCATTTAGCCCTCTGATAAAGGTATCTAAGGCTTTATTTCTGTACGACTGTGTAAGCATATGTAGAGATTCGTTACTCATATCCACACTTCCTAATTTGTTCAACATAAGTGACAAATGCGTGTACACCTGTTGATAATATTCTTGAATTGACCTATTCCCCTGCACAATAGTTGTCATTTGGTACTCTAATGTTGCTAAATCTAAATGAAGTGTGAGGCATTTTGCCATTGATGGCCAGTCGAGTGGTGTGTTGTATGACTCTAACGCTATGTCCGCGTTCCCTACTACCTTATTCCGTATTACACTAAGAATGCCGTAATATTTAGGAGTTCCCTTTAGTGGCTCATAAATAGCTAATATTCTATCGACGCTCTTTTTCCACGAACTAAACTCACCAGGTTGACCCGAGAAATCCTTGAGGCACTTAACTACATCTGGTATTTTGTCCAAGTCACCTAGATTTCCTCTATGTCTGTCTTCTATTATTTGGTCCGATACATTATTTAGGTTAGCATTGGGGTTTAAGGTTGCCTGTACAATCTGTGGTCCTTGATTATTAAATATGTCTAACGCTACCCTTGATATAAGAGAGGTCAAGTCCTCTATGGTCAATTGGGCATGTGCTGCTAACTAAATTATTTGGGTTTGCCATTTTTTTTTAAAGTTTAATTCAATCGGAAATACTTGTTTTACAAAAAATTTAAAATTGTTCACTTAATTTTTGGTTTTTATTCTTGATCTTTAATGTAGAACTGGAGGGTCCCGTAGGAATCGCAGCTCTAATCTATTATTTATTTTATTTACAATTTGTTTATTTATTGTTTTCACTCTTATACTAGGCTTTACAATTTTATACCCCTTTTTTAGAATACAATTTGTTTTCAATAATAAATTTATTAATCTTATAAATAAATAAATAAATAATTTAATAATCTACCTTAATCCTTCTTCGTGGTGGCTGGATTCTTCAATTCTGTCTTCCTCTTCTCTTTTTGATTTTTCTTTCTCAAGGCTTTTTTCTTTAGCAGGATTCCAAAAAAATTGTTGATATATCACAGATTTTTTGGTTTTTTCTTTCTTTAATATTTCACAGATTTTATAGTTTTTTTTTCTTTCTTTCTTAACAAAGTTCCAAAATTTCTTTGATATTTCACAGTTTTTTTTCTTTCTTAATAAAGTTCCAAAATTTCTTTGATATTTCACAGTTTTTTTTTCTTTCTTAATAAAATTCCAAAATTTCTTTGATATTTCAGTTTTTTTTTTTCTTTCTTAATAAAGTTCCAAAATTTCTTTAATATTTCACAGTTTTATAGTTTTTTTCCTTTTCACTTTCACTGCTTTTTTTCCATATCCTTTACGGATTTTTGTTATATCCTTTACGGATTTTTTTGTTATATCCTTTACGGATTTTTTTGTTATATCCTTTACGGATTTTTTTGTTGTATCCTTTACGGATTTTTTGTTATATGCTTTACTTATTTTTTTATATATTTTTTTCTTTAGATCCTTCCGAAAGGCTGGCACATGATACCACCCGTTTACTTGCGTTACTAAGGAGCCTATTCCGAAAAGGACTCTCGCGAAACTTGCTCGGGCGCCAGTTAAGAATTTGCGCGTTACAAATTCTAAAAAAAATTTATTTTATTTTTTATTATTAAATTTTTGGTCGGACGACCAACTTTATTCAAAAAGTTACAAAACAAGAAGGAACTTAAGAACTAACAATTTTCTTATTTTATACCAGCTTAATTACATTAAAAGGTGGCGTGATTATTGTTATTGCCAAATAATCAGTTTATTAACCTGCTAATTATTAATGCAATATCAACGATTTATTACAGAAGCTGATCTTGCAATTTTACAATTATAAACTTAAATTATTTATAGGGTATTTATTACAGAAGCTGATCTTGCAATTTTACAATTATAAACTTAAAATTATTTATAGGGTTCGTTAACTTGTTTGAGTTAACTCTTCCCCCCTTAAATCGATTGTCCTCAATAGGTATTACTATTTTAATGTTGAAATTTGGAGAAATGGTCAGCTTTTTGTATTTGGAAAATATTCTGTGGTTAATTTTGGTTCAGGTGAAAAATATAATTTTTTTCTGAACTTACTCATATTAACAAGAATGAATATTATAATGATAATGGAAAATACAATCTGAACTTAAGCTAATTACATGCATTTCTTTACTCTTATGAACTATCTCCTTAATATTATCTTCATATTTCATTTGCTTTAAATACAAATTTTCAATTTTCAGATCCAATTTCGTCATATTTTTATTTTCTTTAATTTTTGTCATTAAGTTGGGTAAAACTAATGTTTCATGCATGTTTAGAATAACATTTGTATAATTCTTATTTAATACAATAATCTTACAATCTTCAAACTTTATTAGGAATGTACCTTTTTGTTTTATTATATTTGGCAAAGGCTCGAATTTTATTTTGGTTAGTGCCTTTGTGGAAAATTGGGGAATAAGGAGTGTCAAGATTATGTTATTATCCTGAAAAAGTACTACAACTTTCGTTTTCGTGTAACTGTCATAGTCGTTGATCAAATTAACTTCTTTTTGTGTCAAAATATCGGTGGAGATAACACCCAGTTTACAGGAAAAAATAATTTGTCCTACGTCATTTATATGGTCATTCAAAAGTGATATGTCATTGTTCATACTGTACGCCTGTTCAATAAATTGAACTTCGTCCTCCAATGTCTTGATTCGATTTTCCGTCATCCTTTTAAACTCGTTAATATATCTACTGACCGAAGTTTGTTGCTTGTTTATATGCTCCGTAATATTTCTGATTTGTTCAGCCATGAAGTTATTTATATGCGTCAAATTGCTTAGTCCTGTATATGTAATTCTCTTGTTGCTATGTATTTCGTTTATTGCGTTTCGTATTTCCTGTTCATCGTCGCTGTCCATAGAACCCGCAACGTATTTTAGTCCTTTCCCTAAAATGTTGAATAGTCCTCGTTTTATTTTAGAGTGGATGTGTAAGTTATTTATTCTTGCATTAAGTAAAATAAAATTTTTGTTTACTGTGTCTAGGAGTCGTTTGTCCTCAAATGAAATTGCTGTTAGTGACTTAATATTGTCGGAAATAATGGAGGTTGTCTCTTCGTATGCAGTCAAGTTGATGAAGTGAAGAATTTTGTTGTAGTGACTGATTATTTTCAGTTCTCCTGTCTTAAATGGTATATAACCATTGTTGTTGGTTAGGTCTTGTATGTCGAGATGCTGAGCAGTAACTGCCAGTATCCATGTCAAAAATGTGAATATTATCATCTTCTGTCCTGTAACAAGAGACATTAAAGAAAATATTATGGGTTTATATAGATTTCTTCAAGATTGCTTTATATTATTTTTATGGAAAATTTTGCCCGACTTGGTTTTCACTGTTATAATTTTGAGCCACTATTTCTTTTCTAAACCTAGCTGTTAGTTTATTCCCTAATCTTCTATTAATTTTGACAAATATTTCTTCTCCCTCTATATATTCTTTTGGAGTGATTCTATTTTTATTGCGGTATGCAAAGTCATTCATTTGTTTTTTTGAGAACTTTTCTATAGTTTCCTTCCTATCCTTTTCAAGTAACCTTGGGTCACTACTCACTCTTCTACCAAAAAATACTTCCATAGGTCTTTTGCTGTAACCGTGTGAATTGAAAAATTATATTCTTTTACTGACCTATCCAGTAGTTCGTGAAAAATTCGGTGTACCCTTTCCTCTTTAAGACAACGCATAATTTCTTGTAGAGTTGAATGGAATCGTTCGACTTGTCCGTTGGAACAACTTGTGTACGGGGCTGTTCGGAAAATCTGTATTCCGAACTCATTTTCAATCATGAATTTTATGGATTCTAAGCTAAACGATTTCTCATTATCCATGACTAATGTTTCAGGAAGTAGTGAGGAAATAAGGTCTCTCAATGGTTGCCGTATGTCTTCTATAGCTCTGGATTTGATGGGTTTTGCTATAGCATATTTCGAAAATTTATCAATCGCCGTCAACACTAGTTCTTTTCCGATAACAAATATGTCTAAATGAACCAACTGACCAGGATACTGTGGTATGGGCGTAGGCTGAATTGGGTGACGATCATACTTATTTTCTTTACATATGATGCATTTTTTTATTATCTTTTTTATTTTATTTGCCATAGATGGAAAATAATATTTTTCAAGAATTTGAGTCCGATTCTCCTTGCAATTTCTATGTGCTCTATTATGTGTCCTTACTATTATATTTTCCTGCTCTTCTTCACTAGTTATATCTTCTACCATTATTCGCGTAAATCTTATTTTATATCTTCCGAAATGCAATGGGTAGAGTTCTTGTATTTTTCCCATAATCCGTTCCTCCGTTTTAATGCAATTTATCACCGATGGGTTTAAGTATCTTTTTAAGATAGAAATTAATTTTTCCTCGGAATAATCTTGCTCTGTTATAATATGGCGGTGGTATGTGGGGAAAACTATTTTAAATTGATAAGATGCCATTACGTCTCTACTCAAAAGTATTTGATTTTTAAAAGCATTACATATTAAGTTATGCGACGAACTTTCGTCTGTTTTTTTTTTGCTATTGACAATGTATATAGTTCTGGTTTCGTCATCCTGGACAGAGCATCAGCTACAACGTTTGTCCTTCCAGGTTTGTAGAGCATTTCATAGTTATATTCTTCGAGTATGGCCTTCCATCTCTTCATTTTGCTGTTATTATTTTTGTTGCTCAAGGCGTAGGTTAAAGGCTGGTGGTCCGTATATATTTTAACCCTAGCCGATCCATATAAATAGTTTCGTAAGGAGTTCAAAGCCCATACTATAGCTAACATCTCCTTTTCGTTAGCGGCGTAGTGTTCCTCCGCTTTGTTTAAAGTTCTGGAGATGAAAGAAATTGGTCTTCCTCCTTGGGATAGGACTGCGCCTATTGCAAAGTTCGAAGCATCTGTTACTAGCTCGAAATCTTTGCTAAAGTCTGGATAGGCAAGGATGATATCCTCGGAAATAAGAGCGTTCTTAGTTTTGATAAAGGAATCTTTAGCTTCATTATTTAAGCATATCCTTAATTTTGCGGATTTATTTTTGGACGTTCGTCCTCCTTCCCCTCTTAAAAGGGATGTCAGGGACTTGGCAAGTTTGGAGTAGTCTTTAATAAATCGTCGGTAATACCCTGACATACCAAGGAAACTACGAAGTTCTTTTAAGCTCTGTGGTTCCGAAAAATTTTGTATGGCCTTTATTTTTTGTGGATTAGTTTTTATACCCTGGGGCGTAATAATGTACCCTAAAAACTCAACTTCATCCTTGAAGAAGTTGCATTTATCCAATTGCACTTTCATATTGGATCTTTCTAATGCTTCAAAAATATATTTGATATGTTCAAAATGTTCGCGCTCTGACTTACTAAAAATGATTATGTCGTCTATGTAAACATAGCAGCATCTCCTATTCTCTTAAAATGTCGTCAAGTGCCCTTTGAAAAATTGATGGCGCGTTCTTTAGACCAAAAGGTAACCGTGTAAATTCATACTTCCCGTTATTTATGCTAAACGCGGTTTTTTCAGTATCGGATTTTTTTTAGTGGAATCTGATGAAAACCACTTTTTAAGTCGAGAACGGAAAAGAATTGACTATTGCCCAGTCGAGAGATAACCTCTGTAATTTCTGGGATGGGGTATCGGTCTGCTATTGTTATTGTATTTAACTTCCTACGGCTGAGTCCGGTTTCTTCGGAACTATCGAAACTGGAGAATTATATGGTGATCTAGATGGTTTTATAATACCATCTTTTAGAAGTTTTTCCACTTGAGCCTCCACTTCTGATTTCAGAGAAGCGGGGTAAGGGTAAAATTTTGCATAAACAGGCGAATTAGTCGTAGTCCTAATCTCACCAACAACCTTTGTTGTGTACGTAAGTTTTTTATCAGGTTCCGAAAAAAGCTTACGATACGTGCTTACAATTTTCTCCATTCCTCTTTTTTGTGTTGCTGATAAATTTTCCTCCTTAATATTTATTGCATTTACGCACTGTGTCGTGAGTTGCTTAAGACAAACTTTGAGATTGTTTTTCAATATCATAACATTTTCATTTGTGTAAATAACTGCTCCTATTTCCCTAAGAGTGTCATTTCCTAAAATACCGTCAAATGATTCCAAAGAGGGCATTAGGTAGAATTTTATTTCATTATCTAATTTAAAAAAATTTACGAATGTGTGCTCACTAATTTTTATATCCCCTATGATTGATCTAGCAAAAAACGGGTTTTCGTTGGGTATACGTTTCTTTACTAATTCAGGCTTAACGTAATTTTTACTCGAGCCCGTATCTAATAAAAATTTCAAAATATTCCCGCTCTCCGTCTTGACTTCGAAATATGGTAACGAAGAGCTATTCATCCTAAAAAATGAATGTCAGTCGGTTCGCCGAACTGCTTATTCTCTTCCCTATGTTGTATAGATGTGTTAATATGGAACGTCCTTTGGATTTTGTTCTGCTGCTGATAGGTGGACTGCTGCGGTCTCTTACCAACAAATTGATTTTGTTGCGGCCTGTTCATATAATTTATGCGACGGGAATGCATACTTGGGTCTACATCCATTGGTTCTGGTCGTGTTTGTGGCTTCGGTGGTCGGGGTGGATTTGTATTATGTTGTTCCGGATGATTAAAAAATTTTCTCGGTTGGTTTGCTTGCAGAAAATGCGCAATTTAAGAATAAAAAGGGCGTCGTGCCTGTGCTGTGTTCCCTTTAAATGCAGATTGAAATTTCCTTGAATTATACGCATGCGATGCGCGTACATTTTGATTTTCCAATTTTAAGCAAAGATGTAATGCTTGTGGAAGATCTGCTGGTTCCTTTACTCCCAACAGTTTAGGTAAATCTCCATTTAGCCCTCTGATAAAGGTATCTAAGGCTTTATTTCTGTACGACTGTGTAAGCATATGTAGAGATTCGTTACTCATATCCACACTTCCTAATTTGTTCAACATAAGTGACAAATGCGTGTACACCTGTTGATAATATTCTTGAATTGACCTATTCCCCTGCACAATAGTTGTCATTTGGTACTCTAATGTTGCTAAATCTAAATGAAGTGTGAGGCATTTTGCCATTGATGGCCAGTCGAGTGGTGTGTTGTATGACTCTAACGCTATGTCCGCGTTCCCTACTACCTTATTCCGTATTACACTAAGAATGCCGTAATATTTAGGAGTTCCCTTTAGTGGCTCATAAATAGCTAATATTCTATCGACGCTCTTTTTCCACGAACTAAACTCACCAGGTTGACCCGAGAAATCCTTGAGGCACTTAACTACATCTGGTATTTTGTCCAAGTCACCTAGATTTCCTCTATGTCTGTCTTCTATTATTTGGTCCGATACATTATTTAGGTTAGCATTGGGGTTTAAGGTTGCCTGTACAATCTGTGGTCCTTGATTATTAAATATGTCTAACGCTACCCTTGATATAAGAGAGGTCAAGTCCTCTATGGTCAATTGGGCATGTGCTGCTAACTAAATTATTTGGGTTTGCCATTTTTTTTTAAAGTTTAATTCAATCGGAAATACTTGTTTTACAAAAAATTTAAAATTGTTCACTTAATTTTTGGTTTTTATTCTTGATCTTTAATGTAGAACTGGAGGGTCCCGTAGGAATCGCAGCTCTAATCTATTATTTATTTTATTTACAATTTGTTTATTTATTGTTTTCACTCTTATACTAGGCTTTACAATTTTATACCCCTTTTTTAGAATACAATTTGTTTTCAATAATAAATTTATTAATCTTATAAATAAATAAATAAATAATTTAATAATCTACCTTAATCCTTCTTCGTGGTGGCTGGATTCTTCAATTCTGTCTTCCTCTTCTCTTTTTGATTTTTCTTTCTCAAGGCTTTTTTCTTTAGCAGGATTCCAAAAAAATTGTTGATATATCACAGATTTTTTGGTTTTTTCTTTCTTTAATATTTCACAGATTTTATAGTTTTTTTTTCTTTCTTTCTTAACAAAGTTCCAAAATTTCTTTGATATTTCACAGTTTTTTTTCTTTCTTAATAAAGTTCCAAAATTTCTTTGATATTTCACAGTTTTTTTTTCTTTCTTAATAAAATTCCAAAATTTCTTTGATATTTCAGTTTTTTTTTTTCTTTCTTAATAAAGTTCCAAAATTTCTTTAATATTTCACAGTTTTATAGTTTTTTTCCTTTTCACTTTCACTGCTTTTTTTCCATATCCTTTACGGATTTTTGTTATATCCTTTACGGATTTTTTTGTTATATCCTTTACGGATTTTTTTGTTATATCCTTTACGGATTTTTTTGTTGTATCCTTTACGGATTTTTTGTTATATGCTTTACTTATTTTTTTATATATTTTTTTCTTTAGATCCTTCCGAAAGGCTGGCACATGATACCACCCGTTTACTTGCGTTACTAAGGAGCCTATTCCGAAAAGGACTCTCGCGAAACTTGCTCGGGCGCCAGTTAAGAATTTGCGCGTTACAAATTCTAAAAAAAATTTATTTTATTTTTTATTATTAAATTTTTGGTCGGACGACCAACTTTATTCAAAAAGTTACAAAACAAGAAGGAACTTAAGAACTAACAATTTTCTTATTTTATACCAGCTTAATTACATTAAAAGGTGGCGTGATTATTGTTATTGCCAAATAATCAGTTTATTAACCTGCTAATTATTAATGCAATATCAACGATTTATTACAGAAGCTGATCTTGCAATTTTACAATTATAAACTTAAATTATTTATAGGGTATTTATTACAGAAGCTGATCTTGCAATTTTACAATTATAAACTTAAAATTATTTATAGGGTTCGTTAACTTGTTTGAGTTAACTCTTCCCCCCTTAAATCGATTGTCCTCAATAGGTGTTACTATTTTAATGTTGAAATTTGGAGAAATGGTCAGCTTTTTGTATTTGGAAAATATTCTGTGGTTAATTTTGGTTCAGGTGAAAAATATAATTTTTTTCTGAACTTACTCATATTAACAAGAATGAATATTATAATGATAATGGAAAATACAATCTGAACTTAAGCTAATTACATGCATTTCTTTACTCTTATGAACTATCTCCTTAATATTATCTTCATATTTCATTTGCTTTAAATACAAATTTTCAATTTTCAGATCCAATTTCGTCATATTTTTATTTTCTTTAATTTTTGTCATTAAGTTGGGTAAAACTAATGTTTCATGCATGTTTAGAATAACATTTGTATAATTCTTATTTAATACAATAATCTTACAATCTTCAAACTTTATTAGGAATGTACCTTTTTGTTTTATTATATTTGGCAAAGGCTCGAATTTTATTTTGGTTAGTGCCTTTGTGGAAAATTGGGGAATAAGGAGTGTCAAGATTATGTTATTATCCTGAAAAAGTACTACAACTTTCGTTTTCGTGTAACTGTCATAGTCGTTGATCAAATTAACTTCTTTTTGTGTCAAAATATCGGTGGAGATAACACCCAGTTTACAGGAAAAAATAATTTGTCCTACGTCATTTATATGGTCATTCAAAAGTGATATGTCATTGTTCATACTGTACGCCTGTTCAATAAATTGAACTTCGTCCTCCAATGTCTTGATTCGATTTTCCGTCATCCTTTTAAACTCGTTAATATATCTACTGACCGAAGTTTGTTGCTTGTTTATATGCTCCGTAATATTTCTGATTTGTTCAGCCATGAAGTTATTTATATGCGTCAAATTGCTTAGTCCTGTATATGTAATTCTCTTGTTGCTATGTATTTCGTTTATTGCGTTTCGTATTTCCTGTTCATCGTCGCTGTCCATAGAACCCGCAACGTATTTTAGTCCTTTCCCTAAAATGTTGAATAGTCCTCGTTTTATTTTAGAGTGGATGTGTAAGTTATTTATTCTTGCATTAAGTAAAATAAAATTTTTGTTTACTGTGTCTAGGAGTCGTTTGTCCTCAAATGAAATTGCTGTTAGTGACTTAATATTGTCGGAAATAATGGAGGTTGTCTCTTCGTATGCAGTCAAGTTGATGAAGTGAAGAATTTTGTTGTAGTGACTGATTATTTTCAGTTCTCCTGTCTTAAATGGTATATAACCATTGTTGTTGGTTAGGTCTTGTATGTCGAGATGCTGAGCAGTAACTGCCAGTATCCATGTCAAAAATGTGAATATTATCATCTTCTGTCCTGTAACAAGAGACATTAAAGAAAATATTATGGGTTTATATAGATTTCTTCAAGATTGCTTTATATTATTTTTATGGAAAATTTTGCCCGACTTGGTTTTCACTGTTATAATTTTGAGCCACTATTTCTTTTCTAAACCTAGCTGTTAGTTTATTCCCTAATCTTCTATTAATTTTGACAAATATTTCTTCTCCCTCTATATATTCTTTTGGAGTGATCCTATTTTTATTGCGGTATGCAAAGTCATTCATTTGTTTTTTTGAGAACTTTTCTATAGTTTCCTTCCTATCCTTTTCAAGTAACCTTGGGTCACTACTCACTCTTCTACCAAAAAATACTTCCATAGGTCTTTTGCTGTAACCGTGTGAATTGAAAAATTATATTCTTTTACTGACCTATCCAGTAGTTCGTGAAAAATTCGGTGTACCCTTTCCTCTTTAAGACAACGCATAATTTCTTGTAGAGTTGAATGGAATCGTTCGACTTGTCCGTTGGAACAACTTGTGTACGGGGCTGTTCGGAAAATCTGTATTCCGAACTCATTTTCAATCATGAATTTTATGGATTCTAAGCTAAACGATTTCTCATTATCCATGACTAATGTTTCAGGAAGTAGTGAGGAAATAAGGTCTCTCAATGGTTGCCGTATGTCTTCTATAGCTCTGGATTTGATGGGTTTTGCTATAGCATATTTCGAAAATTTATCAATCGCCGTCAACACTAGTTCTTTTCCGATAACAAATATGTCTAAATGAACCAACTGACCAGGATACTGTGGTATGGGCGTAGGCTGAATTGGGTGACGATCATACTTATTTTCTTTACATATGATGCATTTTTTTATTATCTTTTTTATTTTATTTGCCATAGATGGAAAATAATATTTTTCAAGAATTTGAGTCCGATTCTCCTTGCAATTTCTATGTGCTCTATTATGTGTCCTTACTATTATATTTTCCTGCTCTTCTTCACTAGTTATATCTTCTACCATTATTCGCGTAAATCTTATTTTATATCTTCCGAAATGCAATGGGTAGAGTTCTTGTATTTTTCCCATAATCCGTTCCTCCGTTTTAATGCAATTTATCACCGATGGGTTTAAGTATCTTTTTAAAATAGAAATTAATTTTTCCTCGGAATAATCTTGCTCTGTTATAATATGGCGGTGGTATGTGGGGAAAACTATTTTAAATTGATAAGATGCCATTACGTCTCTATTCAAAAGTATTTGATTTTTAAAAGCATTACATATTAAGTTATGCGACGAACTTTCGTCTGTTTTTTTTTGCTATTGACAATGTATATAGTTCTGGTTTCGTCATCCTGGACAGAGCATCAGCTACAACGTTTGTCCTTCCAGGTTTGTAGAGCATTTCATAGTTATATTCTTCGAGTATGGCCTTCCATCTCTTCATTTTGCTGTTATTATTTTTGCTGCTCAAGGCGTAGGTTAAAGGCTGGTGGTCCGTATATATTTTAACCCTAGCCGATCCATATAAATAGTTTCGTAAGGAGTTCAAAGCCCATACTATAGCTAACATCTCTTTTTCGTTAGCGGCGTAGTGTTCCTCCGCTTTGTTTAAAGTTCTGGAGATGAAAGAAATTGGTCTTCCTCCTTGGGATAGGACTGCGCCTATTGCAAAGTTCGAAGCATCTGTTACTAGCTCGAAATCTTTGCTAAAGTCTGGATAGGCAAGGATGATATCCTCGGAAATAAGAGCGTTCTTAATTTTGATAAAGGATTCTTTATCTTCATTATTTAAGCATATCCTTAATTTTGCGGATTTATTTTTGGACGTTCGTCCTCCTTCCCCTCTTAAAAGGGATGTCAGGGACTTGGCAAGTTTGGAGTAGTCTTTAATAAATCGTCGGTAATACCCTGACATACCAAGGAAACTACGAAGTTCTTTTAAGCTCTGTGGTTCCGGAAAATTTTGTATGGCCTTTACTTTTTGTGGATTAGTTTTTATACCCTGGGGCGTAATAATGTACCCTAAAAACTCAACTTCATCCTTGAAGAAGTTGCATTTATCCAATTGCACTTTCATATTGGATCTTTCTAATGCTTCAAAAATATATTTGATATGTTCAAAATGTTCGCGCTCTGACTTACTAAAAATGATTATGTCGTCTATGTAAACATAGCAGCATCTCCTATTCTCTTAAAATGTCGTCAAGTGCCCTTTGAAAAATTGATGGCGCGTTCTTTAGACCAAAAGGTAACCGTGTAAATTCATACTTCCCGTTATTTATGCTAAACGCGGTTTTTTCAGTATCGGATTTTTTTTAGTGGAATCTGATGAAAACCACTTTTTAAGTCGAGAACGGAAAAGAATTGACTATTGCCCAGTCGAGAGATAACCTCTGTAATTTCTGGGATGGGGTATCGGTCTGCTATTGTTATTGTATTTAACTTCCTACGGCTGAGTCCGGTTTCTTCGGAACTATCGAAACTGGAGAATTATATGGTGATCTAGATGGTTTTATAATACCATCTTTTAGAAGTTTTTCCACTTGAGCCTCCACTTCTGATTTCAGAGAAGCGGGGTAAGGGTAAAATTTTGCATAAACAGGCGAATTAGTCGTAGTCCTAATCTCACCAACAACCTTTGTTGTGTACGTAAGTTTTTTATCAGGTTCCGAAAAAAGCTTACGATACGTGCTTACAATTTTCTCCATTCCTCTTTTTTGTGTTGCTGATAAATTTTCCTCCTTAATATTTATTGCATTTACGCACTGTGTCGGGAGTTGCTTAAGACAAACTTTGAGATTGTTTTTCAATATCATAACATTTTCATTTGTGTAAATAACTGCTCCTATTTCCCTAAGAGTGTCATTTCCTAAAATACCGTCAAATGATTCCAAAGAGGGCATTAGGTAGAATTTTATTTCATTATCTAATTTAAAAAAATTTACGAATGTGTGCTCACTAATTTTTATATCCCCTATGATTGATCTAGCAAAAAACGGGTTTTCGTTGGGTATACGTTTCTTTACTAATTCAGGCTTAACGTAATTTTTACTCGAGCCCGTATCTAATAAAAATTTCAAAATATTCCCGCTCTCCGTCTTGACTTCGAAATATGGTAACGAAGAGCTATTCATCCTAAAAAATGAATGTCAGTCGGTTCGCCGAACTGCTTATTCTCTTCCCTATGTTGTATAGATGTGTTAATATGGAACGTCCTTTGGATTTTGTTCTGCTGCTGATAGGTGGACTGCTGCGGTCTCTTACCAACAAATTGATTTTGTTGCGGCCTGTTCATATAATTTATGCGACGGGAATGCATACTTGGGTCTACATCCATTGGTTCTGGTCGTGTTTGTGGCTTCGGTGGTCGGGGTGGATTTGTATTATGTTGTTCCGGATGATTAAAAAATTTTCTCGGTTGGTTTGCTTGCAGAAAATGCGCAATTTAAGAATAAAAAGGGCGTCGTGCCTGTGCTGTGTTCCCTTTAAATGCAGATTGAAATTTCCTTGAATTATACGCATGCGATGCGCGTACATTTTGATTTTCCAATTTTAAGCAAAGATGTAATGCTTGTGGAAGATCTGCTGGTTCCTTTACTCCCAACAGTTTAGGTAAATCTCCATTTAGCCCTCTGATAAAGGTATCTAAGGCTTTATTTCTGTACGACTGTGTAAGCATATGTAGAGATTCGTTACTCATATCCACACTTCCTAATTTGTTCAACATAAGTGACAAATGCGTGTACACCTGTTGATAATATTCTTGAATTGACCTATTCCCCTGCACAATAGTTGTCATTTGGTACTCTAATGTTGCTAAATCTAAATGAAGTGTGAGGCATTTTGCCATTGATGGCCAGTCGAGTGGTGTGTTGTATGACTCTAACGCTATGTCCGCGTTCCCTACTACCTTATTCCGTATTACACTAAGAATGCCGTAATATTTAGGAGTTCCCTTTAGTGGCTCATAAATAGCTAATATTCTATCGACGCTCTTTTTCCACGAACTAAACTCACCAGGTTGACCCGAGAAATCCTTGAGGCACTTAACTACATCTGGTATTTTGTCCAAGTCACCTAGATTTCCTCTATGTCTGTCTTCTATTATTTGGTCCGATACATTATTTAGGTTAGCATTGGGGTTTAAGGTTGCCTGTACAATCTGTGGTCCTTGATTATTAAATATGTCTAACGCTACCCTTGATATAAGAGAGGTCAAGTCCTCTATGGTCAATTGGGCATGTGCTGCTAACTAAATTATTTGGGTTTGCCATTTTTTTTTAAAGTTTAATTCAATCGGAAATACTTGTTTTACAAAAAATTTAAAATTGTTCACTTAATTTTTGGTTTTTATTCTTGATCTTTAATGTAGAACTGGAGGGTCCCGTAGGAATCGCAGCTCTAATCTATTATTTATTTTATTTACAATTTGTTTATTTATTGTTTTCACTCTTATACTAGGCTTTACAATTTTATACCCCTTTTTTAGAATACAATTTGTTTTCAATAATAAATTTATTAATCTTATAAATAAATAAATAAATAATTTAATAATCTACCTTAATCCTTCTTCGTGGTGGCTGGATTCTTCAATTCTGTCTTCCTCTTCTCTTTTTGATTTTTCTTTCTCAAGGCTTTTTTCTTTAGCAGGATTCCAAAAAAATTGTTGATATATCACAGATTTTTTGGTTTTTTCTTTCTTTAATATTTCACAGATTTTATAGTTTTTTTTTCTTTCTTTCTTAACAAAGTTCCAAAATTTCTTTGATATTTCACAGTTTTTTTTCTTTCTTAATAAAGTTCCAAAATTTCTTTGATATTTCACAGTTTTTTTTTCTTTCTTAATAAAATTCCAAAATTTCTTTGATATTTCAGTTTTTTTTTTTCTTTCTTAATAAAGTTCCAAAATTTCTTTAATATTTCACAGTTTTATAGTTTTTTTCCTTTTCACTTTCACTGCTTTTTTTCCATATCCTTTACGGATTTTTGTTATATCCTTTACGGATTTTTTTGTTATATCCTTTACGGATTTTTTTGTTATATCCTTTACGGATTTTTTTGTTGTATCCTTTACGGATTTTTTGTTATATGCTTTACTTATTTTTTTATATATTTTTTTCTTTAGATCCTTCCGAAAGGCTGGCACATGATACCACCCGTTTACTTGCGTTACTAAGGAGCCTATTCCGAAAAGGACTCTCGCGAAACTTGCTCGGGCGCCAGTTAAGAATTTGCGCGTTACAAATTCTAAAAAAAAATTATTTTATTTTTTATTATTAAATTTTTGGTCGGACGACCAACTTTATTCAAAAAGTTACAAAACAAGAAGGAACTTAAGAACTAACAATTTTCTTATTTTATACCAGCTTAATTACATTAAAAGGTGGCGTGATTATTGTTATTGCCAAATAATCAGTTTATTAACCTGCTAATTATTAATGCAATATCAACGATTTATTACAGAAGCTGATCTTGCAATTTTACAATTATAAACTTAAATTATTTATAGGGTATTTATTACAGAAGCTGATCTTGCAATTTTACAATTATAAACTTAAAATTATTTATAGGGTTCGTTAACTTGTTTGAGTTAACTTACATAGGCTTGTCATTGCAGGATGTTCTCTTTTTTGATATCTATTCACTTTAGAGGAAGTCATGTTCACGATGTCATGAAAAATTAATATTTTTGGTGTTATTTTAAATCAGTGCAAAGAATGTTATTTAAATTACTTCTGCATTTCCTCTGAATGGAAACAAATATCACTTTTATTGAAAAAAATATATTTAAAGTCATTTTATTTTACGAGAAATAACACAACTGTAATTAAATCAAATTTTACAAAAGCAAAGAATTTTAAATATTCTTATGGAAAAACTAAAGATATCGTACATTTAAATGCACAAAAAAATATGGAAGGGCATAAAATATGTAAAATTTCATCCCTTTCAAAATTATTGGAAAAATAAAAATTTATAAAATTGAATATTATTATGTTGAACTGGAAGTATTAGGTTCATTGTTATGCTCTACAGCAATTGTATTTGACATTTTCTCCTTCATTTTATTTTTGAAGTAACGGTTCTTCGAAAACTTTATAGCATATTTTAATTCTTCTTTAAACGATTTTTCGGAGCCATTCTTTTCGTAAATGGCCCCCAAAATAAATACATAAATATACACTATACCTACATAAATAAATGGAAAATATAACTTACTAAATATAATATTAACAAGTTTTTGGTAATTCAAAAGACGTAATTTATCATGTGTACCATCGTCATTAAATTGAACCAAAACCTCAGGAACTATAAGATCGACGAGTCCTTTTTTTAATTCCCGAGTCGCAGCAACACCTTCTATTGTAGAAATCTAAATAAGAATATATATTTTGATAAAAATTAATATATGCGGATTTTAAATAGGCACACTTACATATTCTTGTTCATTTGTTTCGTTAATATCGGCATTTATATTGTCTAACTCATATATCGTCTTGATTGGAAACATTTTTTTATATTTAGGATTTTTGTATTTGATTATGCTTTTTATTGCAACATTGTTTTCTCCCAATATATTAGCCACCAACAAATTTTGAATTCAAAATTTTCTATATACATAAAAAGAAGACTTAAATATATAAAAAAATGTAAATATATAAAAAGGAAGTTGTGATACCTTTTAATGAATCTAATTTTTTATCCAACCCTTGAAGTATGAGCAGTAGATCAGGATGTAAATTTTTTGGTTGTGATTTCTTTTTTGAATTCATTTTAAACTCTAAAATTAAAAGTATATTTGTTTTTTAGTTAGTAAGTAGAATCAAAACAGCTCCCTCTTTGTAGGGAAGAATATCGCATCTTTTAAATAGAAAACATCTTCAGAAGTCAAAATTTTAGTCAAACGTATTTATTCCTTTTGAACACTTCTTATATAGCTTTTACTACTCATATTTTTATTAAAACAGAAACTTACCATCGTTCAAATTATGTTGCAATAAAATTTTTAATTAATTTTTTTTACGTCCTTATTTGCCTAACGTCCCTTTTTAAATTGTCACTTTTATGTTTGACGTTAGAGATGTTTAGTATAAGTAGTAGGAAAATGTAGTTGTTTTTGTTTTTAATGAGGAGTAAGAGCAATTTTGAAGAACAAATTGTTTGAATGAAATTTAAAACCAATGAATTTGTTTTTGTAATTTTTTCTTGTATATGCATTAATAGGAGGAAAAATTGTTTTGCATTTTATGAAATTGAAAACCAATGTATTTATTTTGTATAATAATATGTATGTATTTATGTATGTATGTAATTATGTTTAAAGTACATACAAACAATTTAACAGGGGAGAAAATTTTTTTTTGCACTTTTAATTGTGATGAAATTAAAAACTGATAACTTGTATAAATAGCGTTTGAGTATTTTTGGTTTATTCATCTACATATTTTTATATGGTTATTTTTGTTTTTGTAAGGTGGAAAATAAACTTGAGAATATGGAAAAAAATAACCTTGTGTAAGGTTTTTGACACTAATGAAGATATATTTTATGTTGTTGAGTATGGTTATGATTAATTTTGAATATTCTAATAACAAATTAAGGGGGAGTATTTTTATTCACATTAAACATTTTTCATATATAGAATACGTTTAAAATTAGTTTATGGCTCAATGTTTATGAATTTATAATATTTTCTCATTTTGAAATATTAAGAGATATACCCAAATTACTTTTCTTTGGAGATAAATTAGATTAGATATAAATATAATTGTCTGAAGTAAAATTATTTCAATCAGTTAATAAACTTTTTAAAAGGCGGAACAAAAATGGAATCAAATAAGATTACAAATGCTGATATTGTTGCGGCTTTCAATAAATTAAAAACAAGACCATATCTAGCAGCAAAGGATTTACTACCATCAAAGCCATATAAGGTATTAAGTATGTTCCGCCATAAGAATAAATATGGAAATGTGGTGATGGCAGAGCTTGAAGAGGGAATGTTATATCTTCCCAAACGATATAATAATTTGGAAGAAAAAGTAATAGATGGAGTTAATAATGAACAATTTACTTTAACGAGGAAGTTAGATAATGGTTTATATGTTTTGGAATTGGAAGAGTTAGTCAGTGAAAACTCTGCTGTGAAGAAGAAGTGGGAGAGTTTTTCATCCCAAATTCTCAACCATATTTCAGTTGGGAAAATAGTAAAATTCCAAAAAATTCTTAGTAAAGAAAATTAGTTAATTAGTATATAAGTATCATTGTTTTTAAAAACTAACTAATTGTAAAAAGAAAGCTTTATAATAAAGACATCACATATAAAAATTCAAAAATTTCTTCAAGGTTTAATTTTTGTTGAACATCAAAAAACAGTGGAAGAGTATTTGGCACTTATTAATAAAACTGGAAATTACAATGAAGAACATATATCATCTAAATGTAGATTACACTTCAAAAACTTTTCATGGTCGGACGATAAAGCAAACGTTGGTCCTGATACTTGTAATTGTAGAAAGCATAAACAACTTATAAGCAAAATAGAGAATTTTATAAAAAGATATTATTTATTATCTAAACGTCTAAAATAAGTAAATAGGGATATATTTTTAATTTCAAATAGTTTAATTTTAAATTAAAAAAAAAAATAATAAATAACACAACTTTAAACAAATTTTTGTTTTTTTTTCTTTTTATAATAACTTCTTGCAATTTTTAACTTGGTAAGAGAGTCTTATGAATTTTGAATCTATCAAGAATAACATATTCAGAATAATGGATACATCCAACAACACTAAAATTGGATCAAATTATATGTAGTTCAAACAATGGTCATACTGAAATTCAAGAAATCTTAATACTGCCGCCTATAGACATTCCACTATTCCTCGCATTGCATGATGGCCGTGATAAAATTCTCCTGGAAGTTTTACTAAATGTGGAAAGAGAACTTGGAATAAAAACAAAATAATATATATTTTTCTCATTTATTTGTTTTTTCTTTTTTTTTTTCTTTAAAAACAAATAAAAGTATTTAAATAAACTTACGACTAACATATCATTTTCATGTAAATAAAAATAACTAAAAATATTTAAAATTTTATTAAAAGTTAAATTTTTACATCTTAAATAAATAAAAATGCAACAATAAACACCACAAAACATTGATGATTCAGTTTGAATGCGCATTTTATTGTAGACAAATGTTTTAGAATTTCGGTTTAGAAATGAAATAAATGGTTTTATTGGAGGTGGACCTTCAGAGCAAAAAAAAATCTGCTGGTTTATTTTCAGGGAAATAAAAAGCGACCCAATGCTGTCCAGGCTTAAAAGATGGATCAGTGTTAGCTATGTAAAATGATAGTTTTGTAACAGGTGTCTTGGGTAATTTATTACTCGCAAAAACTCATTTAAATTTATATTTTGTATAATTATTTGAATTTAAAGTATTTATAATATTTATTGATTTCATAGCGTTTGAATTATAGTGCGAGACTTAACAATTTCTATTATACTGTCAAATGCACAATATACTAAGCAGGTAATTGCCTCCGTAATTGGTTTCCCAAAAAGTCCTTCTATTCGAATATTTCCTTGATTTATTAAATTTCCACAATTAGAATTATTATTGTGATCTGGTGTTAAATAAAGAGTTAGTAAAAAAATCCGCTATCAAAAAGTTCCTTTGTAATTTGATAACCTTTATCAAAATGATGGATTCCAGTACATTTACATAGGGTTTTATAACCATGAGTGCTTAATATTCAGACATTGTAGTTAAATTCTGTTGGCTGTGCTGGAAATTGTACTCCATTAACAACCAAATTAAAGCTTTGTAAATTAAAATGTATGGATTTTCTTTTGTATCTCCAGTATAAGCTTTGTTCGACACCATTCCAAAAATTAAGAAATTTGGTAATTGTCCAAGTATAACATTATCTAGAGACAATGAATGGTTTCCTGGATGTATAGTGAAGGTCTTAATTTCTACTCTCTTATATGGGTAAATTGCAATTTTGCTTTGTAATACATTATGATGTGCCATTAATATACTACTATTGATAGTAAGATGATTTATTTCTCCAAATTTAATGTAACCTTAAGATCAACATTATTAAGGAAGTACTTTTGTTGATTAAATACATCTACATGAAGTTTTCCGAAAAGCTCCACCTTTTTCCCATCCTTAAATATTTTTTTTTCTTTTATCTAAACCGGGATTTTGTTTATCGATTAATGAATTAATTTTATTCACATCAGTAGCCCAACCACACGATTCAAGATGGGTAGACCTAGCATCATTTCCATAATTGAGCAATGTTTCCATATATGCTCTATAGTGATAGTTGTTGTCAGGTTGAGATACACTTTTATTTTTGTATTTCGTTTTCTACGTTTAACAATATTTTAATTATTTCTTTCCAGTAACGAAAATGAAATATCTGATAATCCAACTACCCAGTGATCATCCAAATTTAGAGATTGTGTTAGCAAATTTGTAAAAGTGTTTGGAGTATTTTTATAAATATCCATTGAATTATATACTTGAAGCCATCTTTAAAAAGAATGATTAATATAGTGTGTTATTTGTTACACATATAATATTTACTAATATCGTTCTGATGAATCCATGAATACCAATAGTTTTTCTACTTTTCGCTTTAAAATTTTTTCTATCAAAAACATTTTTTGGTGCTTTTGTTTTTAACAACTCTTCTTCATAAAATCCACCTTTAATTATATTTCCATTAAAATCTACAAGTTAATAGATTATGGGATTGGTTATTTAAATTTTGTTTATCTTAAAAACCTCTGTAGACTAATTTGGTGTATATCCTTTTTCAAATTGGTTTTTATATTTACTAATGCGAACTAAATCATTTATTTTATATTTTCCTCCTTTGAAAACCTTCAAATTAATGTATACAGTATTAAGAAGCTTCTGTTCATTTTTCTTATTAACTGAATTGTTTCCACATTTTATTTTTTAAAGTTCTATTAAAACGTTCAACTATTGATGCCTTCTTTCTTGAAAAAGTGTGGTAATGGTTAATTTTATATTCTTTCAAAAGAGTTTTAAAGTAGATATTATACAATTCTTTCCCTTGATCAGAACGGATATTTTTGGGAGATTTTCCTTTGTTTAATTTTATAATATGCTTTAATGCATATATTTAAAACCTTTATTAAATTTTGCATACGGTATCATTTCCACTAAGTCAATCTGCCATGTATCTAAAATACACTTTTGAATAAATCTTCGGCGCCGAAAGCTCTTTCTCGCTTGACGATGTAGTTCATCAATAAGAATTATTTTACTCATATTTATATTTATAGAATGTTAATGCTTCACTTCATTTAAATTTCGTGTACTAAAGTGTAAACATTTCGACAGTTTATATATCCATACACTATGATGATTTGTGGTCCCTCTGGTTGTGATAAACATTTATTATGAATTTGATAAAAAATCAACATTTAATATCTAAAAACATAGATCGTGTTATTTGGTGTTTTGCAGAAAAAAATTTTCTTCCGAGAATTAACAATATAGAGTTTATACAAGGTATTCCAGAGGATTTTGCTACTGCAGGAAATGAATCGGTTTAATAATATTGGATGATTTAATGCTTGAATTATCTAATAAAAAAGTGTGTGAAGTTTTACAAACGGATCTCATCATAGAAATTTAGCTGTGATTTTAGTAACACAAAGCATTTTTCATAAAGGTGCTTATTCCAGAGATATTTCTTTAAACTCTAAATATATAATTATGTTTAAAAATCCTAGGGATAAGTTACAATTTCAATATTTAGCTCATCAAGTAGAAAACTCAAAAGCTCTGGTTGATGTATATAACAACAGGCTCATGGTTATTTATTAACTGATCTCACTCAACAAATACACAACGCATTAAGATTTAGAACAAATATTTTCAATAAAAGTCACTATTTAATATTTGCAAATATACACAATGACCTCGAACCTAAAACTGTTGAAGGAGAACAAACATATTCTTTACGTTTTTTAAGAAAGCAGATCCTAAACTACGAAATGCAATACTGAAACATGTTGATGATGTTGTTATTAAGACAATAAATGAAATAATTTTCAATATAATTAATAAGAACCATAAAATCAATAAATCAGTTCTTGACAAAATAAAACCATATAAAAATACAATTAGAAAAGTTTTTTCACCAGAAACCTCAATGAAACAAAGGGGGAAACATCTAATTCAAAAAGGAGGATTTCTACCAATTATTATTTCATCCGTTTTAAGTGGAGTTATTGAAAAAATTTTAGAAAATGTCAAATAATTTATCCAAATTAATAGTTCTTATCCTTGATGGATAAATTTAAAATTAAATATTCTGATTCTAATTTTCTACATCGAAAACTAATACCAATATATGGTTCACACACATTAAAAGATATTAATAAATGGTATTATATTAAACAATAATTAGCCAAATATTTAATTGGAAGCCAAATATCATCTTCTCATCAAACTAAAAGTTCTAAATTGAGTAATCTACGTGATAATGAATCACAAACTAGGAAAATATATAAGAAACATATTGAAACTCAAACAATGCAACCAGAGTCAAGTAGTGTAGGAACACAATCTAATATAAATTTACTTGAGGAAATTTATACTAATGAGAATTATGATGAAATTGATATGGATGCAACAGTATAAAAACTTAATCTTACTTCTGCCTCTTCAGCAGCTAAACGACTTAAACATTTTTCAAATAATGGAACACCAAAAATAAGAATATTGTCATAGGATGAAAGTCACAAAAATTTTAAGGAATCAACTTTACCGTATCAATATTCTCCTCGACTAACTAGAAATCGTAAAAAGTTAGATTACGAAATAGAAAATGTACAATGGAAAAATATTTAAAAATAAAACACATTTGTTATATAACAAAAGACATGTATTTATTATTATTTCATTGTTATAACATTATGTCATTTTCATTAAAAAATATATTTTAATAATATCTTAAGGAGTTAACTCCATTCAATAGAAATATATACATTAAAAGTTCTACTTATGTAAACTTTAAATAAAATTAGAAATTAGGAAAGTATTTAAATTATTAAATGTACAACTTAAACATCTACATTCATTAAATATTCATCATCTGATGAATTTTTTAAAAATTCTATATACTCACTATCAATATTCAAGAAAATATCTCTGTAAAAAAGTTATCAAAGTCACTTTGAAGTATAAAATTTCCTCGCGCATAAGTATTTATTTGGTCAGAAGCAATAATTCTTTTATTATCCGCATAACTCAAGGCAACTTTATATAATTTCAGTGTATACGACTGATGAAACTTCGATCTAAATGTATGCATTGAAATTATGTCAACCGTTTTGAATGAATACATTTTTGATCGAAGTCCCACAAATTCTTTCATAATTTTCCCGCTATTCTCATCATGCCTAGAACTTTCTTATTTAATATTGGGAGTTTAAATACGTTATTGGGATGATATTCTGATGTATCAAAGGCACGAATATCACTATAAAAATTAACTGAACTGCAAACATGTTTTCTGAAAATTGAGTTATACTCGAAAAATTAGACTTCGAAATTAATGCTCTAGCTCCTAAATGATTACGCCTTGTTGTTTCCCAATCTCTAACAATTTTTATATCTTTGCGTTTATGAACATTATCCATAGTTTTTCCATATACAGAATTATTTAATAATTTAAAAAAATCTTTTTCAAAAGCATTTTTTGCTCTTATTCTGTGGTTTGTATTCAAATCTATATATGTTTTTAACCATGAAGATTGTCGAAATTTAAATGCTCTGCGTATTTATTTTTTTTTAATATCAATCCATTCTTTAAACATTCTTTAATAACTCTATAATGGATCTGACATTTTGTTTTTAGCGTTAGGTCTGGAATCAACTTCCTACATTTAGATTTACCAACAAATTTATTTTCTGGGCAAAAGGGTAAATCATTATGAAATTTTATGTAAATAGTGTGGATATTCTAAATCTACCTCCAAAAAATATCCAATATCAGATGTATCCGATATAGTAGTTACATCAATAACTTATAAAGCCATATCATCATAAATCCACTCGAATACTCCATATGGGAGATATTCTCACATGGCCCAACCATACAAATTGTTAGCATCTAGATACATTAAATATTCTGAAGGCTTACTACTATCAAAGTCTTCTAAATATTTATTATTTGCTCTAGAATATCTCTTTGAACATTGTCCTAGACCTTCTCTAATACCGTCTTGTATAAAATTATACATTTTGACGTCACTTAAAAGTTCTAGCCTTATATTAGTTTATATTAGTTGTTCTTAACATTGCATCCCACGATAAACCTGGAGCAATATAATATTGGCATGGGTCAAGTTTGTATATACTTTTACAGATACTTCTAAAATTTTGAAAAATATTTGTTAAGAGGAGAACATCTGTTTTTAAATTAAAAAGTTGTCCAAACCGATTTAGAATGGTCATAAGCTTCATCAGTACAATGCGAATTATTTAAAATATTAAAAAATTTTTCTTTAGCAGGAAGATTAGTTTCATTAAAGCGCTCCATCGAATCAATATAATAATATAAATACTCCTTTTCTTCTTAGTAAATCAACTTGTTGTTTTTGATTACAAATTTTATTTAGAATTTGAAAATCACTGTCGTTTAAATTTTTGGCTAAAGATTCTAAGCTGGAGGCCATAAAACCAAAAGAGTCTAAAAACCGAATTTCATTTTCGGTACCACTTTTCGGTACCATTAGGATCATGGTCTTGCATTATCTTCTCACTTGGAGAGTACTGAAGACATGCATTACAAAATTTAAACTCGTCCATGGTGGGAAGTTAAACTTAGTCTTACTAATCTGAAATATTTGAATAATAATAATTAAATTTATAAAATACATGGTTAATTGCTTATTTAAATTACCTTCCGATATCTTTAATAAGAACGTAGTGACACCATTCATCGTCCACAAGAAGAAGAAGAAGATTTATGTGATGATTCTTTGCCGCAGATTTGAGGTAATATGGTCCAACTATAGTATTACCTTCTTAGCCAAATACATTAATCCTAATATTTTCATTCCTGGTTTCAAATATCTTTATGTCTTTTAATTTCATTGGAAATTCTAGTTTTTCAAAATTTAACAGTTGATTTTCCACACATATTTTCTACCCATGTATTTGAATACTTAAAATTTACAAATCCATTTGTTTCATTATATAAGAATGAAGCGATGATACACTACTTGAAACAATATTCATCGTCATTTGGATAGTCGAAACAGGCATCTTTTTTCTTTATCCAATGTGGTAATGGTATATATTTGAAGCTTAATAAAGTCTTAGTTATATTTATTTCCAAATGTTTCATTCGTATTAGGGACCATCCACTATCCCTCTCCTGGAATTCTGACATTTTTTTATATATATACGTGTATTGTGCTTTCAAAGATTCTTCAATACTATCACTTATGGTTATAAGTGACATTTTTGTTCTATGCGTTATGGTGGTTAGCATTATTTCATCTTTTATAATTTTAATATATTCGCACTCTACTTCTAAATTGTACTTCAATGATATGTTTTTATTTATAGCATTCTCAAAATTTGAAAAATATCATGGCTTACATCTTCTAAAAACTCTTGAGGATGCAGAATTTCCTCTTTTTGGTTTCTGTAGAGGTATGTCAGAAGTCTTTCTTTGAATGCACTTTTAATAGAAGTAAATTTATTAGAAGTGGAAGGCTCAGTTCTACCACTGACATGGGATGTGCTGGCATGAGTCCTTTCATGCTCCTTTAGATATTTTTCTTTGGAGAACCATTTCCCACATTCCGAACAATGAAGGATCTCATGTCCTTCAAGCATCTCTCTTTCCACAAAAATTGATTTGCAATATTTACATTTATAAGAAGGCATATTGTTTAAAATTAACGTGTAATCACTTTTAATTAAGTCAAAAGACTAATGAAAAAAATATATATATTTAAATATTGATCAAATGTTTGACATTTTTATACACTAACACATACAGATACACCTAACGGAAAAGTAGTTTGCTTCGTTAAACACTTTTAATTTACCAGCGATTATTAAATTGAAATAATAATTCTTAATGCAGAGGTGTATTAATAAAGTAATTTTTAATTAGAAATTACTTTAAACATGGACAGACAGAAGCTTACATGTGAATTTTGTATTATTGAGACATTTTCCACAAAGTGGAATAAAAAAAGACATTTTATGAAATATCATAATTTTCATAAAAATAAAGCGAAAGATTTTTCAAACTATTTGGAGCCTGCAGCTACCTCAGGAGGCGCAACATTGAATTTAGTTCCGGAGTATAAGAAACTAACGGAGAAAGATGAGAACCTTCTACTAAATCTGGATGCAATAGCATACTCAGTTCCAGAGGAATATAAAAAAAATAATGGACGAAGACGAGAATCTTCTTCTCAATCTAGATATAGAATAATTTTTAAGTATTATGTAAATAAAATAATAATAAACACTATATAAGTTTAATATGTTTTTATTAAATAAATAAAAATTAAAATAAAAAACTCTTTTATTTATAAAATTGTAGCTATAACTAAGTTCAAATATTGCAAACCCATTTGAAGATTGACGACCTTTGTAAATAATAGTCCAGTTTTTATCATTCAACTGCGTTAAATAGGTATCTTCCTTGTTTACAAATTTCACGAATCATTGCGGAAGATAAAACCATTTATGGTTATTTAAATATGTGATAACTTTTGATCCATATTGTGTTTCTTTCCACTCAAATTATAAAATTTTGAATGGCTGATGTAAGGGAATATCATCAATTTTTGTATAATCCGCCTTAATACCAAAAGCCAATTTATTAATTTATTCATACATCTAAAAAAATAAAAATAAAAAATTTATAAATACATGAAAACTTAAATGCATTTTCCAATACACAGTGGGCCAGACTAGAAATTTTTTAGAAATAAATCTGTAACTTCTGATCGGCTTGTTGGATTTTCATCAAATTTGGTATAGGCATAGCAGAGGAGTATACAATGTTAAGCTTGGAAGGGGGGCGGAGCTAAGGGGGCTCAAAGTTAAGCACCTCTAACATAAAAAAATTTAATCACTTGCCAAATTTTTGTTTCTCGTCCGATTTCAAATATGTTTATACATTATAGGCCCTGATGAGACCTATAAAAGACATACTTACATGTCCTATTTATCTCTTATAGTCTTATAGTTTCGAGTTATTTTCATTTGAATTTTTAAGCACCATAATTTTGCATGTTCTTGGTTCAGTTTTTTCATGAAAATCCAACTAGCCTATCAGCAGTTACAGATTTATTTCCAAAAAATTTCGATTCTGCCCCAATGTGCAATAGTGATAGCTTACCATTCTGTTAACTATACTTTGAAGTAATCCCCAATTCAATGGTAACAAATATGATTTGATTCCTCTTTTTATACAAATTTAAAAAAATACTCTTTTATACTTAAATAAATAAATTGATTACTTTGAGTATTTCTCTTTAATATTTCAAATATAGAAAAATATTAATTTAGGTTTCTTATAGAAATATTGAGTTATATACTAATTATGTAAATAAAATACACTCCCTCTTAATTTGTTATTAGAATATTCAAAATTAATCATAAAATATAAGTTAGCTCAAACAAGTTAACGAACCCTATAAATAATTTTAAGTTTATAATTGTAAAATTGCAAGATCAGCTTCTGTAATAAATACCCTATAAATAATTTTAAGTTTATAATTGTAAAATTGCAAGATCAGCTTCTGTAATAAATCGTTGATATTGCATTAATAATTAGTAGGTTAATAAACTGATTATTTGGCAATAACAATAATCACGCCACCTTTTAACGTAATTAAGCTGGTATAAAATAAGAAAATTGTTAGTTCTTAAGTGTCTTCTTGTTTTGTAACTTTAACAATAAAGTTGGTCGTCCGATCAAAAATATAATAATAAAAAAATAATTTTTTTAACAATTTGTAACACGCAAATTCTTAACTGGCGCCCGAGCAAGTTTCGCGAGAGTCCTTTTCGGAATAGGCTCCTTAGTAACGCAAGTAAACGGGTGGTATCATGTGCCAGCCTTTCGGAAGGATCTAAAGAAAAAAATATATAAAAAATCCGTAAAGGATATAACAAAATATCCGTAAAGGATATAACAAAAAATCTGTAAAGGATGTAACAAAAAAAATCCGTAAAGGATATGGAAAAAAAGCAGTGAAAGTGAAAAGGAAAAAACTATAAAACGGTGAAATATCAAAGAAATTTTGGAACTTTATTAAGAAAAAAAAAACTGTGAAATATCAAAGAAATTTTGGAACTTTATTAAGAAAGACAAAAACTGTGAAATATCAAAGGAATTTTGGAACTTTATTAAGAAAAAAAAACTGTGAAATATCAAAGAAATTTTGGAACTTTATTAAGAAAGAAAAAAACTGTGAAATATCAAAGGAATTTTGGAACTTTGTTAAGAAAGAAAGAAAAAAAAACTATAAAATCTGTGAAATATTAAAGAAAAAAAAAAACAGAAAATCTGTGACATATCAACAATTTTTTTGGAATCCTGCTAAAGAAAAAGCCTTGAGAAAGAAAAATCAAAAAGAGAGGAGGAAGACAGAATTCAAGAATCCAGCCACCACGAAGAAGGATTAAGGTAGATTATTAAATTATTTATTTATTTATAAGATTAATAAATTTATTATTGAAAACAAATTGTATTCTAAAAAAGGGGTATAAAATTGTAAAGCCTAGTATAAGAGTGAAAACAATAAATAAACAAATTGTAAATAAAATAAATAATAGATTAGAGCTGCGATTCCTACGGGACCCTCCAGTTCTACATTAAAGATCAAAAATAAAAACCAAAAATTAAGTGAACAATTTTCAATTTTTTGTAAAACAAGTATTTCCGATTGAATTAAACTTAAAAAAAAAAAAAAATTAAAATAAAAAAAAAAATGGCAAACCCAAATAATTTAGTTAGACCCCCTGTTATTAACACAGATAATGTACCTAGAGGTGCAGCAAATGCCCAATTGACCATAGAGGACTTGACCTCTCTTATATCAAGGGTAGCGTTAGACATATTTAATAATCGAGGACCACAGATTGTACAGGCAACCTTAAACCCCAATGCTAACCTAAATAATGTATCGGACCAAATAATAGAAGACAGACATAGAGGAAATCTAGGTGACTTGGACAAAATACCAGATGTAGTTAAGTGCCTCAAGGATTTCTCGGGTCAACCTGGTGAGTTTAGTTCGTGGAAAAAGAACGTCGATAGAATATTAGCTATTTATGAGCCACTAAAGGGAACTCCTAAATATTATGGCATTCTTAGTGTAATACGGAATAAGGTAGTAGGGAACGCGGACATAGCGTTAGAGTCATACAACACACCACTCGACTGGCCATCAATGGCAAAATGCCTCACACTTCACTACGCGGATAAACAAGATTTAGCAACATTAGAGTACCAAATGACAACTATTGTGCAGGGGAATAGGTCAATTCAAGAATATTATCAACAGGTGTACACGCATTTGTCACTTATGTTGAACAAATTAGGAAGTGTGGATATGAGTAACGAATCTCTACATATGCTTACACAGTCGTACAGAAATAAAGCCTTAGATACCTTTATCAGAGGGCTAAATGGAGATTTACCTAAACTGTTGGGAGTAAAGCAACCAGCAGATCTTCCACAAGCATTACATCTTTGCTTAAAATTGGAAAATCAAAATGTACGCGCATCGCATGCGTATAATTCAAGGAAATTTCAATCTGCTTTTAAAGGGAACACAGCACAGGCACGACGCCCTTTTTATCCTTAAATTGCGCATTTTCCGCAAGCAAACCAACCGAGAAAATTTTTTAATCATCCGGAACAACATAATACAAATCCACCCCGACCACCGAAGCCACAAACACGACCAGAACCAATGGATGTAGACCCAAGTATGCATTCCCGTCGCATAAATTATATGAACAGGCCGCAACAAAATCAATTTGTTGGTAAGAGACCGCAGCAGTCCACCTATCAGCAGCAGAACAAAATCCAAAGGACGTTCCATATTAACACATCTATACAAAATAGGGAAGAGAATAAGCAGTTTGACGAACCGACTGACATTCATTTTTTAGGATGTATAGCTCTTTTTTACCATATTTCGAAGTCAAGACGGAGAGCGGGAATATTTTGAAATTTTTATTAGATACGGGCTCGAGTAAAAATTACGTTAAGCCTGAATTAGTAAAGAAACGTATACCCAACGAAAACCCGTTTTTTGCTACATCAATCATAGGGGATATAAAAATTAGTGAGCACACATTCGTAAATTTTTTTAAATTAGATAATGAAATAAAATTCTACCTAATGCCCTCTTTGGAATCATTTGACGGTATTTTAGGAAATGACACTCTTAGGGAAATAGGAGCAGTTATTTACACAAATGAAAATGTTATGATATTGAAAAACAATCTCAAAGTTTGTCTTAAGCAACTCCCGACACAGTGCGTAAATGCAATAAATATTAAGGAGGAAAATTTATCAGCAACACAAAAAAGAGGAATGGAGAAAATTGTAAGCACGTATCGTAAGCTTTTTTCGGAACCTGATGAAAAACTTACGTATACAACAAAGGTTGTTGGTCATAGACTATAGGAAGTTAAATACAATAACAATAGCAGACCGATACCCCATCCCAGAAATTTCAGAGGTTATCTCTCGACTGGGCAATAGTAAATTCTTTTCCGTTCTCGACTTAAAAAGTGGTTTTCATCAGATTCCACTAAAAAAATCCGATACTGAGAAAACCGCGTTTAGCATAAATAACGGGAAGTATGAATTTACACGGTTACCTTTTGGTCTAAAGAACGCGCCATCAATTTTTCAAAGGGCACTTGACGACATTTTAAGAGAATATATAGGGAGATGCTGCAACTTCTTCAAGGATGAAGTTGAGTTTTTAAGGTACATTATTACGCCCCAGGGTATAAAAACTAATCCACAAAAAGTAAAGGCCATACAAAATTTTCCGGAACCACAGAGCTTAAAAGAACTTCGTAGTTATCTTGGTATGTCAGGGTATTACCGACGATTTATTAAAGACTACTCCAAACTTGCCAAGCCCCTGACATCCCTTTTAAGAGGGGAAGGAGGACGAACGTCCAAAAATAAATCCGCAAAATTAAGTATATGCTTAAATAATGAAGCTAAAGAGTCCTTTATCAAAATTAAGAACGCTCTTATTTCCGAGGATATCATCCTTGCCTATCCAGACTTTAGCAAAGATTTCGAGCTAGTAACAGATGCTTCGAACTTTGCAATAGGCGCAGTCCTATCCCAAGGAGGAAGACCAATTTCTTTCATCTCCAGAACTTTAAACAAAGCGGAGGAACACTACGCCGCTAACGAAAAGGAGATGTTAGCTATAGTATGGGCTTTGAACTCCTTACGAAATTATTTATATGGATCGGCTAAGGTTCAAATATATACGGACCACCAGCCTTTAACCTACGCCTTTAGCAACAAAAATAATAACAGCAAAATGAAGAGATGGAAGGCCATACTCGAAGAATATAACTATGAAATGCTCTACAAACCTGGAAGGACAAACGTTGTAGCTGATGCTCTGTCCAGGATAACGGAACCAGAACTATATACATTGTCAATAGCAACAAATTCAGACGAAAGTTCGTCGCATAACTTAATATATAGCGTAGAGGCACCTATTAATGCTTTTAAAAATCAAATACTTTTGAATAGAGACGTAATGGCATCTTATCAATTTATAATAGTTTTCCCCACATACCACCGCCATATTATAACAGAGCAAGATTATTCCGAGGAAAAATTAATTTCTATTTTGAAAAGATACTTAAACCCATCGGTGATAAATTGCATTAAAACGGAGGAACGGATTATGGGAAAAATACAATAACTCTACCCATTGCATTTCGGAAGATATAAAATAAGATTTACGCAAATAATGGTAGACGATATAACTAGTGAAGAAGAGCAGGAAAATATAATAGTAAGGACACATAATAGAGCACATAGAAATTGCAAGGAGAATCGGACTCAAATTCTTGAAAAATATTATTTTCCATCTATGGCAAATAAAATAAAAAAGAATAAAAAAAATGCATCATATGTAAAGAAAATAAGTATGATCGTCACCCAATGAAGCCTCAAATTCAACCTACGCCAATACCACAGTATCCTGGTCAGTTGGTTCATTTAGACATATTTGTTATCGGAAAAGAATTAGTGTTGACGGCGATTGATAAATTTTCGAAATATGCTATAGCAAAACCCATCAAATCCAGAGCTATAGAAGACATACGGCAACCATTGAGAGACCTTATTTCCTCACTACTTCCTGAAACATTAGTCATGGATAATGAGAAATCGTTTAGCTCAGAATCCATAAAATTCATGATTGAAAATGAGTTCGGAATACAGATTTTCCGAACAGCCCCGTACACAAGTTGTTCCAACGGACAAGTTGAACGATTCCATTCAACTCTACAAGAAATTATGCGTTGTCTTAAAGAGGAAAGGGTACACCGAACTTTTCACGAACTACTGGATAGGTCAGTAAAAGAATATAATTTTTCAATTCACACGGTTACAGGCAAAAGACCTATAGAAGTATTTTTTGGCAGAAGAGTGAGTAGTGACCCAAGGTTACTTGAAAAGGATAGGAAGGAAACTATAGAAAAGCTCTCAAAAAAACAAATGAATGACCTTGCATACCACAATAAAAATAGAATCACTCCAAAAGAATATATAGAGGGAAAAGAAATATTTGTCAAAATTAATAGAAGATTAGGGAATAAACTAGGTTTAGAAAAGAAATAGTGGCTCAAAATTATAACACAACAGTGAAAACCAAGTCGGGCAAAATTGTCCATAAAAATAACATAAAGCAATCTTGAAGAAATCTATATAAACCCATAATATTTTCTTTAATGTCTCTTGTTACAGGACAGAAGATGATAATATTCACATTTTTGACATGGCTACTGGCAGTTACTGCTCAGCATCTCGACATACAAGACCTAACCAACAACAATGGTTATATACCATTTAAGACAGGAGAACTGAAAATAATCAGTCACTACAACAAAATTCTTCACTTCATCAACTTGACTGCATACGAAGAGACAACCTCCATTATTTCCGACAATATTAAGTCACTAACAGCAATTTCATTTGAGGACAAACGACTCCACTCTAAAACAAAACGAGGACTATTCAACATTTTAGGGAAAGGACTAAAATAAGTTGCGGGTTCTATGGACAGCGACGATAAACAGGAAATACGAAACGCAATAAACGAAATACATAGCAATGAGAGAATTACATATACAGGACTAAGCAATTTGACGCATATAAATAACTTCATGGCTGAACAAATCAGAAATATTACGGAGCATATAAACAAGCAACAAACTTCGGTCAGTAGATACATTAACGAGTTTAAAAGGATGACGGAAAATCGAATCAAGACATTGGAGGACGAAGTTCAATTTATTGAACAGGCGTACAGTATGAACAATGACATATCACTTTTGAATGACTATTGCCTTCCCATTTCCCTACTACTAGTATAATCCAAATTTGGTTATTAGTTTCACACAGATTGTAACTCATAGATTTATGCAAGAAAATTTCACTATTTTAAAAATTGTAGTAATTGTTTAATATATACGTTAATTAAAAAAGTATAAACAAAATATGTAAGTAAAACTAAAGATATATCGTTCATTCCAAGAAGAACGCACAAAAATTGTTCTTAGGTCTTCGGATTTTGTTAATATTCGACATATGCATACACTATGTAGCCATTTTAATTAATATCTCCATTTTGTCTATCTTCGATATTATAAAAATTATAATGTTTACTAAAAATTGCAATATAAATTGTTCTTCGACAAAATGGCTCTCTATTAAAAAAAAACTTTTAAAAATATTCCTTCAGATTTTTAGTCATGCATTTCGTAATTTGTTATTTATGGTGTAATACCTTTTTGTCCAATAATAAGTGCTAATAACTCTGTAATGTTAATTTTAATTAAAAAATATTTAAAATAAAAAAGGTAGAAATTTTATTTTTGAATTATGTAATATGAATTATGTAATTATATAATCATTTACAATATTATTGGGTTTAAATCAATAAAATCCGTATAGTTAAAGAGTTATGAATACTTAAAGTTACATATTACTAAATGAGAATAAAAAAATAGCATTTTTGATATTGGAATGAACGAAATCTTAAAAACTAGTTTTTATGTAGCTTCATATGTTTCAATTAAATAATACAATAAAGAAGTTCATTATTTACGAAGTGATTACTCAAAAAAAATAATCAAGTAATTTACCAAGCATAACATGTAACACTATCATCATAATATAAACAGCTGTAGTGCGATTCAGTAACTTTTAACGATTCGACAATCGCAAAACTTGTTGTTTGCAGTAACGATTGTGTGATTCACTAAGTACTCTTAAACGATTGTATATAACTATTATTTCGTGTGGCAGCTCTCCACAAGGAAATGCCGAAATAAAAGTAAGGTTCAAAACCAAATAAAAAAGAAAAACAAATAAATTTGAAACAAATCGAAGTTTGTTTAACAATTTTAAGACCGTGATTGATTAAATTATGTATTTGATATTGATTAAGATGTGTTTCTGTTAATGGTTTTCTTCAAAATGTCCACTACTCCTAAAAGAAGATTCGCAAACGTAGAAGCACCATCTATAACGTGGAAGCACAGACAACAACCACAAAACAACAACTGAATCATTGGGTTGACTTTTTGGCTAATTTTTGTCAATATATTAACAATAATATTGACAAACTAACTAAATCGACAATTTTGTTGTTTACTAATTTTAACGATTCGATTATCGTTAAAATAAGTTGTCAAATTCTTTTATAATCGTTGTATTATATATGTTTTTAATATTTAGCACGTTTAAGTTTTATGTAAGACTGTTTGTGTTATACAAGTTAAGAATTTGCGCGTTACAAATTCGAAAAAAAATTTATTTTATTTTTTATTATTAAATTCTTGGTCGGACGACCAACTTTATTCAAAAAGTTACAAAACAAGAAGGAACTTAAGAACTAACAATTTTCTTATTTTATACCAGCTTAATTACGTTAAAAGGTGGCTTGATTATTGTTATTGCCAAATAATCAGTTTATTAACCTGCTACTTATTAATGCAATATCAACGATTTATTACAGAAGCTGATCTCGCAATTTTACAATTATAAACTTAAAATTATTTATAAGGTTCGTTAACTTGTTTGAGTTAACTTAATGCAATATCAACGATTTATTACAGAAGCTGATCTTGTAATTTTACAATTATAAACTTAAAATTATTTATAGGGTTCGTTAACTAGTTTGAGTTAACTTAATGCAATATCAACGATTTATTACAGAAGCTGATCTTGCAATTTTACAATTATAAACTTAAAATTATTTATAGGGTTCGTTAACTTGTTTGAGTTAACTCTTCCCCCCTTTAATCGATTGTCCTCAATCGGTATTACTATTTTAATGTTGAAATTTGGAGAAATGGTCCGCTTTTTGTATTTGGAAGATATTCTGTGGTTAATTTTGGTTCAGGTGAAAAATATAATTTTTTTCTGAACTTACTGATATTAACAAGAATGAATATTATAATGATAATGGAAAATACAATCGATATATCTGAACTTAAGCTAATTACATGCATTTCTTTACTCTTATGAACTATCTCCTTAATATTATCTTCATATTTCATTTGCTTTAAATACAAATTTTCAGATCCAATTTCGTCATATTTTTATTTTCTTTAATTTTTGTCAATAAGTTGGGTAAAACTAATGTTTCATGCATGTTTAGAATAACATTTGTATAATTCTTATTTAATACAATAATCTTACAATCTTCAAACTTTATTAGGAATGTACCTTTTTGTTTTATTATATTTGGCAAAGGCTCCAATTTTATTTTGGTTAGTGCCTTTGTGGAAAATTGGGGAATAAGGAGTGTCAAGATTATGTTATTATCCTGAAAAAGTACTACAACTTTCGTTTTCGTGTAACTGTCATAGTCGTTGATCAAATTAACTTCTTTTTGTGTCAAAATATCGGTGGGGATAACACCCAGTTTACAGGAAAAAATAATTTGTCCTACGTCATTTATATGGTCATTCAAAAGTGATATGTCATTGTTCATACTGTACGCCTGTTCAATAAATTGAACCTCGTCCTCCAATGTCTTGATTCGATTTTCCGTCATCCTTTTAAACTCGTTAATGTATCTGTTGACCGAAGTTTGTTGTTTGTTTATATGCTCCGTAATATTTCTGATTTGTTCAGCCATGAAGTTATTTATATGCGTCAAATTGCTTAGTCCTGTATATGTAATTCTCTCGTTGCTATGTATTTCGTTTATTGCGTTTCGTATTTCCTGTTCATCGTCGCTGTCCATAGAACCCGCAACGTATTTTAGTCCTTTCCCTAAAATGTAGAATAGTCCTCGTTTTGTTTTAGAGTGGATGTGTAAGTTATTTATTCTTGCATGAAGTAAAATAAAATTTTTGTTTACTGTGTCCAGGAGTCGTTTGTCCTCAAATAAAATTGCTGTTAGTGACTTAATATTGTCGGAAATAATGGAGGTTGTCTCTTCGTATGCAGTCAAGTTGATGAAGTGAAGAATTTTGTTGTAGTGACTGATTATTTTCAGTTCTCCTATCTTAAATGGTATATAACCATTGTTGTTGGTTAGGTCTTGTATGTCGAGATGCTGAACAGTAACTGCCAGTATCCATGTCAAAAATGTGAATATTATCATCTTCTGTCCTGTAACAAGAGACATTAAAGAAAATATTATGGGTTTATATAGATTTCTTCAAGATTGCTTTATGTTATTTTTATGGACAATTTTGCCCGACTTGGTTTTCACTGTTGTGTTATAATTTTGAGCCACTATATCTTTTCTAAACCTAGCTGTTAGTTTATTCCCTAATCTTCTATTAATTTTGACAAATATTTCTTCTCCTCTATATATTCTTTTGGAGTGATTCTATTTTTATTGTGGTATGCAAGGTTTTTTTTTTGAGAGCTTTTCTATAGTTTCCTTCCTATCATTTTCAAGTAACCTTGGGTCACTACTCACTCTTCTGCCAAAAAATACTTCTATAGGTCTTTTGCCTGTAACCGTGTGAATTGAAAAATTATATTCTTTTACTGACCTATCCAGTAGTTCGTGAAAAGTTCGGTGTACCCTTTCCTCTTTAAGACAACGCATAATTTCTTGTAGAGTTGAATGGAATCGTTCAACTTGTCCGTTGGAACAACTTGTGTATGGGGCTGTTCGGAAAATCTGTATTCCGAACTCATTTTCAATCATGAATTTTATGGATTCTGAGCTAAACGATTTCTCATTATCCATGACTAATGTTTCAGGAAGTAGTGAGGAAATAAGGTCTCTCAATGGTTGCCGTATGTCTTCTATAGCTCTGGATTTGATGGGTTTTGCTATAGCATATTTCGAAAATTTATCAATCGCCGTCAACACTAATTCTTTTCCGATAACAAATATGTCTAAATGAACCAACTGACCAGGATACTGTGGTATGGGCGTAGGTTGAATTTGAGGCTTCATTGGGTGACGATCATACTTATTTTCTTTACATATGATGCATTTTTTTTATTATCTTTTTTATTTTATTTGCCATAGATGGAAAATAATATTTTTCAAGAATTTGAGTCCGATTCTCCTTGCAATTTCTATGTGCTCTATTATGTGTCCTTACTATTATATTTTCCTGCTCTTCTTCACTAGTTATATCGTCTAACATTATTTGCGTAAATCTTATTTTATATCTTCCGAAATGCAATGGGTAGAGTTATTGTATTTTTCCCATAATCCGTTCCTCCGTTTTAATGCAATTTATCACCGATGGGTTTAAGTATCTTTTCAAAATAGAAATTAATTTTTCCTCGGAATAATCTTGCTCTGTTATAATATGGCGGTAGTATGTGGGGAAAACTATTATAAATTGATAAGATGCCATTACGTCTCTATTCAAAAGTATTTGATTTTTAAAAGCATTAATAGGTGCCTCTACGCTATATATTAAGTTATGCGACGAACTTTCGTCTGAATTTGTTGCTATTGACAATGTATATAGTTCTGGTTCCGTTATCCTGGACAGAGCATCAGCTACAACGTTTGTCCTTCCAGGTTTGTAGAGCATTTCATAGTTATATTCTTCGAGTATGGCCTTCCATCTCTTCATTTTGCTGTTATTATTTTTGTTGCTCAAGGCGTAGGTTAAAGGCTGGTGGTCCATATATATTTTAATCTTAGCCGATCCATATAAATAATTTCGTAAGGAGTTCAAAGCCCATATTATAGCTAACATCTCCTTTTCGTTAGCGGCGTAGTGTTCCTCCGCCTTGTTTAAAGTTCTGAAGATGAAAGAAATTGGTCTTCCTCCTTGGGATAGGACTGCGCCTATTGCAAAGTTCGAAGCATCTGTTACTAGCTCGAAATCTTTGCTAAAGTCTGGATAGGCAAGGATGATATCCTCGGAAATAAGAGCGTTCTTAATTTTGATAAAGGATTCTTTATCTTCATTATTTAAGCATATCCTTAATTTTGCGGATTTATTTTTGGACGTTCGTCCTCTTTCCCCTCTTAAAAGGGATGTCAGGGGCTTGGCAAGTTTGGAGTAGTCTTTAATAAATCGTCGGTAATACCCAGACATACCAAGGAAACTACGAAGTTCTTTTAAGCTCTGTGGTTCCGGAAAATTTTGTATGGCCTTTACTTTTTGTGGATTAGTTTTTATACCCTGGGGCGTAATAATGTACCTTAAAAACTCAACTTCATCCTTGAAGAAGTTACATTTATCCAATTGCACTTTCATATTGGATCTTGCTAATGCTTCAAAAATATATTTGATATGTTCAAATTGTTCGCGCTCTGACTTGCTAAAAATGATTATGTCGTCTATGTAAACATAGCAGCATCTCCCTATATATTCTCTTAAAATGTCGTCAAGTGCCCTTTGAAAAATTGATGGCGCGTTCTTTAGACCAAAAGGTAACCGTGTAAATTCATACTTCCCGTTATTTATGCTAAACGCGGTTTTCTCAGTATCGGATTTTTTTTAGTGGAATCTGATGAAAACCACTTTTTAAGTCGAGAACGGAAAAGAATTTACTATTGCCCAGTCGAGAGATAACCTCTGAAATTTCTGGGATGGGGTATCGGTCTGCTATTGTTATTTTATTTAACTTCCTATAGTCTATGACCATTCTATATTGTTTATTTCCGGCTGAGTCCGGTTTCTTCGGAACTATCCAAACTGGAGAATTATATGGTGATCTAGATGGTTTTATAATGCCATCTTTTAGAAGTTTTTCCACTTGAGCCTCCACTCCTGATTTCAGAGAAGCGGGGTAAGGGTAAAATTTTGTATAAACAGGAGAATTAGTCGTAGTCCTAATCTCACCAACAACCTTTGTTGAGTAGTAGGGAAATGGGAAGGCAATAATTGTTTTTGTTTTTAATGAGGAGGAAGAGGAATTTTGAAGAGGAAATTGTTTGTATGAAATTGAAAACCAATGAATTTGTTTTTGTAATTTTTTCTTGTGAGTGCATTAATAGGAGGAAAAATTGTTTTGCATTTTATGAAATTGAAAACCAATGTATGTATGTATGTATATATGTATCTATGTATTTATGTAATTATGTTAAAAGTACATACAAACAATTTAACAGGGGAGACAATTTTTATTTATTTATTTATTTTTTTTTGCACTTTTAATTGTGATGAAATTAAAAACTGATGACTTGTATAAATAGCGTTTGAGTATTTTTGGTTTATTCATCTACATATTTTTATATGGTTATTTTTGTTTTTGTAAAGTGGAAACTTGAGAATTGTTTTGTTTATATGAAAAAAAATAACTTTGTGTAAGGTTCTTTGGCATTAATGAAGATGTATTTTATGTTGTTGAGTATGGTCATGATTAATATTAAATATAGTAATAACAAATTAAGGGGAGTATTTTTTATTCACATTAAACATTTTTCATATCTAGAATATGTTTAAAATTAGTTTAAGGCTCAATATTTATGTATTCATAATATTTTCTCAATTTTAAATATTAAGAGATATACCCAAATTACTCTTCTTTGGAGATAAATTATATTAGATATAAATATAATTGTCTGAAGTAAAATTATTTCAATCAGTTAATAAACTTTTTAAAAGGCGGAACAAAAATGGAATCAAATAAGATTACAAATGCTGATATTGTTGCAGCTTTCAATAAATTAAAAACAAGACCATATCTAGCAGCAAAGGATTTACTACCATCAAAGCCATATAAGGTATTAAGTATGTTCCGCCATAAGAATAAATATGGAAATGTGGTGATGGCAGAGCTTGAAGAGGGAATGTTATATCTTCCCAAACGATATAATAATTTGGAAGATAAAGTAATAGATGGAGTTAATAATGAACAGTTTACTTTAAGGAGGAAGTTAGATAATGGTTTATATGTTTTGGAATTGGAAGAGGTAGTCAGCGAAAACTCCGCTGGAGAAGACGAAGTGGGAGAGTTTTTCATCCCAAATTCTCAACCATATTTCAGTTGGGAAAATAGTAAAATTCCAAGAAATTCTTAATAAAGAAAATTTGTTAATTAGTATATAAGTATCATGATTTTTAAAAACTAACTAATTGTAAAAAGAAAGCTTTATAATAAAGATGTTACATACAAAAATTCAAAAATTTCTTCAAAATTTTGATGGTTTAATTTTTGTTGAACATCAAAAAACACTGGAAGAGTATTTGGCACTTATTAATAAAACTGGGAATTATAATGAAGAACCTATATCATCTAAATATGGATTACACTTCAAAAACTGTTCATGGTCGGATGATAAAGCAAACGTTGGTCCTGATACTTGTAACTGTAGAAAGCATATACAACTTATAAACAAAATAGAGGATTTTATAAAAAGATATTATTTATTATCTAAACGTCTAAAATAAGTAAATAGGGAAAATATTTTTAATTTCAAATATGTTAATTTAAAAAAATAATAATAAATAAAAAATAATACAACTTTAAAAAAAAAATGTTTGTTTTTTTTTACAATAACTTCTTGCAATTTTGAACTTGGTAAGGGTCTTATGAATTTTGAATTTTAGAAATAATTTTAGTAAATAATAGACTATCTATCAAGAACAACATATTCAGAATAATGAATACATCCAACAACACTAAAATTGAATCAAATTATATTTCAAACAAGGGTCAAATTGAAATTCAAGAAATCTTAATACTGCCGCCTATAGACATTCCACTATTCCTCGCATTGCATGATGGTCGTGATAAAATTCTCCTGGAAGTTTTACTAAATGTGGAAAAAGAACTTGGAATAAAAACAAAATAATATATATTTTTCTTATTTATTTCTTTATTTATTTTTATTTTCTATAAAAACAAATAAAAGTATTTAAATAAACTTAAAACTAACATATCATTTTCATGTAAATTAAAATAATTAAAAATATTTAAAATTTTATTAAAAGTAAAATTTTTACATCTTAAATAAATAAAAATGCAACAATAAACACCACAAAACATTGATGATTCACTTTGAATTCGCATTTTATTGTAGACAAATGTTTTAGAATTTCGGTTTAGAAATGAAATAAATGGTTTTATTGGAGGTTGACCTGCAGAGCAAAAAAATTCTGCTGGTTTATTTTCAGGGAAATAAAAAGCGACCCAATGCTGTCCAGGCTTATAAGATGGATCAGTGTTGGCTAAGTAAAATGATGGTTTTGTAACAGGTGTCTTGGGTAATTTATTGCTCGCAAAAACTCCTTTAAATTTATATTTTGTATAATTATTTGAATTTAAAGTATTTATAATATTTATTGATTTCATAGCGTTTGAATTATAGTGCGAGACTTAACAATTTCTATTATACTGTCAAATTCACAATATACTAAGCAGGTAATTGCCTCTGTTATGGGTTTTCCGAAACGTCCTTCTATTCGAATAGTTCCTTGATTTATTAAATTTCCACAATTAGAATTATTATTGTGATCTGGTGTTAAATCAAAAGCTAGTAAAAAAAATCCGCTATCAAAAAGTTCCTTTGTAATTTGATGACCTTTATCAAAATGATGGATTCCGGTACCTTTAAATAGGGTTTGATAACCTTAAGATCAACATTATTAAGCAAGTACTTTTGTTGATTAAATACATCTACATGAAGTTTTCCGAAAAGCTCCACCTTTTTCCCATCCTTAAATAATTTTTTTCTTTTATCTAAACCGGGATTTTCTTTATCGATCAATGAATTAATTTTATTCACATCAGTAGCCCAACCACACGATTCAAGATGGGTAGATCTAGCATCATTTCCATAATTGAGTAATGTTTCCATATATGCTCTATAGTGATAGTTGTTGTCAGGTTGAGATACACTTTTATTATTGAAATGAACTGTACAATTCCTAAATATGGAATGCAACAAGTTATTAACAACGCCTCCAGGTCCTTTGAATTCAAGCACTAGTCTAAGTTAAATACTATTAAGATCTCTATATGTTTCACCATTCCCCAATGATACAAATTCAATTGTACTAGAGTTATCCAATGAAGCAATTGGATTATAACATATTTCTTCTGTTTTAATTACACTAGTTTGAATTGGGGGAGATTCAAATAAATCCAATTCACTTTTCATACATTCTATAAATCCCGACATTTTAAATTTCCAAAAATATCGTTAAAGTTCTTTCCTCTACAACGTTTGGATTTATTATGCGGTTTTTGTTTTAAGCGTTTAAGTTTTATATGCTTCCCTTTACCTTTCTGCATTGTTTTTATTTTTTCAATAGTAGCTTCTTTGATATTATTCATAATTTTTCTCCCTTGATTAAATAGAATATCTTTCACAGGTTTTGTTCCGATTTCCTCCAAAATTTCTTTTCCAATGTCTAATGACTTATTTTTTAAATAATTTAATCCTGTTCTCAAGAATGGTTTCAGGTGTGAAAACAAAGATGAAAACAGTGATCCAATACCACGTCCATATTGCACAAATCTTGGTGTATGATATATTTCACCAATATTTTGAACATTATTTCCAGACTGATTATTATAATAATTTGTATACATCACATCCATGGTTATTACAAAAATGATTTAAAATTTTACTAAACATTTATTTTATATATTTTTTAAAGTGTAGAGTACAATAAACTGGTATGAATTCATTCAAACTTATTATTCCTCCTTCATCATTTCGAATCATTATAGATATATTATTAATGTTATAAGATTCAATAGGAAAATATTCAATTCTATTAAAATGAATATAATTTTTCAATGTGGATATTGAAAATATTTTCAAACATTTAGTTTTTTTATTACCTACATGTCGTGGTTTAATTATATCAGTGTAAATAAATACAATTTCATTTATATCTGGTGAAAAGACTTTAGTAAAATAATTTGTCATATTATCTGAAAATTTGGTTAACGATTTGTGCAGAATGTGGTTTGTTGATGTTAAAATGGAATCCTTTTCAACGTTTTCTAATTCATCTCTACTAGTATAAGAATCAAATTCGTTGACTTTCTTTTCTGTTGCTAAATTTGTTTGTGAGGTATCATTCTTTAACTTATTTAAAGGATCTGATTTTTTATCACTTAAATCTTTTTTTTCTGTGGATTCATTACTTTTTGTAGTATCACTTAATTTATTCAAAAGTTTTGTTTTATTATTCAGATTGGGGTTTGTTATCATAAAATCATTAGAACTTTCTAAAAGTTCGTGAAATTTTAACTTAATGTCTTCATATTCATTATTTGCACTATGCTTCAATATTTTTGTTTTTCCATGTACTATAGCTTGTGTGTCGACATTTGAAATTGTATTTCGTTTTCTACGTTTGGCAATGTTTTGATTATTTCTTTCCAGTAATGAAAATGAAATATCTGATAATCCAACTATCCAGTGATCATCCAAATTTAGAGATTGTGTTAGCAAATTTGTAAAAGTGTTTGGAGTATTTTTATAAATATCCATTGAATTATTACTTAATAAAGTAACATAAATATTTTCTTCTTGTATACTTGTAGCCATCTTTAAAAAGAATGATCAATATAGTATGTTGTTTGTTATACATATATTATTTACTAATATCGTTCTGATGAATCCATGAATTATATTCTTTTCCGAAACCAAGCCATTTTACCAATAGTTTTTCTCCTTTTCGCTTTAAAATTTTTTCTACCAAAAAAATGTTTGGGGCTTTTGTTTTTAACAATTCTTCTTCATAAAATCCACCTTTAATTATATTTCCATTAAAATCTGTAAGTTGATATGTTACAGGATTGGTTACGTAAATTTTGTTTATCTTAAAAACCTCTGTAGACCAATTTGGTGTATATCCTTTCTCAAATTGATTTTTATATTTACTAATGCGAACTAAATCATTTAATTTATATTTTCCTCCTTTGAAAACCTTCAAATTACTGTATACAGTATTAAGAAGTTTCTGTTCATTTTTCTTATTAACAGAATTGGGTGCTGTTTTTATAGAACGATGATATAAAGAATTATATTCTTTCAACAATTTATTTAATATATCTATCCATTTATAATTTCCCTGCATACTAAATTGTTTCCACATTTTATTTTTTAAAGTTCTATTAAAACGTTCAACTATTGATGCCTTCATACTTGAAAAAGTGTTGTAATGGTTAATTTCATATTCTTTCATAAGAGTTTTAAAATAGATATTATAAAATTCTTTCCCTTGATCAGAATGAATATTTTTGGGAGATTTTCCTTTGTTTAATTTTATAATACGTTTTAATGCTTTCGAAATTTCTATTCCTGTTTTAGTTTTTAGTGGTAATGCGTATGCATACTTTGAAAACACATCAATTACAGTAAGCATATATTTAAAACCTCTATTAAATTTTGCATACGGTATCATTTCCACTAAGTCAATCTGCCATGTATCTAAAATACCCTTTTGAATAAATCGTCGGCGCTGAAAGCTCTTTCTCGCTTGACGATGTAGTTCATCAACAAGAATTCTTTTACTCATATTTATATTTATAGAATGTTAATGCTTCACTGCATTTAAATATTGTGTACTAAAGTGTAAACATGTTTCAACAGTTTATATATCCATTCACTATGATGATTTGTGGTCCCTCTGGTTGTGGGAAATCCACATTTATTATGAATTTGATAAAAAATCAACATTTAATATCTAAAAACATAGATCGTGTTATTTGGTGTTTTGCAGAAAAAAATTCTCTTCCGAGAATTAATAATGTAGAGTTTATACATGGTATTCCAGAGGATTTTGCTACTGCAGAAAATGAATCGGTTTTAATAATATTGGATGATTTAATGCTTGAATCATCTAATAAAAAAGTGTGTGAACTTTTTACTAAGGGATCTCATCATAGAAATTTAGCTGTGATTTTAGTAACACAAAACATTTTTCATAAAGGTGCTTATTCCAGAGATATTTCTTTAAACTCTAAATATATAGTTATGTTTAAAAATCCTAGGGATAAGTTACAATTTCAATATTTAGCTCGCCAAGTATACCCAGAAAACTCAAAAGCTCTGGTTGATGTATATAATAGCTGTACGCAGCAGGCTCATGATTATTTATTAATTGATCTCACTCAACAAATACACAACGCATTAAGATTTAGAACGGATATTTTCAATAAAAATCACTATTTAATATTTGCAAATATAAACAATGACCTCGAACCTAAAACTGTTGAAGGAGAACAAACATATTCTTTACGTTCTTAAGAAAGCAGATCCTAAATTACGAAATGCAATACTGAAACATGTTGATGATGTTGTTATTAAAACAATAAATGAAATACTTTTTAATATAATTAATGAGAACCATAAAATCAATAAAGCAGTTTTTGACAAAATAAAACCATATAAAAATACAATTAGAAAAGTTTGTTCACCAGAAACCTCAATGAAACAAAAGAGGAAACATCTAATTCAAAAAGGAGGATTTCTACCAATTATTATTTCATCCGTTTTAAGTGGAGTTATTGGAAAAATTTTAGAAAATGTCAAATAATTTATCCAAATTAATAGTTCTTAATCCATCAACTTACGATAAATTTAAAATTAAATATTCTGATTCCAATTTTCTACATCGAAAACTAATACCAATATATAGTTCACACACACTAAAAGATATAAATAAATGGTATTATATTAAACAAGAATTAGCCAAATATTTAATTGGAAGCCAAATATCATCTTCTCATCAAACTAAAAGTTCTAAATTGAGTAACCTACGTGATAATGAAACACAAACTAGGAAAATATATAAGAAACATATTGAAACTCAAACAATGCAACCAGAGTCAAGTAGTGTAGGAACACAATCTAATATAAATTTACCTGAGGAAATTTATACTAATGAAAATTATGATGAAATTGATATGGATACAACATTACAAAAACTTAATCCTACTTCTGCCTCTTCAGCAGCTAAACGACTTAAACATTTTTCAAATAATGGAACACCAAAAATAAGAATATTGTCAAAGGATGAAAATCACAAAAATTTGAAGCAATCAACTTTACCATATCAATATTCTCCTCGACTAACTAGAAATCGTAAAAAGTTAGATTACGAAATAGAAAATGTACAATGGAAAAATATTTAAAAATAAAACACATTTATTATATAATAAAAGACATATATTTATTATTGTTTCATTGTGATAACATAAATATCAGTGTCATTTTCATTAAAAAATATATTTTTTATAATATCTTAAGGAGTTAACTCTATTCAATAGAAATATATACATTTGAAGTTCTACTTATGTAAACTATAAATAAAATTAAAAAATATGAAACTATTTAAATTATTAAATGTACAACTTAAACATCTACATTCATTAAATATTCATCATCTGATGAATCTATTAAAAATTCTATATACTCACTATCAATTTTCAAGAAAATATCGTCATCTATCTCTGTAAAAAAGTTATCAAAGTCACTTTGAAGTCTAAAATGTCCTCGCGCATAAGTATTTATTTGGTCAGAAGCAATAATTCTTTTATCATCCGCATAACTCAAAACAACTTTATGTAATTTTTGTGTATACAACTGGTGAAACTTCGATCTAAATGTATGCATTGTATCAGAAATTATTTTTCTTTCAAATAATGACCTTTTGTAGTCTATTATTGATAAATTTTGTATACATGATTTTTTAACTCCTTTAGATTTCTTTACTTCCTCAATGTCAACCGTTTTGAATGAATACATTTTTGATCGAAGTCCCACAAATTCTTTCATAATTTTCCCGCTATTCTCATCTTTCATCATGCCTAGAACTTTCTTATTTAATATTGGGAGTTTAAATATGTTATTGGGATGATACTCTGATGTATCAAACCTTGAGGCAATATCTTCACGAATATCACTATAAAAATCATCTGTTTTTATAGTGTATATGAATGAGTCTGTATCCATATAATTCAATGTTAAATTAGACTGAAATTTTGGTTTCATGTATTGATAATGAAAATCATACATTTTCCATTTTGAGAGTTCCAGCACAGCAAAGCCTAAATAAATTGGTTTGTTATAAGTTACTTGCATAACCTTTAACTGAACTGCAAACATGTTTTCTGAAAATTGAGTTATACTCGAAAAATTAGGCTTTGAAATTAATGCTCTAGCTCCTAAATGATTACGCCTTGTTGTTTCCCAATCTGTAACAATTTTTATATCTTTGCGTTTATGAACATTTTCCATAGTTTTTCCATATACAGAATTATTTAATAATTTAAAAAAATCTTTTTCAAAAGCATTTTTTGCTCTTGTTCTGTGGTATGTATTCAAATCTATATATGTTTTTAACCATGGAGATTGTCGAAATTTTAATGCTCTGTGTATTTTTTTTAATATCAGTCCATTCTTTAAACATTGTTTAAGAACTCTATAATGGATCTGATATTTTGTTTTTGGTGTTAGGTCTGCAATCAGCTTCCTACATTTAGATTTACCAACAAATTTATTTTCTGGGCAAAAGGGTAAATCATTATCAAATTCATGTAAATAGTGTGGATATTCTAAATCTACCTCCAAAAAATATCCAATATCAGATGTATCCGATATTGTAGTTACATCAATATCTTCTAAAGCCGCATCATCATAAATCCACTCGAATTCTCCATATGGGAGATATTCTGACATGGCCCAACCATACAAATTATTAGCATCTAGATACATTAAATATTCTGAAGGCTTACTACTATCAAAGTCTTCTAAATATTTATTATTTGCTCTAGAATATCTCTTTGAACACTGTACTAGTCCTCCTCTAATACCGTCTTGTATAAAATTATACATATTGACGTCACTTAAAAGTTCTAACCTTATGTTAGTTGTTCTTAACATCGCATCCCACGATAAACCTGGAGCAGTATAATATTGGCATGGGTCAAGTTTGTATATACTTTTACAGATACTTCTAAAATTTTGAAAAATATCTGTTAAGAGGAGAACATCTGTTTTTAAATATAATTTAGTGTAATCTAACAAGTTATTACATTTAAAAGTTGTCCAAACCGATTTAGCATGATCATAAGCTTCATCAGAACAATGCGAATTATTTAAAATATTATAAAATTTTTCTTTAGCAGGAAGATTAGTTTCATTAAAGCGCTCCATCGAATCAATATAAGAATAAGGAAATACTCCTTTTCTTCTGAGTAAATCAAATTGTTGTTTTTGATTATAAATTTTATTTAGAATTTGAAAATCACTGTCATTTAAATTTTTGGCTAGAGATTCTAAGCTGGAGGCCATAAAACGAAAAGAGTCTAAAAACCGAATTTCAAATCCCTGATTTTCTTCAACTGTTATAAACTTTGATAAAGATATATATAGTTCTTTATTGAGAGGAATTACCCTTATATCTCCCTCAAATTGTGAAAGTTCTTTCATAAATAAGTGACAATCATAGGAGGAAAAATTATGAAAGAATACTGGTATGAATTTGGCTATTTTATAATTAATATTACATGAGCTATGGGCTGCTCCTCTAAATTTGCCAGTTAAATGACAATGATCCCGTACTTTGTCCGCTCCTAAAATTTGCTTACATATGTGACAAATTGTTGAGAGGTTATACAAAATTGTTTCATCATTGGAGAGTGCTGTCATTGGTACGTCCTTATTTAAATAGTTTCCGTAAATTTCTTTTGCGTCATTAATTAAATTTTCTATGAATATTGTAGGAGCATCATTACCAAAATAAATATTAAACTTATCTAAATTATCATTAAAACTACACTTAATATAATAACTAAAAGCACAAGCTATATGTTTTTGTATATTTACTTGCTCGTTATCAATTTTCTCCAAATACGTCTCAAAATCAGCATATATAACGAACGGTACATCTAACTCCTTCTGATAATTTTTAAAATATAAAATGTTATTATCACCCTCTGGCATTTTCGGTACTACTCTTTTACAGTTAAGATAATGATCTTCCATTATCCTCTCATTTGGAGAGTACTGCAGACACGCGTTGCAAATGAAAACCCGTCCATGGTGGGAAGTTAAACTTGATCTTACTAATCTGAAATATTTGAATAATAATAATTTAATTTATAAAATATGTAGTTAATTTTTATTTAAATTACCTTCCGATATCTTTAATGTAAACGTAGTGACACCATTCTTCGTCCATAAGAAGAAGAAGATTTATGTGGTGTTTCTTTACTGCAGATGTGAGGTAATAAGGTCCAACTATAGTATTACCTTCACAGCCAAATACATTTATGCTAACATGTTCATTCTTGCTTTCAAATATCTTTATATCTTTTAACTTCATTGGAAATTGAAGTTTTTCAAAATTTAGCACTTCATTTTCCACACATATTTTATCCTCATTTATTTGAATATTTCCAAATCCATTGCAATTCACAAATCCATTTGCTTCATTATATAAAAATGAAGCGATGATACACCACTTGAAACAGTATTCATCATCATTTGGATAGTTGAAACAGGCATCTTTTTTCTTTATCCAATGTGGTAGTGGTATATATTTGGAGCCTCTAATGAATGAAGCCTTATTTATATTTATTTCCAAGTGCTTCATTCGAATTAGGGACCATCCACTATCCCTCTCCTGGAATTCTGACATCTTTTTACATATATACGTGTATTGTGCTTTCAAAGATTCTTCAATACTATCACTTATGGTTAAAAGTGACATCTTTGTTCTATGCGTTATGGTGGTTAGCATTATTTCATCTTCTACAATTTTAATATATTCGCACTCCACTTCTAAATTGTATTTCAATGTTATGTTTTTATTTATAGCGTTCTCCAAAATTTCAAAAATATCACGGTTTACATCTTCTAAAAACTCTTGAGGATGCAAAATTTCCTCTTTTTGGTTTCTGTAGAGGTATGTAAGAATTCTTTCTTTGAAAGCGCTCTTAACACAACTAAATTTATTAGAAGTAGAAGGCTCACTTCTACCACTGACATGGGATGTGCTGGCATGAGTCCTTTCATGCTCCTTTAGATGTTTTTCCTTTGAAAACCATTTCCAGCATTCCGAACAATGAAGGATCTCATGTCCTTCAAGCATTTCTTTTTCCACAAAAATTGATTTGCAATATTTACATTTATAAGAAGGCATATTGTTTAAAATTTATGTCTAATCACTTTTAATTATGTCAACAGACTAATGAAAAATAACATATATTTAAATATTGATTAAAGGTATTTTATGAAATGTCATAATTTTCATAAAAACAAAGCCAAAGACTTTTCAAATTATTTGGAGCCTGCTGATACTTCAGGGGGCGCAACATTGAATTTAGTTCCGGAGTATAAGGAACTAAAAGTAATGGAGGAAGATGAGAAACTTCAACTTGATGTCAGACCATACTCAGTTCCAGAAGAGTATAAAAAAGTAATGGACGAAGACGAGGATCTTCTTCTAAATTTAGATATATAATAATTTTTAAGTATTATATAAATAAAATAATAATAAGCACTATATAAGTTTAATATATTTTTATTAAATAAATAAAAATAAAAATAAAAAAAAAAATAAAAAAACTGTTTTATTTATAAAATTTTAGCTATAACTAAGTTCAAATATTGCAAGCCCATTTGAAGATTGACGACCTTTGTAAATAATAGTCCAGTTTTTATCATTCAATTGCGTTAAATAGGGATCCTCCTTGTTTAAAAATTTCACGAATCGTTGCGGAAGATAAAACCATTTATTGTTATTTAAATATGTGATAACTTTTGATCCATATTGTGTTTCCTTCCACTCAAATTTTAAAATTTTGAATGGTTGATGTAAGGGAATATCATCAATTTTTGTATACTCTGCCTTAATACCAAGAGCCAATTTAATAATTTGTTCATACATCTAAAAAAAAAAAAAAAAAAAAAAGTTATAAATACATGAAAAGTTAAATGCATTTTACAATAGTGATAGCTTACCATTCTGCTAACTATACTTTGAAGTATTCCTCAGATCAAATGGTAATAAATATGATTTGATTCCTCTTTTTATACAAATTTAAAAATACTCCTTTATATTTAAATAAGTAAATTGAATACTTTGAGTATTTCTCTTTAATATTTCAAATAGAGAAAATATTAATTTAGCTTTCATATAGAAATATTGAGTTATAAACTAATTATGTAAATAAAATGTACTCCCATAGTTTGTTATTAGAATATTCAAAATTAATCATTTCAAATTGAGAAAACATTATAAATACATAAATATTGAGCCTTAAACTAATTTTAAACATATTCTAGATATGAAAAATGTTTAATGTGAATAAAAAATACTCCCCTTAATTTGTTATTACTATATTTAATATTAATCATGACCATACTCAACAACATAAAATACATCTTCATTAATGTCAAAAAACCTTACACAAAGTTATTTTTTTTCATATAAACAAAACAATTCTCAAGTTTCCACTTTACAAAAACAAAAATAACCATATAAAAATATGTAGATGAATAAACCAAAAATACTCAAACGCTATTTATACAAGTCATCAGTTTTTAATTTCATCACAATTAAAAGTGCAAAAAAAAAAATAAATAAATAAATAAAAATTGTCTCCCCTGTTAAATTGTTTGTATGTACTTTTAACATAATTACATAAATACATAGATACATATATACATACATACATACATTGGTTTTCAATTTCATAAAATGCAAAACAATTTTTCCTCCTATTAATGCACTCACAAGAAAAAATTACAAAAACAAATTCATTGGTTTTCAATTTCATACAAACAATTTCCTCTTCAAAATTCCTCTTCCTCCTCATTAAAAACAAAAACAACTATTGCCTTCCCATTTCCCTACTACTTTGTTGTATACGTAAGTTTTTCATCAGGTTCCGAAAAAAGCTTACGATACGTGCTTACAATTTTCTCCATTCCTCTTTTTTGTGTTGCTGATAAATTTTCCTCCTTAATATTTATTGCATTTACGCACTGTGTCGGGAGTTGCTTAAGACAAACTTTGAGATTGTTTTTCAATATCATAACATTTTCATTTGTGTAAATAACTGCTCCTATTTCCCTAAGAGTGTCATTTCCTAAAATACCGTCAAATGTTTCCAAAGAGGTCATTAGGTAGAATTTTATTTCATTATCTAATTTAAACAATTTTACGAATGTGTGCTCACTAATTTTTATATCCCCTATGATTGATCTAGCAAAAAACGGGTTTTCGTTGGGTATACGTTTCTTTACTAATTCAGGCTTAACGTAATTTTTACTCGAGCCCGTATCTAATAAAAATTTCAAAATATTCCCGCTCTCCGTCTTGACTTCGAAATATGGTAACGAAGAGCTATTCATCCTAAAAAATGAATGTCAGTCGGTTCGCCGAACTGCTTATTCTCTTCCCTATGTTGTATAGATGTGTTAATATGGAACGTCCTTTGGATTTTGTTCTGCTGCTGATAGGTGGACTGCTGCGGTCTCTTACCAACAAATTGATTTTGTTGCGGCCTGTTCATATAATTTATGCGACGGGAATGCATACTTGGGTCTACATCCATTGGTTCTGGTCGTGTTTGTGGCTTCGGTGGTCGGGGTGGATATGTATTATGTTGTTCCGGATGATTAAAAAATTTTCTCGGTTGGTTTGCTTGCGGAAAATGCGCAATTTCAGGATAAAAAGGGCGTCGTGCCTGTGCTTTATTCCCTTTAAATGCAGATTGAAATTTCCTTGAATTGTACGCATACGATGCGCGTACATTTTGATTTTCCAATTTTAAGCAAAGATGTAATGCTTGTGGAAGATCTGCTGGTTCCTTTACTTCCAACAGTTTAGGTAAATCTCCATTTAGCCCTCTGATAAAGGCTTTATTTCTGTACGACTGTGTAAGCATATGTAGAGATTCGTTACTCATATCCACACTTCCTAATTTGTTCAACATAAGTGACAAATGCGTGTACACCTGTTGATAATATTCTTGAATTGACCTATTCCCCTGCACAATAGTTGTCATTTAGTACTCTAATGTTGCTAAATCTCGTTTATCCGCGTAGTGAAGTGTGAGGCATTTTGCCATTGATGGCCAGTCGAGTGGTGTGTTGTATGACTCTAACGCTATGTCCGCGTTCCCTACTACCTTATTCCGTATTACACTAAGAATGCCGTAATATTTAGGAGTTCCCTTTAGTGGCTCATAAATAGCTAATATTCTATCGACGCTCTTTTTTCTCGAACTAAACTCACCAGGTTGAACCGAGAAATCCTTGAGGCACTTAACTACATCTGGTATTTTGTCCAAGTCACCTAAATTTCCTCTATGTCTGTCTTCTATTATTTGGTCCGATACATTATTTAGGTTAGCATTGGGGTTTAAGGTTGCCTGTACAATCTGTGGTCCTTGATTATTAAATATGTCTAACGCTACCCTTGATATAAGAGAGGTCAAGTCCTCTATGGTCAATTGGGCATTTGCTGCACCTCTAGGTACATTATCTGTGTTAATAACAGGGGGTCTAACTAAATTATTTGGGTTTGCCATTTTTTTTTTGAAAGTTTAATTCAATCGGAAATACTTGTTTTACAAAAAATTGAAAATTGTTCACTTAATTTTTGGTTTTTATTCTTGATCTTTAATGTAGAACTAGAGGGTCCCGTAGGAATCGCAGCTCTAATCTATTATTTATTTTATTTACAATTTGTTTATTTATTGTTTTCACTCTTATACTAGGCTTTACAATTTTATACCCCTTTTTTAGAATACAATTTGTTTTCAATAATAAATTTATTAATCTTATAAATAAATAAATAATTTAATAATCTACCTTAATCCTTCTTCGTGGTGGCTGGATTCTTCAATTCTGTCTTCCTCTTCTCTTTTTGATTTTTCTTTATCAAGGCTTTTTTCTTTAGCAGGATTCCAAAAAAATTGTTGATATGTCACAGATTTTCTGGTTTTTTCTTTCTTTAATATTTCACAGATTTTATGGTTTTTTTTTCTTTCTTTCTTAACAAAGTTCCAAAATTTCTTTGATATTTCATAGTTTTTTTTTCTTTCTTAATAAAGTTCCAAAATTTCTTTAATATTTCACAGATTTTATAGTTTTTTTTTTCTTTCTTTCTTAACAAATTTCCAAAATTTCTTTGATATTTCACAGTTTTTTTTTCTTTCTTAATAAAGTTCCAAAATTTCTTTGATATTTCACAGTTTTTTTTCTTTTTCTTTCTTAATAAAGTTCCAAAATTTCTTTGATATTTCACAGTTTTTTTTCTTTTTCTTTCTTAATAAAGTTCCAAAATTTCTTTAATATTTCACAGTTTTATAGTTTTTTCCTTTTCACTTTCACTGCTTTTTTTTCCATATCCTTTACGGATTTTTTTGTTATATCCTTTACGGATTTTTTGTTATATCCTTTACGGATTTTTTTTTGTATCCTTTACGGATTTTTTGTTATATCCTTTACGGATTTTTTTTATATATTTTTTTCTTTAGATCCTTCCGAAAGGCTGGCACATGATACCACCCGTTTACTTGCGTTACTAAGGAGCCTATTCCGAAAAGGACTCTCGCGAAACTTGCTCGGGCGCCAGTTAAGAATTTGCGCGTTACAAATTCTAAAAAAAATTTATTTTATTTTTTATTATTAAATTTTTGGTCGGACGACCAACTTTATTCAAAAAGTTACAAAACAAGAAGGAACTTAAGAACTAACAGTTTTCTTACTTTATACCAGCTTAATTACGTTAAAAGGTGGCGTGATTATTGTTATTGCCAAATAATCAGTTTATTAACCTGCTAATTATTAATGCAATATCAACGATTTATTACAGAAGCTGATCTTGCAATTTTACAATTATAAACTTAAAATTATTTATAGGGTTCGTTAACTTGTTTGAGTTAACTTAATGCAATATCAACGATTTATCACAGAAGCTGATCTTGCAATTTTACAATTATAAACTTCAAATTATTTATAGGGTTCGTTAACTAGTTTGAGTTAACTTAATGCAATAACAACGATTTATTACATAAGCTGATCTTGCAATTTTACAATTATAAACTTAAAATTATTTATAGGGTTCGTTAACTTGTTTGAGTTAACTTACATGTTGCTGGAATTTAATGGGCTGTTGGAGTTATCCCTACTGTGGTGTTGATATTTTTTGTCCAAAGTATTTTTAATATGCTATTTTGTGTTTTTTGTAATGTGCTTTTATATTTGACATTTCACATGTTATACCATGTCTTATTTACGATTCAGCTAAGGAAAATATACTTGACGTATTACGTTATATGTGGCGCAGTTACTTAAGTGGTACATTATATGAGACGTTTTTCTCAGTTTCTTTTGTAGACTTTCTATATAATTTTCCATTTGAATTTACTGTCCATGATTACTGCGGACTTCGTACGGCAACGCCCAGATTTTGGCTTCGGTATGAGTCTGGGATTTATACTGACGGGACATGGCTCTCTTAATGCCTTTCTGCATAAGAGAGGTTTGTCGGATACGCCGAACTATGGGTGTGGGAGGGGACCTGAGGACGTATGGCATGTACTGACTGTATGCCATTATTATGAAGACGTTAGGAGTTTAGATAGTATGGGAATAGCTCGTACTGGGGAAGGTTGGGATTATAGTAGAGCTTTAGAGGACGTGCGGACGTTCGGGAGGATGGGCGATTTCGCCCGGGAAGTATTTAATAGGAGAAGAAGGAGACATGAGTAGTGGAGGCGGCTCCTATATGAGCAACTGTAGTGGTGTTACTTGCAGTAGTGCTCTTGTTGCTCTCCTTGTCGCTGTTGTCTGTCCCCGGTTTGCGGGTATGTATATGATCGTTGCAGTTGCTGGACTGGTGCGATTTATTTGCTCCGTCTTCGCTGTTCCTGTTTTCTCGTCGTTGTTGCACAGCTCCCTCTTCCTGCTGTCTATTCCTGTTCGTCATCTTGCTGTTACCTACCTTTCTTCGACGTTGTTTCTCTGGGAACCACTCGTGAGGGTGCCGGCGTTGAAGGTTTGTCTTAAGCTGTTGTTCGTTTTGTCCTTTGCTGGTGTCACACCATGTGGCCGGTGAATCGCCCGTGAGGGCGATTGTTGATTGTTTGTGTTGTAATTGTTGTCCCTTTATGTTGTGTATGTTTTATGTGGCACGTGGCGGGCCACCAGTCCCGAACTGTTTGGAGTTCAACTGGTAGTAGTCAATTTTGGCTACGAAGTCCGACCGGTGACTTAATACTGGTACCACGGGTGTCAGGAGCCCCTGGAACTCCGGTTCCAGCCTGGCAATGGTGCGGCCCCTCGGGGAGCTTCGTGGTGGCTGTGGTTTAGACCCAAATCGCGGGTAGAGCGCAAGCTCAGTGTGGAGTTGCATTGCAACCGGGTGCCGTGACCCATAGAACGGAAGGAGTTTTAGATAGGCTCCGCTCCTCACCAAGGGGGAGGTCATGCCCAAATACATGACTTCAAATTGGTACTCAAGGATGATTTTGGTCAGACTTGGGGGCGTTGGTGGACGCATTGTATTCACTCTGTGCGAAGAGCACCGTGAGGTTGGGTCCACATGGACAGGTACTCACGTTAAAACCTTCGACGTTGTCCATGATTACTCCCAAATATTTGTACGAGGTGACCATTTCTAAAATTGTTGAACATGAGTCATTATTGTTAGTGTTATTATTAATGGTTTTGTGCAGACATTCTGTGTTGTGTCCTGTGATATGCGTGGGTTTAATTTGCATGACTTTAGTCTTATTAGCATTGATAATAACACCGTTATCATGACACCATTTTGTAGCGGTATTTAAATGTTTCTGCATTTTATTTTGTGCGTTTATTATGTTATTATCGGTAACTATTATGGCGGTATCATCAGAATACGCGAAAGTTTTACAATCTTTCAAACATTTCATCATTTCATTTGCGTATATTATGTACAGTCCAAGTTTAGAGCCTTGTGGACTACGTAGTCATAAGTCTGTTTTACACTTAATTAGCTGTTAATTTTTCCACAATAGTTTCTGCATTCCAAGTAGCTTTTAAACCATTTTAATATATTACCTCTGATACCATTTTTTCGAGTATTTCTAATAATTTAGTGTGGGAAAGTGTATCGAATGTTTTGCTGAAGTTGACATAGTTTGTGAAGTTTTGTAAAAGTTGGTTTATATTTTTTCCTTTTTGGAAACCAAATTGTCTTTTGTTAATAATTTTATATTTTTTGAAGAAGTTTGTAACTCTTCTAACAATTACTTCTTCAAGAATTTTGTCTATAACCGAAATAATAGCAATTGGCCTATAATTATTACAATCTTTTATATATTGGCCTAACTATTGAGGTTTTCAGAATATTTGGCAGCCGATCCACCAGGTATCGCTCTGCAGCAACTGGCGGAGCACGCTAGGAGGAGAGGCGCGTACATAGTCTTGGGATGTGATGCGAACGCTCACTACTATCAATGGGGAAGCAGGGACATCAACAAAAGGGGTGAGTTGGTATACGATTTTATAACTTGTTATGATCTACACATCTGTAATAGGGGTAGTACTCCTACGTTCAGAACGAAAGATAGAGAAACAGTTATAGATGCAACGCTGGCTAACCGTGGGGGAAATTATGTTAGGGATTGCAGAGTAGTTTTGGATTACTCTTTTTCCGACCATAGCATGATATCTTTTGGTCTCAACTTTGAGAAAGCGAGGGAGCAGCCCTATAGGAACTCGAGAAGGACAGATTGGAAGTCCTTTAGGAGGTCAGTCTGTAGGGACCTTAGGGATACTGAGGACTGGAGAGATTCAGTTGAGGGTATCGAGTTGGTGGTGAATAATTTCACGAATGTTATTAGGAATAGTTTTGTGCTGAATTGTCCAGTGATTTATCCTGGAAAGAGGAAACAGCCGAAATGGTGGACTAGGGAACCTTTCTCCATTACTATGGCTCTTGGCCGTGAACGTCATTTTAAGAGAGTTTAATGCTAAGGGACGGAAGATTGTGGCCTACGCCGATGACGTTGTTTTACTGGTCTCTGGTAAGTTTTTATATACTATCAGTGAGGTCATGCAGACAGGTTTACGTGATCTGTCCCTTTGGGCCAACAGTAAGGGATTAGGGGTAAACCCCGAGAAAACGGAACTAGTTTTGTTCACTAGGAAATACAAGGTCGAGCATTTTAGCTTGCCAGTATTGAACGGGATTGAGCTTGCATTGTCAAGTGAGGCCAAATACCTGGGTGTGTACTTGGACAGTAAATTGTCTTGGAGGAGAAACACCCAGGAGAGGGTCAAGAAGGGACTCAATGCCTATTACACCTGCAGGAGCTCTATAGGTAAGAATTGGGGACTTAGGCCGCAAGTTGTATACTGGATTTACACTTCGGTTGTAAGACCGAATCTTACTTATGGTTGTACAGTCTGGTGGAAGGTATTGGGTAAAGAAACGTATAGGAAACTTCTCTCTAAAGTTCAGAGGTGTGCTTCAGTTGGCATCTCAGGTGCCAGGAGAAGAACACCTCAGGCGGAGCTGGACATAATCCTCCATCTTCTTCCAATTGAGGAATTTGTGAGGGGTATGGCTGTCCGCGGCCTATTTAGATTGAAGGAACTGGGATTATTAGGTACCTCTAGAGCGGGGCACTATCCTTGGCTGAGCCTACGGATTATGTCGAGACTACGATTGACTTCGGGGCTACTCCCGCTTTGGTGTTACGTAGCAGGGACCTCTGGGATGGAGTAGAAAAGCTCTATGGAGGGTGTGCGGTCTTCACGGACGGTTCGAAAATGGAAGTTGGCACTGGTGCAGGTGTATACTTTATGGGAACTGATATCAGACGATCCTACAAATTGTCTGACAGTTGTAGTGTCTTTCAAGCGGAGATTCTTGGCATTTATAAGGCTCTAGGCTTGATTGAGGGGAATGTTGAACAAGGGTCTGAGATTACTATCTATGTTGATAGTCAGGCAGCGTTATTAGCTCTGACTAGTCATTTTGTTAGGTCCAGATTGGTACTTGAGTGCAGAAGGGAATTGAGAAGGTTAATGGATTCCTATATGATGAGACTCTGTTGGGTTCCTTGGTCATTGTGACATTCTTGGCAACGAAATAGCCGATGAGCTAGCTCGCAGTGGCTCGGAGCTAGATAGGTCTTTCATAGAGTCATCTATTAAGAATTGGGTCCTTCTTTAGCGCCATAAGGGAGTGGACTCTGGACAACACGAATCGAGCCTGGAATGACAGATCGGACTGCAGAGTTTCTAGGGCATAATGGCCTAGCTTAAAACTGGCGGATTCCAAGCATCTTCTAGATATGAGTCGTGGTAGTCTTAGAGTCATAGTAGGTATGGTAACGGGTCACTCCTCTCAATAGGGAATATGATGAGTAAGTGGGACATTGGTACATCAGACTTTTGTAGAACGTGCGATGATGTTGAGGAGCCAGAGACAGTGGAGCACATACTCTGTCACTGTGTAGGGCTTCAGCGTAATAGGTTGAAGTGGTTTGGAAGCCATACACTACATAAACTAGGTGAGGTTATTGGTAAAGGACTTGTCAACCTCATAGGGTTTGTAATGGGAATAAAATGGCTTAGGAACAGTCATAACTGATTGATTGGGTATAGGTTCCACTTTTCTCTCTCTTTCTTTCATAAAGGGATCACAATGGGCCGTTCGGCCTCTGGGTGTAGGCGTGAATACGCCACCCTTTCTAACCTAACCTAAACCAATTATCCCGACTTTGTTCCCATGAGACGTACATGCAATCAATTCAACAGTTTTTATCCATATATTGATTATGAAAAATATTTTATTGTAAATAGCTTTAAGAATAATATATATGCTAGCCTGTAAGAAATTGTAATTTCATTGGCTATTAAATAAATAAATAAATAAAATGTATTTGGTATAATTATTTGAATTTAAAGTATTTAAAATATTTATTGAGTTCATAACATTTGAATTATAGTGCGAGACTTATCAATTTCTATTATGCTGTCAAATTCACAATATACTAAGCAGGTAATTGCCTCCGTAATTGGTTTCCCAAAACGTCCTTCTATTCGAATAGTTCCTTGATTTATTAAATTTCCACAATTAGAATTATTATTGTGATCTGGTGTTAAATCAAAAGCTAGTAAAGAAAATCCGCTATCAAAAAGTTCCTTTGTAATTTGATGGATTCCGGTACCTTTAAATAGGGTTAGATAACCACGATTGCTTAATATTCCTCCATTGTTGTAGTTAAATTCTATTGGCTGTGCTGGAAATTGTACTCCATTAACAACCAAATTAAATCTTTGTAAATTAAAATGTTGAAAAATGTATGGATTTTCTTTTCTATCTCCAGTATAAGCTTAGTTAGACACCATTCCGAAAATTAAGAAATTTGGTAATTGTCCAAGTATGACATTATCTACAGATAATGAATGGTTTCCTGGATGTATAGTGAAGGACTTAATTTCTACTTTTTTATATGGGTAAATTTCATTTTTGCTTTGTATGATGATGTTCCACTAATATACTAATATTGATAGTATGATGATTTATATATAAATTAGCTTCATGTATTCTTAGATGAGATTCATTTTATACATCTACATGAAGTTTTCCAAAAACCACCACCTTTTTCCCATCCTTAAATAATTTTTTTCTTTTATCTAGCCCAACTACATGATTCAAGATGGGTAGATCTATCATCATTTCCATAATTGAGCAATGTTTCCATATATGCTCTACACTGATAGTTGTTGTCAGGTTAAGATACACTTTTATTGTTAAAATGAACTGTACAATTCCTAAATATGGAATGCAACAAGTTATTCACAACACCTCCAGTTCCTTTGAATTCAAGCACTATTCCCCAATGATACCAATTCAATTGTACTAGAATTGTCAAATGAAGCAATTGGATTATAACATATTTCTTCTGTTTTAATTACACTAGTTTGAATTGGGGGAGATTCAAATAAATCCAATTCACTTTTCATGCATTCTATAAATCCGACATTTTAAATTTCCAAAAATATCGTAGAAGTTCTTTCCTCTATAACGTTAGGATTTATTATACGGTTTTTGTTTAAAGCGTTTAAGTTTTACCTTCCTGCATTGTTTTTATTTTTTCAATAGTAGCTTCTTTAATATTATTCATAATTTTTCTTCCTTGATTAAATAGAATATCTTTCACAGGTTTTGTTTCGATTTCCTCCAAAATTTCTTTTCCAATGTCTAATGACTTATTTTTTAAATAATTTAATCCTGTTCTCAAGAATGGTTTCAGGTGTGAAAACAGTGATCCAATACCACATCCATATTCCACAAGCCTTGGTGTATGATATATTTCACCAATATTTTGAACATTATTTCCAGACTGATAACATAAATATTTTCTTCTTGATTAATGTAGTATATTGTTTGTTATATATATATATTATTTATTAATATCGTTCTGATGAATCCATGAATTATATTCTTTTCTGAAACCAAGCCATTTTTCTCCTTTTCACTTTAAAACTTTTTCTATCAAAAACAATTTTTGGGTGCTTTTGTTTTTCTTCATAAAATCCCCCTTTAATTATATTTCCATTAAAATCTACAACCTATCAATTATAAGATTGGTTAAGTAAATATTGTTTATCTTAAAAACCTCTGTAAACAACTTTGGAGTATATCCTTTATGAAATTGATTTTTATATTTACTAATGCGAACTAAATCATTTATTTTATATTTTCCTCCTTTGAAAACCTTCAAATTAATGTATACAGTATTAAGAAGTTTCTGTTCATTTTTCTTATTAACTGAATTGGGTGTTGTTTTTATAGAACGATGATATGAAGAATTATATTCTTTAAATAATTCATTTAATATATCTATCCATTTATAATTTCATTGCACACTAAATTGTTTCCACATTTTATTTTTAAAGTTCTATTAAAACGTTTAACAATTGGTGCCTTCATTCTTGAAAAAGTGTGGTAATGGTTAATTTTATATTCTTTCATAAGAGTTTTAAAGTAGATATTATAAAATTCTTTTCCTTGATCAGAATGGATATTTTTTGGGAGATTTTCCTTTGTTTAATTTTATAATATGTTTTAATGCTTTCGAAATTTCTATTCCTGTTTTAGTTTTTAGTGGTAATTCGTATGCATACTTTGAAAATACATCAATTACAGTAAGCATATATTTAAAACCTTTATTAAATTTTGCATACGGTATCATTTCCTCTAAGTCAATCTGCCATGTATCTAAAATACCTTTTGAATAAATCGTCCGCGCCGATATAGTTCATCAACAGAATTCTTTTACTCATATTTATATTTATAGGATGTTAATGCTTCACTTCATTTAAATGTCGTGTACTAAAGTGTAAACATTTCGACAGTTTATATATCCATTCACTATGATGATTTGTGGTACCTCTGGTTGTGGGAAATCAACATTTAATATTTAAAAACATAGATCGTGTTATTTGGTATTTTGCAGAAAAAATTCTCTTCCGAGAATTAACAATGCATAGTGTGGCAGAATCGAAATTTTTTGAAATAAATCTGTAACTTCTGATCGGCTGGTTGGATTTTCATGAAATTTGGTATAGGCGTAGCGGAGGAGTGTACAATGTTAAGTTTGGAAGCGGGGCACAACAAACCCCTCAGGGACGGAGCTAAGGGTGCTCAAAGTTAGGTACCTCTGACATAAAAAATTTTTAATCGCTTGCCAAATTTTTGTTTCTCGTCCGATTTCAAATATTTTTATATATTGTTGTAGGCCCTCCATGCTTATGTCCTATTTATCTCTTATAGTTTTCAAGTTATTTGCGTTTGAATTTTTAAGCACCATAACTTTGTATGTTCTTGGTCCAGTTTTTTTCATATATATCCTAGTATTTCCGACCGATTTTATTAGTTTTTTCCTATCTAGTTAAAGAACAAAATTGTCTATTGAATAAAAAAAATTGAATTCGATATCTTTACCGAGTCCAAAAATAAACGATTTTGAATTTGAAAATTGCAAAAAAGACGACTTTTCGTGTTTTTTTAGGCGGAAAAGTATCTACACTCTTTTTTATCTAAAATAAAATTTTCTTTAGCAACATATAATAATTTTACACTTTTCTGAAAGGCAACTTCACAAAGATGACTTTAAGATAAAACACAAGCCCAATAATTCAACTGGTCATGGTACACACCCTCCCGAATTGGACCCATTTTATATGAAAGTTTTGAATTTAGACCATTTTTTCTCAAATCCCAGAGCACGAATCGACAAGCGGAATATCTTTTAAGAATCCTCAATATGTTGTCAAAAGTTTTAAATCAAAATCTGCGGGCCTTCTGACAAATGTGGTTTCTATAGCCATAAATGTAAAAAATCCAATTTTTGGGAATTTTGATTAGTTTATTTGGGAATTCAGGAAAACCCTACCCCCGATTGAAATTTGGTTAACGCGTTTTTATTTACATTAATAAGATCCATATTTGTTGCAAATTTCATTACGATATCTTTATAAACAAATATGTTATTACAATTAAAAAATTTATATTTTCTCCAAAAACCCCAAATTGGGTGTTTTGTTTGGTTTATTTCTAAATAGCGAAAGAAATATTAAAAATATGTATTCCAAATTAAGGTTATGCTTAAGCATATATAATTTCCGCTCTTTTGCAAAAAGATTCAAGTCAATATCATGCCTCATTTCAGAAATATGCGCATTTAAGCTTTTATATTGGCTATTTATTGTATATATGACTATATTTTTACAAATTTGCAAGTTTTGCCTTTAGCTTTGCGTGAATAATTACTTACAAAATTATGAATATTTCTGTATACTTTTAATAAAATCTATACACAAAATATTGTTATAAAAATAATTAGTAAATATTTTTTATTTTTAATAGGGTTGCCACATTTCCCGAATTTAAGTAAATCTTTATTCTTTTCTAAGCATTCATATATTTCTATTAATGAATTTAAAATAACAAAACAAACAAAAAATTTCTATTTTAACTTAATCAATATTATTATTTTTGGTATTTATCATCTTCATTACTTATTTACATTAAATTTATGTAGACATTTTTTCTAATATTTTAAAATTATACCACTTATTTTCTATAAAATAATCTGTTGTATCTTTATATATATATATATAAAAGATAATAAATGTCCTTCAAATCTTCAGTATTTTTAGTTGATAAAGGTTCATAATAAAACCAACGTTTTCTCATTGATGATAGTACAGGGTCTGATGATAACAATAGGCTATTAAAGATATCCTCGTTTTGTGACGTTCTGGAGCATTTCCTGGAGCTGAATAATTGAACGTGCTTAAAATCTCTGTTTCTTGTTTCTTTAGATTCTTCTGTAAGCTCTCCAAGTGGAAGAATATTTCGATCAATTATAATTTCGCCATGGCACAATTCTTTATGGTGTCATTCTGTTGATGTCATTTCTTTCCATGGATATAGAGAAACAAGTAGTTTAGATATTTCTGTTGCATATTTTCCAAATCGAGCAGAGTTAATTTTGTGCTTAATATTAATTGCCATTAATAGTATGTTAGTCCTTTCAAGTAACTATTTACTAATACCAGTTATTTTTGATGTACCCTCGAAATTTCCGAAAAACCTTCTTGCTGTGTTTCCATCATTTGTAACACCACCAGTCGGCAGAGGTTTGTCGATGTTTAATCCCGTCTCTTCTCTGAATTCATCCTGGATTCTACTTTTCTAAGATATTCTAAGTATTTTTAAATCCTCGTTTTTTCTGGTTGGTTTTGTTAAATTTTCTGGCACACTTCTATACTTAAAATCATATGCTATGTGCAAAAAATGCTCCATGAACCGTATTCTGGCGTGTAGTGGAGATATTCCGAAGGACAGAAATTTTTCATTAATACTCCTTGCTTTACCAATATCCGAAAATTGTGATTTAAAACTTTTAACAACATATTGAAGATTCCTAAAATATATTCCGCTTCGGGATTTGAGAAAATATGGTCTAAAATCAAAACTTTCATATAAAATGCATCGAATTCGGGAAGGTGTGTACCATGACCAATTGAGTTATTGGGCTTGTTTTTTATCTTAAAGTCATCTCTGTGAAGTTGCCTTTCAGAAAAGCGCAAAATTGTTATATGTTGCTACAGAAAATTTTATTTTAGATAAAAAAGAGTGTAGATACTTTTTCGGCTAAAAAATACAAAAAGTGGTCTTTTTTGCAATTTTCAAAATCGTTTATTTTTGGACTCGGTAAAGATATCGACTTCAACTTTTTTTTATTCAAATTTGTTCTTTAACTAGCTAATAAAAAAACTAATAAAATCGTTTAGAAATACTAGGATATATATGAAAAATACTGGACCAAGAACATGCAAAATTAGGGTGCTTAAAAATTCAAACGCAAATAACTCGAAAACTATAAGAGATAAATAGGACATGTAAGCATGTCTTTTATAGGTCTTATCAGGGCTTACAACAAGATTTTTTATGACAGAAGTACCTAACTTTGAGCACCCTTAGCTCCATCCCTGAAGGGCTTGTTGTACACCCCTTCCAAAATTAATATTAACATTCCTTTGCTACGTACGCCTGTACCAAATTTCTTGAAAATCCTGCCAGCTAATCAGAAGTTACAGATTTATTTCAAAAAAGTTTCGATTCTGCCCCACTGTTCATTGTATCATTAAATTTTGATAAACTTAGAAAATTTGGTTTGGATATTAATGATCGAAGGCCTAAATGATTTTTATTTGTATTTTCCCACTCTGTAGCAATATGAATATCTTTTCTTTTGTCTACACACTCCATTGTCTTCCCGTAAACAGCATTGTTTAATAATTTGAAAAAATCTTTCTCAAAATTATTTTTAGCATTTGTTCTATGGATAGTATTCAAATCTATATATGTTTTTAACCAGCAGATTGTCTAAATTGTAAAATTCTATGAATCTTTTTTAAAACTAGACCATTTACAATGCATTGCTTTAAAATTCTATAGTGTACCGCATAATTATACTTATTATATATAAATCTGCAATTAATTTTTGATACTTGGAATTATTTGGAGTTTTATTTTGCGGATAAGATGGAAGGTCATTGTGTAAATCGTGGAATGGGTCAGGATATTCTAAATCCACTTCTGAAATGTATCCATATTCTCATGAATCTGATATATTTGAAACATCAAACTTATCAAAGTTCTCAAAATGTACAAATTGGAAATTTCTATAAGGAAGGTATTCGGACATTGCCCAGCCATACAAATTATTCGCGTCTAAATACATTAAATATTCTGATAGTTTCTGATTTGGAATACCTTTTTCGAGCATTGAACCACTAAACCACCTCTTATTCCATTTTGTATAAAAAGATACATTTCCCTATCTGTAAATAATTCTAGTGAATTTTTTGTTTTTTTGAGCATTGCATCCCAAGATAAACCCGGTGCAGTATAATAATTGCAAGGATCTAAATTATAAATGCGTTTACAAATCTTTCTAAAATTTTCAAAAATATCTGTTAGAAGAAGTACATCTGATTTCAGATAAAGCTCGGTGTGGTTAAGAAGAGTCTTACAATTGAATTCTCTCCATACTCTTTGTGAATGCTCATATTCAACCTCACTACATTCTTCATTATTTAAAATATTAAAGAAGTGTTCTCCATATATGAATATGGAAATACTCCCTTTCTTCTCATGATACTAAATTTATCCTCGTTATTGAAATGTTTTCGACACTCTTAAAATCTTTTGTATCGAGATTTTTAGCAAAGGTGTCTAACAGAATCTAAAAATCTTATTTCAAGGCTTTTATGACTATCTATTTTAACAAATACAGTTAGGGAAATGTATCTTTCTTCATTTTGTGGAAAACTTTTATGGTCGCATCTTTTATTGAGGAAAGATCTTTACAAAACAGGTGCATATCATATGCAGAAAGGTTATGAAAAATTACTGGTATAAATTTTGGAGTCTTACACTTTAAATTACACTCATTATGAGCAGATCCGCGGAAATTACCAGTGAGATGACAATGGTCTCTAACTTTATCATTATTTAAAAGTTTTTGACAAATATGACACATTATTGACTTATTGAAAACGTCAATTTGTTCTGGTGTCACTATCATCAGCTTTTCTTTTCACAAATGATTAATATAAATCTTTAACTATTTGTTCAACAAAATTTCTAGAGGCATTTTCCCCTAAATAATACCTCATCTTATTATTTTCCTTCTTAAAACTACACATGGAATGTGCTTTTGTATATTTACTATATTTCTACTCACTATATCATTTCTTTTCTCCAAATTGGACTCGAAATCAGCATAAATGACGATTGGGACATCGATTTGTTTTTGATGGTTTGTGAATTTTTTCTGCATTCTCAGGCTTGGGCATTTCCACAACTTTTTCCCCACAATCTTTCTTTTTGTGCTCAGTGAGCGAATTTAAATTTTTTAATTAATAATAATCAGTGAGCGAATTTAAATTTTTTAATTTAATTTAAAATTTTATTGCCATGCAATGTTATACTGGATCGAATTAGTCTAAAAGAATAAAAAATAATAAATATTATATTAGAACCATAAGAAATAAAAAAAAACTTACTTTGAGAGACCAGTTATGAGAACATAATGATATTTCTCATCACAGTGCAGCAAGAGTATGTTCACATGTGTAGATTTTTCCTCTATGTAATATGGTTCCACAATGGATTTGTCATCGAAGACGAAAACATTGACGCTCACCGATTATTTTTTTCAAATTTGGTAATATTTTTTAAAGATAGTGCCTCAGATAAAGCTGCAACCAAAGTCCATTTGAAACAGTAAACATCCCTGTTTTCTACATTTTTCTTAAAAAAGAATATGCTTCAATACGTCCATTGAAAGCACTATTTCTCACAGTTAACTTTTCGTTAATGGTCATTGCCTCACAATTTTCTTTATGTTGATTTGATCTTATGTGAGAGCTGTAAGAGTAAATTGCAATCATTTCATTACATTCCTTGCAATGTCTATGTGTTGATGATGTAGAAGGAGTGGGGTTGTTGTGGCTATTTTTATGATCAATAAGTTTTCTTGTACTCATGAAAACTTTGGCACAAATGGGACAATGTAGGTTTATGTGGGCCTTCACAATTGTTTTTTTAATGCTTTTTTCGCAAATTGGACATGCTTCATGCTGATCGCTAACGGAATTTTCCATTGATGTTCCGTGTTCCACATTCATGTGTTCCTTCAGTTTTAAATGGGACATGAACAATTTTTTACATTTGCCGCAATGAAGGGAGCGATGAGCCTTGAGCATATTGGCGTTGTTGGATTTGATTCCACAAATTGAGCAGGATACTGGAGCCATTATTATTTCTATTTTTTTATTATTATTATTATTTTTATTAAAATTTCAATTATTTTTCGTATAATTCACTAAGACTTTTTTCACTTTGGTTTAATATTTAAATGCGCAATGAAATAAAACTTCGGGTTTAAATTTATTTTTTTTTTATTTTTGATACTACGGAATGGTATAATATACTAACTGGGGAAAAATAGTAATATTCTTAGGTAGGTTAGAAAATGTTTACATAGAGCTCTTAAATACCCAGCAAAAAAGAACATCCGAAGAAGTCAATAAGATCGTGAACTTGTGATCCAGAAGTAGAGCAAATTCGGATCATTTCCAATGAATTTTACAAGTTAAGAATTTGCGCGTTACAAATTCTAAAAAAAATTTATTTTATTTTTTATTATTAAATTTTTGGTCGGACGACCAACTTTATTCAAAAAGTTACAAAACAAGAAGGAACTTAAGAACTAACAATTTTCTTATTTTATACCAGCTTAATTACATTAAAAGGTGGCGTGATTATTGTTATTGCCAAATAATCAGTTTATTAACCTGCTAATTATTAATGCAATATCAACGATTTATTACAGAAGCTGATCTTGCAATTTTACAATTATAAACTTAAATTATTTATAGGGTATTTATTACAGAAGCTGATCTTGCAATTTTACAATTATAAACTTAAAATTATTTATAGGGTTCGTTAACTTGTTTGAGTTAACCCTTCCCCCCGATTGTCCTCAATAGGTATTACTATTTTAATGTTGAAATTTGGAGAAATGGTCAGCTTTTTGTATTTGGAAAATATTCTGTGGTTAATTTTGGTTCAGGTGAAAAATTTAATTTTTTTCTGAACTTACTGATATTAACAAGAATGAATATAATAATGATAATGGAAAATACAATCTGAACTTAAGCTAATTACATGCATTTCTTTACTCTTATGAACTATCTCCTTAATATTATCTTCATATTTCATTTGCTTGAAATACAAATTTTCAATTTTCAGATCCAATTTCGTCATATTTTTATTTTCTTTAATTTTTGTCATTAAGTTGGGTAAAACTAATGTTTCATGCATGTTTAGAATAACATTTGTATAATTCTTATTTAATACAATAATCTTACAATCTTCAAACTTTATTAGGAATGTACCTTTTTGTTTTATTATATTTGGCAAAGGCTCCAATTTTATTTTGGTTAGTGCCTTTGTGGAAAATTGGGGAATAAGGAGTGTCAAGATTATGTTATTATCCTGAAAAAGTACTACAACTTTCGTTTTCGTGTAACTGTCATAGTCGTTGATCAAATTAACTTCTTTTTGTGTCAAAATATCGGTGGAGATAACACCCAGTTTACAGGAAAAAATAATTTGTCCTACGTCATTTATATGGTCATTCAAAAGTGATATGTCATTGTTCATACTGTACGCCTGTTTAATAAATTGAACTTCGTCCTCCAATGTCTTGATTCGATTTTCCGTCATCCTTTTAAACTCGTTAATATATCTACTGACCGAAGTTTGTTGCTTGTTTATATGCTCCGTAATATTTCTGATTTGTTCAGCCATGAAGTTATTTATATGCGTCAAATTGCTTAGTCCTGTATATGTAATTCTCTCGTTGCTATGTATTTCGTTTATTGGGTTTCGTATTTCCTGTTCATCGTCGCTGTCCATAGAACCCGCAACGTATTTTAGTCCTTTCCCTAAAATGTTGAATAGTCCTCGTTTTGTTTTAGAGTGGATGTGTAAGTTATTTATTCTTGCATTAAGTAAAATAAAATTTTTGTTTACTGTGTCTAGGAGTCGTTTGTCCTCAAATGAAATTGCTGTTAGTGACTTAATATTGTCGGAAATAATGGAGGTTGTCTCTTCGTACGCAGTCAAGTTGATGAAGTGAAGAATTTTGTTGTAGTGACTGATTATTTTCAGTTCTCCTGTCTTAAATGGTATATAACCATTGTTGTTGGTTAGGTCTTGTATGTCGAGATGCTGAGCAGTAACTGCCAGTATCCATGTCAAAAATGTGAATATTATCATCTTCTGTCCTGTAACAAGAGACATTAAAGAAAATATTATGGGTTTATATAGATTTCTTCAAGATTGCTTTATATTATTTTTATGGAAAATTTTGCCCGACTTGGTTTTCACTGTCATAATTTTGAGCCACTATTTCTTTTCTAAACCTAGCTGTTAGTTTATTCCCTAATCTTCTATTAATTTTGACAAATATTTCTTCTCCCTCTATATATTCTTTTGGAGTGATTCTATTTTTATTGCGGTATGCAAAGTCATTCATTTGTTTTTTTGAGAGCTTTTCTATAGTTTCCTTCCTATCCTTTTCAAGTAACCTTGGGTCACTACTCACTCTTCTACCAAAAAATACTTCCATAGGTCTTTTGCTGTAACCGTGTGAATTGAAAAATTATATTCTTTTACTGACCTATCCAGTAGTTCGTGAAAAGTTCGGTGTACCCTTTCCTCTTTAAGACAACGCATAATTTCTTGTAGAGTTGAATGGAATCGTTCGACTTGTCCGTTGGAACAACTTGTGTACGGGGCTGTTCGGAAAATCTGTATTCCGAACTCATTTTCAATCATGAATTTTATGGATTCTAAGCTAAACGATTTCTCATTATCCATGACTAATGTTTCAGGAAGTAGTGAGGAAATTAGGTCTCTCAATGGTTGCCGTATGTCTTCTATAGCTCTGGATTTGATGGGTTTTGCTATAGCATATTTCGAAAATTTATCAATCGCCGTCAACACTAGTTCTTTTCCGATAACAAATATGTCTAAATGAACCAACTGACCAGGATACTGTGGTATGGGCGTAGGCTGAATTGGGTGACGATCATACTTATTTTCTTTACATATGATGCATTTTTTTATTATCTTTTTTATTTTATTTGCCATAGATGGAAAATAATATTTTTCAAGAATTTGAGTCCGATTCTCCTTGCAATTTCTATGTGCTCTATTATGTGTCCTTACTATTATATTTTCCTGCTCTTCTTCACTAGTTATATCTTCTACCATTATTCGCGTAAATCTTATTTTATATCTTCCGAAATGCAATGGGTAGAGTTCTTGTATTTTTCCCATAATCCGTTCCTCCGTTTTAATGCAATTTATCACCGATGGGTTTAAGTATCTTTTTAAAATAGAAATTAATTTTTCCTCGGAATAATCTTGCTCTGTTATAATATGGCGGTGGTATGTGGGGAAAACTATTTTAAATTGATAAGATGCCATTACGTCTATATTCAAAAGTATTTGATTTTTAAAAGCATTATATATTAAGTTATGCGACGAACTTTCGTCTGTTTTTTTTGCTATTGACAATGTATATAGTTCTGGTTCCGTCATCCTGAACAGAGCATCAGCTACAACGTTTGTCCTTCCAGGTTTGTAGAGCACTTCATAGTTATATTCTTCGAGTATGACCTTCCATCTCTTCATTTTGCTGTTATTATTTTTGTTGCTCAAGGCGTAGGTTAAAGGCTGGTGGTCCGTATATATTTTAACCCTAGCCGATCCATATAAATAGTTTCGTAAGGAGTTCAAACCCCATATTATAGCCAACATCTCCCTTTCGTTAGCGGCGTAGTGTTCCTCCGCTTTGTTTAAAGTTCTGGAGATGAAAGAAATTGGTCTTCCGCCTTGGGATAGGACTGCGCCTATTGCAAAGTTCGAAGCATCTGTTACTAGCTCGAAATCTTTGCTAAAGTCTGGATAGGCAAGGATGATATCCTCGGAAATAAGAGCGTTCTTAGTTTTGATAAAGGAATCTTTAGCTTCATTATTTAAGCATATCCTTAATTTTGCGGATTTATTTTTGGACGTTCGTCCTCCTTCCCCTCTTAAAAGGGATGTCAGGGACTTGGCAAGTTTGGAGTAGTCTTTAATAAATCGTCGGTAATACCCTGACATACCAAGGAAACTACGAAGTTCTTTTAAGCTCTGTGGTTCCGGAAAATTTTGTATGGCCTTTACTTTTTGTGGATTAGTTTTTATACCCTGGGGCGTAATAATGTACCCCAAAAACTCAACTTCATCCTTGAAGAAGTTGCATTTATCCAATTCCACTTTCATATTGGATCTTTCTAATGCTTCAAAAATATATTTGATATGTTCAAAATGTTCGCGCTCTGACTTACTAAAAATGATTATGTCGTCTATGTAAACATAGCAGCATCTCCTATTCTCTTAAAATGTCGTCAAGTGCCCTTTGAAAAATTGATGGCGCGTTCTTTAGACCAAAAGGTAACCGTGTAAATTCATACTTCCCGTTATTTATGCTAAACGCGGTTTTCTCAGTATCGGATTTTTTTTTTAGTGGAATCTGATGAAAACCACTTTTTAAGTCGAGAACGGAAAAGAATTGACTATTGCCCAGTCGAGAGATAACCTCTGTAATTTCTGGGATGGGGTATCGGTCTGCTATTGTTATTGTATTTAACTTCCTATAGTCTACGACCATTCTATATTGTTTGTTTCCGGCTGAGTCCGGTTTCTTCGGAACTATCCACACTGGAGAATTATATGGTGATCTAGATGGTTTTATAATACCATCTTTTAGAAGTTTTTCCACTTGAGCCTCCACTTCTGATTTCAGAGAAGCGGGGTAAGGGTAAAATTTTGTATAAACAGGCGAATTAGTCGTACTATTCATCCTAAAAAATGAATGTCAGTCGGTTCGCCGAACTGCTTATTCTCTTCCCTATGTTGTATAGATGTGTTAATATGGAACGTCCTTTGGATTTTGTTCTGCTGCTGATAGGTGGACTGCTGCGGTCTCTTACCAACAAATTGATTTTGTTGCGGCCTGTTCATATAATTTATGCGACGGGAATGCATACTTGGGTCTACATCCATTGGTTCTGGTCGTGTTTGTGGCTTCGGTGGTCGGGGTGGATTTGTATTATGTTGTTCCGGATGATTAAAAAATGTTCTAGGTTGGTTTGCTTGCGGAAAATGCGCAATTTAAGGATAAAAAGGGTGTCGTGCCTGTGCTGTGTTCCCTTTAAATGCAGATTGAAATTTCCTTGAATTATACGCATGCGATGCGCGTACATTTTGATTTTCCAATTTTAAGCAAAGATGTAATGCTTGTGGAAGATCTGCTGGTTCCTTTACTCCCAACAGTTTAGGTAAATCTCCATTTAGCCCTCTGATAAAGGTATCTAAGGCTTTATTTCTGTACGACTGTGTAAGCATATGTAGAGATTCGTTACTCATATCCACACTTCCTAATTTGTTCAACATAAGTGACAAATGCGTGTACACCTGTTGATAATATTCTTGAATTGACCTATTCCCCTGCACAATAGTTGTCATTTGGTACTCTAATGTTGCTAAATCTAAATGAAGTGTGAGGCATTTTGCCATTGATGGCCAGTCGAGTGGTGTGTTGTATGACTCTAACGCTATGTCCGCGTTCCCTACTACCTTATTCCGTATTACACTAAGAATGCCGTAATATTTAGGAGTTCCCTTTAGTGGCTCATAAATAGCTAATATTCTATCGACGCTCTTTTTCCACGAACTAAACTCACCAGGTTGACCCGAGAAATCCTTGAGGCACTTAACTACATCTGGTATTTTGTCCAAGTCACCTAGATTTCCTCTATGTCTGTCTTCTATTATTTGGTCCGATACATTATTTAGGTTAGCATTGGGGTTTAAGGTTGCCTGTACAATCTGTGGTCCTTGATTATTAAATATGTCTAACGCTACCCTTGATATAAGAGAGGTCAAGTCCTCTATGGTCAATTGGGCATGTGCTGCTAACTAAATTATTTGGGTTTGCCATTTTTTTTTTAAAGTTTAATTCAATCGGAAATACTTGTTTTACAAAAAATTTAAAATTGTTCACTTAATTTTTGGTTTTTATTTTTGATCTTTAATGTAGAACTGGAGGGTCCCGTAGGAATCGCAGCTCTAATCTATTATTTATTTTATTTACAATTTGTTTATTTATTGTTTTCACTCTTATACTAGGCTTTACAATTTTATACCCCTTTTTTAGAATACAATTTGTTTTCAATAATAAATTTATTAATCTTATAAATAAATAAATAAATAATTTAATAATCTACCTTAATCCTTCTTCGTGGTGGCTGGATTCTTCAATTCTGTCTTCCTCTTCTCTTTTTGATTTTTCTTTCTCAAGGCTTTTTTCTTTAGCAGGATTCCAAAAAAATTGTTGATATATCACAGATTTTCTGGTTTTTTCTTTCTTTAATATTTCATAGATTTTATAGTTTTTTTTTCTTTCTTTCTTAACAAAGTTCCAAAATTTCTTTGATATTTCACAGTTTTTTTTTCTTTCTTAATAAAGTTCCAAAATTTCTTTGATATTTCACAGTTTTTTTTTCTTTCTTAATAAAATTCCAAAATTTCTTTGATATTTCACAGTTTTTTTTTTTTCTTTCTTAATAAAGTTCCAAAATTTCTTTAATATTTCACAGTTTTATAGTTTTTTTCCTTTTCACTTTCACTGCTTTTTTTCCATATCCTTTACGGATTTTTGTTATATCCTTTACGGATTTTTTTGTTATATCCTTTACGGATTTTTTTGTTATATCCTTTACGGATTTTTTTGTTGTATCCTTTACGGATTTCTTGTTATATGCTTTACTTATTTTTTTATATATTTTTTTCTTTAGATCCTTCCGAAAGGCTGGCACATGATACCACCCGTTTACTTGCGTTACTAAGGAGCCTATTCCGAAAAGGACTCTCGCGAAACTTGCTCGGGCGCCAGTTAAGAATTTGCGCGTTACAAATTCTAAAAAAAATTTATTTTATTTTTTATTATTAAATTTTTGGTCGGACGACCAACTTTATTCAAAAAGTTACAAAACAAGAAGGAACTTAAGAACTAACAATTTTCTTATTTTATACCAGCTTAATTACATTAAAAGGTGGCGTGATTATTGTTATTGCCAAATAATCAGTTTATTAACCTGCTAATTATTAATGCAATATCAACGATTTATTACAGAAGCTGATCTTGCAATTTTACAATTATAAACTTAAATTATTTATAGGGTATTTATTACAGAAGCTGATCTTGCAATTTTACAATTATAAACTTAAAATTATTTATAGGGTTCGTTAACTTGTTTGAGTTAACTCTTCCCCCCTTAAATCGATTGTCCTCAATAGGTATTACTATTTTAATGTTGAAATTTGGAGAAATGGTCAGCTTTTTGTATTTGGAAAATATTCTGTGGTTAATTTTGGTTCAGGTGAAAAATATAATTTTTTTCTGAACTTACTCATATTAACAAGAATGAATATTATAATGATAATGGAAAATACAATCTGAACTTAAGCTAATTACATGCATTTCTTTACTCTTATGAACTATCTCCTTAATATTATCTTCATATTTCATTTGCTTTAAATACAAATTTTCAATTTTCAGATCCAATTTCGTCATATTTTTATTTTCTTTAATTTTTGTCATTAAGTTGGGTAAAACTAATGTTTCATGCATGTTTAGAATAACATTTGTATAATTCTTATTTAATACAATAATCTTACAATCTTCAAACTTTATTAGGAATGTACCTTTTTGTTTTATTATATTTGGCAAAGGCTCGAATTTTATTTTGGTTAGTGCCTTTGTGGAAAATTGGGGAATAAGGAGTGTCAAGATTATGTTATTATCCTGAAAAAGTACTACAACTTTCGTTTTCGTGTAACTGTCATAGTCGTTGATCAAATTAACTTCTTTTTGTGTCAAAATATCGGTGGAGATAACACCCAGTTTACAGGAAAAAATAATTTGTCCTACGTCATTTATATGGTCATTCAAAAGTGATATGTCATTGTTCATACTGTACGCCTGTTCAATAAATTGAACTTCGTCCTCCAATGTCTTGATTCGATTTTCCGTCATCCTTTTAAACTCGTTAATATATCTACTGACCGAAGTTTGTTGCTTGTTTATATGCTCCGTAATATTTCTGATTTGTTCAGCCATGAAGTTATTTATATGCGTCAAATTGCTTAGTCCTGTATATGTAATTCTCTTGTTGCTATGTATTTCGTTTATTGCGTTTCGTATTTCCTGTTCATCGTCGCTGTCCATAGAACCCGCAACGTATTTTAGTCCTTTCCCTAAAATGTTGAATAGTCCTCGTTTTATTTTAGAGTGGATGTGTAAGTTATTTATTCTTGCATTAAGTAAAATAAAATTTTTGTTTACTGTGTCTAGGAGTCGTTTGTCCTCAAATGAAATTGCTGTTAGTGACTTAATATTGTCGGAAATAATGGAGGTTGTCTCTTCGTATGCAGTCAAGTTGATGAAGTGAAGAATTTTGTTGTAGTGACTGATTATTTTCAGTTCTCCTGTCTTAAATGGTATATAACCATTGTTGTTGGTTAGGTCTTGTATGTCGAGATGCTGAGCAGTAACTGCCAGTATCCATGTCAAAAATGTGAATATTATCATCTTCTGTCCTGTAACAAGAGACATTAAAGAAAATATTATGGGTTTATATAGATTTCTTCAAGATTGCTTTATATTATTTTTATGGAAAATTTTGCCCGACTTGGTTTTCACTGTTATAATTTTGAGCCACTATTTCTTTTCTAAACCTAGCTGTTAGTTTATTCCCTAATCTTCTATTAATTTTGACAAATATTTCTTCTCCCTCTATATATTCTTTTGGAGTGATTCTATTTTTATTGCGGTATGCAAAGTCATTCATTTGTTTTTTTGAGAACTTTTCTATAGTTTCCTTCCTATCCTTTTCAAGTAACCTTGGGTCACTACTCACTCTTCTACCAAAAAATACTTCCATAGGTCTTTTGCTGTAACCGTGTGAATTGAAAAATTATATTCTTTTACTGACCTATCCAGTAGTTCGTGAAAAATTCGGTGTACCCTTTCCTCTTTAAGACAACGCATAATTTCTTGTAGAGTTGAATGGAATCGTTCGACTTGTCCGTTGGAACAACTTGTGTACGGGGCTGTTCGGAAAATCTGTATTCCGAACTCATTTTCAATCATGAATTTTATGGATTCTAAGCTAAACGATTTCTCATTATCCATGACTAATGTTTCAGGAAGTAGTGAGGAAATAAGGTCTCTCAATGGTTGCCGTATGTCTTCTATAGCTCTGGATTTGATGGGTTTTGCTATAGCATATTTCGAAAATTTATCAATCGCCGTCAACACTAGTTCTTTTCCGATAACAAATATGTCTAAATGAACCAACTGACCAGGATACTGTGGTATGGGCGTAGGCTGAATTGGGTGACGATCATACTTATTTTCTTTACATATGATGCATTTTTTTATTATCTTTTTTATTTTATTTGCCATAGATGGAAAATAATATTTTTCAAGAATTTGAGTCCGATTCTCCTTGCAATTTCTATGTGCTCTATTATGTGTCCTTACTATTATATTTTCCTGCTCTTCTTCACTAGTTATATCTTCTACCATTATTCGCGTAAATCTTATTTTATATCTTCCGAAATGCAATGGGTAGAGTTCTTGTATTTTTCCCATAATCCGTTCCTCCGTTTTAATGCAATTTATCACCGATGGGTTTAAGTATCTTTTTAAGATAGAAATTAATTTTTCCTCGGAATAATCTTGCTCTGTTATAATATGGCGGTGGTATGTGGGGAAAACTATTTTAAATTGATAAGATGCCATTACGTCTCTATTCAAAAGTATTTGATTTTTAAAAGCATTACATATTAAGTTATGCGACGAACTTTCGTCTGTTTTTTTTTTGCTATTGACAATGTATATAGTTCTGGTTTCGTCATCCTGGACAGAGCATCAGCTACAACGTTTGTCCTTCCAGGTTTGTAGAGCATTTCATAGTTATATTCTTCGAGTATGGCCTTCCATCTCTTCATTTTGCTGTTATTATTTTTGTTGCTCAAGGCGTAGGTTAAAGGCTGGTGGTCCGTATATATTTTAACCCTAGCCGATCCATATAAATAGTTTCGTAAGGAGTTCAAAGCCCATACTATAGCTAACATCTCCTTTTCGTTAGCGGCGTAGTGTTCCTCCGCTTTGTTTAAAGTTCTGGAGATGAAAGAAATTGGTCTTCCTCCTTGGGATAGGACTGCGCCTATTGCAAAGTTCGAAGCATCTGTTACTAGCTCGAAATCTTTGCTAAAGTCTGGATAGGCAAGGATGATATCCTCGGAAATAAGAGCGTTCTTAGTTTTGATAAAGGAATCTTTAGCTTCATTATTTAAGCATATCCTTAATTTTGCGGATTTATTTTTGGACGTTCGTCCTCCTTCCCCTCTTAAAAGGGATGTCAGGGACTTGGCAAGTTTGGAGTAGTCTTTAATAAATCGTCGGTAATACCCTGACATACCAAGGAAACTACGAAGTTCTTTTAAGCTCTGTGGTTCCGAAAAATTTTGTATGGCCTTTACTTTTTGTGGATTAGTTTTTATACCCTGGGGCGTAATAATGTACCCTAAAAACTCAACTTCATCCTTGAAGAAGTTGCATTTATCCAATTGCACTTTCATATTGGATCTTTCTAATGCTTCAAAAATATATTTGATATGTTCAAAATGTTCGCGCTCTGACTTACTAAAAATGATTATGTCGTCTATGTAAACATAGCAGCATCTCCTATTCTCTTAAAATGTCGTCAAGTGCCCTTTGAAAAATTGATGGCGCGTTCTTTAGACCAAAAGGTAACCGTGTAAATTCATACTTCCCGTTATTTATGCTAAACGCGGTTTTTTCAGTATCGGATTTTTTTTTAGTGGAATCTGATGAAAACCACTTTTTAAGTCGAGAACGGAAAAGAATTGACTATTGCCCAGTCGAGAGATAACCTCTGTAATTTCTGGGATGGGGTATCGGTCTGCTATTGTTATTGTATTTAACTTCCTATAGTCTACGGCTGAGTCCGGTTTCTTCGGAACTATCTAAACTGGAGAATTATATGTTGATCTAGATGGTTTTATAATACCATCTTTTAGAAGTTTTTCCACTTGAGCCTCCACTTCTGATTTCAGAGAAGCGGGGTAAGGGTAAAATTTTGCATAAACAGGCGAATTAGTCGTAGTCCTAATCTCACCAACAACCTTTGTTGTGTACGTAAGTTTTTTATCAGGTTCCGAAAAAAGCTTACGATACGTGCTTACAATTTTCTCCATTCCTCTTTTTTGTGTTTTGCTGATAAATTTTCCTCCTTAATATTTATTGCATTTACGCACTGTGTCGGGAGTTGCTTAAGACAAACTTTGAGATTGTTTTTCAATATCGTAACATTTTCATTTGTGTAAATAACTGCTCCTATTTCCCTAAGAGTGTCATTTCCTAAAATACCGTCAAATGTTTCCAAAGAGGGCATTAGGTAGAATTTTATTTCATTATCTAATTTAAACAATTTTACGAATGTGTGCTCACTAATTTTTATATCCCCTATGATTGATCTAGCAAAAAACGGGTTTTCGTTGGGTATACGTTTCTTTACTAATTCAGGCTTAACGTAATTTTTACTCGAGCCCGTATCTAATAAAAATTTCAAAATATTCCCGCTCTCCGTCTTGACTTCGAAATATGGTAACGAAGAGCTATTCATCCTAAAAAATGAATGTCAGTCGGTTCGCCGAACTGCTTATTCTCTTCCCTATGTTGTATAGATGTGTTAATATGGAACGTCCTTTGGATTTTGTTCTGCTGCTGATAGGTGGACTGCTGCGGTCTCTTACCAACAAATTGATTTTGTTGCGGCCTGTTCATATAATTTATGCGACGGGAATGCATACTTGGGTCTACATCCATTGGTTCTGGTCGTGTTTGTGGCTTCGGTGGTTGGGGTGGATTTGTATTATGTTGTTCCGGATGATTAAAAAATGTTCTCGGTTGGTTTGCTTGCGGAAAATGCGCAATTTAAGGATAAAAAGGGCGTCGTGCCTGTGCTGTGTTCCCTTTAAATGCAGATTGAAATTTCCTTGAATTATACGCATGCGATGCGCGTACATTTTGATTTTCCAATTTTAAGCAAAGATGTAATGCTTGTGGAAGATCTGCTGGTTCCTTTACTCCCAACAGTTTAGGTAAATCTCCATTTAGCCCTCTGATAAAGGTATCTAAGGCTTTATTTCTGTACGACTGTGTAAGCATATGTAGAGATTCGTTACTCATATCCACACTTCCTAATTTGTTCAACATAAGTGACAAATGCGTGTACACCTGTTGATAATATTCTTGAATTGACCTATTCCCCTGCACAATAGTTGTCATTTGGTACTCTAATGTTGCTAAATCTAAATGAAGTGTGAGGCATTTTGCCATTGATGGCCAGTCGAGTGGTGTGTTGTATGACTCTAACGCTATGTCCGCGTTCCCTACTACCTTATTCCGTATTACACTAAGAATGCCGTAATATTTAGGAGTTCCCTTTAGTGGCTCATAAATAGCTAATATTCTATCGACGCTCTTTTTCCACGAACTAAACTCACCAGGTTGACCCGAGAAATCCTTGAGGCACTTAACTACATCTGGTATTTTGTCCAAGTCACCTAGATTTCCTCTATGTCTGTCTTCTATTATTTGGTCCGATACATTATTTAGGTTAGCATTGGGGTTTAAGGTTGCCTGTACAATCTGTGGTCCTTGATTATTAAATATGTCTAACGCTACCCTTGATATAAGAGAGGTCAAGTCCTCTATGGTCAATTGGGCATGTGCTGCTAACTAAATTATTTGGGTTTGCCATTTTTTTTTTAAAGTTTAATTCAATCGGAAATACTTGTTTTACAAAAAATTTAAAATTGTTCACTTAATTTTTGGTTTTTATTTTTGATCTTTAATGTAGAACTGGAGGGTACCGTAGGAATCGCAGCTCTAATCTATTATTTATTTTATTTACAATTTGTTTATTTATTGTTTTCGCTCTTATACTAGGCTTTACAATTTTATACCCCTTTTTTAGAATACAATTTGTTTTCAATAATAAATTTATTAATCTTATAAATAAATAAATAAATAATTTAATAATCTACCTTAATCCTTCTTCGTGGTGGCTGGATTCTTCAATTCTGTCTTCCTCTTCTCTTTTTGATTTTTCTTTCTCAAGGCTTTTTTCGTTAGCAGGATTCCAAAAAAATTGTTGATATATCACAGATTTTCTGGTTTTTTCTTTCTTTAATATTTCATAGATTTTATAGTTTTTTTTTTCTTTCTTTCTTAACAAAGTTCCAAAATTTCTTTGATATTTCACAGTTTTTTTTCTTTCTTAATAAAGTTCCAAAATTTCTTTGATATTTCACAGTTTTTTTTTCTTTCTTAATAAAATTCCAAAATTTCTTTGATATTTCACAGTTTTTTTTTTTCTTTCTTAATAAAGTTCCAAAATTTCTTTAATATTTCACAGTTTTATAGTTTTTTTCCTTTTCACTTTCACTGCTTTTTTTCCATATCCTTTACGGATTTTTGTTATATCCTTTACGGATTTTTTTGTTATATCCTTTACGGATTTTTTTGTTATATCCTTTACGGATTTTTTTGTTGTATCCTTTACGGATTTTTTGTTATATGCTTTACTTATTTTTTTATATATTTTTTTCTTTAGATCCTTCCGAAAGGCTGGCACATGATACCACCCGTTTACTTGCGTTACTAAGGAGCCTATTCCGAAAAGGACTCTCGCGAAACTTGCTCGGGCGCCAGTTAAGAATTTGCGCGTTACAAATTCTAAAAAAAATTTATTTTATTCAAAAAGTTACAAAACAAGAAGGAACTTAAGAACTAACAATTTTCTTATTTTATACCAGCTTAATTACATTAAAAGGTGGCGTGATTATTGTTATTGCCAAATAATCAGTTTATTAACCTGCTAATTATTAATGCAATATCAACGATTTATTACAGAAGCTGATCTTGCAATTTTACAATTATAAACTTAAAATTATTTATAGGGTTCGTTAACTTGTTTGAATTAACTTACATAGGCTTGTCATTGCAGGATGTTCTCTTTTTTGATATCTATTCACTTTAGAGGAAGTCATGTTCACGATGTCATGAAAAATTAATATTTTTGGTGTTATTTTAAATCAGTGCAAAGAATGTTATTTAGATTACTTCTGCATTTCCTCTGAATGGAAACAAATATCACTTTTATTGAAAAAAATATATTTAAAGTCATTTTATTTTACGAGAAATAACACAACTGTAATTAAATCAATAATAATAATAATAATAATAATAATAAATAATAATAAATTCTTATGGAAAAACTAAAGATATCGTACATTTAAATGCACAAAAAATATGGAAGGGCATAAAATATGTAAAATGTCATCCCTTTCAAAATTATTGGAAAAATAAAAATTTATAAAATTGAATATTATTATGTTGAACTAGAAGTATTAGGTTCATTGTTATGCTCTACAGCAATTGTATTTGACATTTTCTCCTTCATTTTATTTTTGAAGTAACGGTTCTTCGAAAACTTTATAGCATATTTTAATTCTTCTTTAAACGATTTTTCGGAGCCATTCTTTTCGTAAATGGCACCCAAAATAAATACATAAATATACACTATACCTACATAAATAAATGGAAAATATAACTTACTAAATATAATATTAACAAGTTTTTGGTAATTCAAAAGACGTAATTTATCATGTGTACCATCGTCATTAAATTGAACCAAAACCTCAGGAACTATTAGATCGACGAGTCCTTTTTTTAATTCCCGAGTCGCAGCAACACCTTCTATTGTAGAAATCTAAATAAGAATATATATTTTGATAAAAATTAATATATGCGGATTTTAAATAGGCATACTTACATATTCTTGTTCATTTGTTTCGTTAATATCGGCATTTATATTGTCTAACTCATATATCGTCTTGATTGGAAACATTTTTTTATATTTAGGATTTTTGTATTTGATTATGCTTTTTATTGCAACATTGTTTTCTCCCAATATATTAGCCACCAACAAATTTTGAATTCAAAATTTTCTATATACATAAAAAGAAGACTTAAATATATAAAAAAATGTAAATATATAAAAAGGAAGTTGTGATACCTTTTAATGAATCTAATTTTTTATCCAACCCTTGAAGTATGAGCAGTAGATCAGGATGTAAATTTTTTGGTTGTGATTTCTTTTTTGAATTCATTTTAAACTCTAAAATTAAAAGTATATTTGTTTTTTAGTTAGTAAGTAGAATCAAAACAGCTCCCTCTTTGTAGGGAAGAATATCGCATCTTTTAAATAGAAAACATCTTCAGAAGTCAAAATTTTAGTCAAACGTATTTATTCCTTTTGAACACTTCTTATATAGCTTTTACTACTCATATTTTTATTAAAACAGAAACTTACCATCGTTCAAATTATGTTGCAATAAAATTTTTAATTAATTTTTTTTACGTCCTTATTTGCCTAACGTCCCTTTTTAAATTGTCACTTTTATGTTTGACGTTAGAGATGTTTAGTATAAGTAGTAGGAAAATGTAGTTGTTTTTGTTTTTAATGAGGAGTAAGAGCAATTTTGAAGAACAAATTGTTTGAATGAAATTTAAAACCAATGAATTTGTTTTTGTAATTTTTTCTTGTATATGCATTAATAGGAGGAAAAATTGTTTTGCATTTTATGAAATTGAAAACCAATGTATTTATTTTGTATAATAATATGTATGTATTTATGTATGTATGTAATTATGTTTAAAGTACATACAAACAATTTAACAGGGGAGAAAAATTTTTTTTGCACTTTTAATTGTGATGAAATTAAAAACTGATAACTTGTATAAATAGCGTTTGAGTATTTTTGGTTTATTCATCTACATATTTTTATATGGTTTTTTTTTTTGTTTTTGTAAGGTGGAAAATAAACTTGAGAATATGGAAAAAAATAACCTTGTGTAAGGTTTTTGACACTAATGAAGATATATTTTATGTTGTTGAGTATGGTTATGATTAATTTTGAATATTCTAATAACAAATTAAGGGGGAGTATTTTTATTCACATTAAACATTTTTCATATATAGAATACGTTTAAAATTAGTTTATGGCTCAATGTTTATGAATTTATAATATTTTCTCATTTTGAAATATTAAGAGATATACCCAAATTACTTTTCATTGGAGATAAATTAGATTAGATATAAATATAATTGTCTGAAGTAAAATTATTTCAATCAGTTAATAAACTTTTTAAAAGGCGGAACAAAAATGGAATCAAATAAGATTACAAATGCTGATATTGTTGCGGCTTTCAATAAATTAAAAACAAGACCATATCTAGCAGCAAAGGATTTACTACCATCAAAGCCATATAAGGTATTAAGTATGTTCCGCCATAAGAATAAATATGGAAATGTGGTGATGGCAGAGCTTGAAGAGGGAATGTTATATCTTCCCAAACGATATAATAATTTGGAAGAAAAAGTAATAGATGGAGTTAATAATGAACAATTTACTTTAACGAGGAAGTTAGATAATGGTTTATATGTTTTGGAATTGGAAGAGTTAGTCAGTGAAAACTCTGCTGTGAAGACGAAGTGGGAGAGTTTTTCATCCCAAATTCTCAACCATATTTCAGTTGGGAAAATAGTAAAATTCCAAAAAATTCTTAGTAAAGAAAATTAGTTAATTAGTATATAAGTATCATTGTTTTTAAAAACTAACTAATTGTAAAAAGAAAGCTTTATAATAAAGACATCACATATAAAAATTCAAAAATTTCTTCAAGGTTTAATTTTTGTTGAACATCAAAAAACAGTGGAAGAGTATTTGGCACTTATTAATAAAACTGGAAATTACAATGAAGAACATATATCATCTAAATGTAGATTACACTTCAAAAACTTTTCATGGTCGGACGATAAAGCAAACGTTGGTCCTGATACTTGTAATTGTAGAAAGCATAAACAACTTATAAGCAAAATAGAGAATTTTATAAAAAGATATTATTTATTATCTAAACGTCTAAAATAAGTAAATAGGGATATATTTTTAATTTCAAATAGTTTAATTTTAAATTAAAAAAAAAAAAATAATAAATAACACAACTTTAAACAAATTTTTGTTTTTTTTTCTTTTTATAATAACTTCTTGCAATTTTTAACTTGGTAAGAGAGTCTTATGAATTTTGAATCTATCAAGAATAACATATTCAGAATAATGGATACATCCAACAACACTAAAATTGGATCAAATTATATGTAGTTCAAACAATGGTCATACTGAAATTCAAGAAATCTTAATACTGCCGCCTATAGACATTCCACTATTCCTCGCATTGCATGATGGCCGTGATAAAATTCTCCTGGAAGTTTTACTAAATGTGGAAAAAGAACTTGGAATAAAAACAAAATAATATATATTTTTCTCATTTATTTGTTTTTTCTTTTTTTTTTTTTTTTTCTTTAAAAACAAATAAAAGTATTTAAATAAACTTACGACTAACATATCATTATCATGTAAATAAAAAAAACTAAAAATATTTAAAATTTTATTAAAAGTTAAATTTTTACATCTTAAATAAATAAAAATGCAACAATAAACACCACAAAACATTGATGATTCAGTTTGAATGCGCATTTTATTGTAGACAAATGTTTTAGAATTTCGGTTTAGAAATGAAATAAATGGCTTTATTGGAGGTGGACCTTCAGAGCAAAAAAAAATCTGCTGGTTTATTTTCAGGGAAATAAAAAGCGACCCAATGCTGTCCAGGCTTAAAAGATGGATCAGTGTTAGCTATGTAAAATGATAGTTTTGTAACAGGTGTCTTGGGTAATTTATTACTCGCAAAAACTCATTTAAATTTATATTTTTTATAATTATTTGAATTTAAAGTATTTATAATATTTATTGATTTCATAGCGTTTGAATTATAGTGCGAGACTTATCAATTTCTATTATACTGTCAAATGCACAATATACTAAGCAGGTAATTGCCTCCGTAATTGGTTTCCCAAAAAGTCCTTCTATTCGAATATTTCCTTGATTTATTAAATTTCCACAATTAGAATTATTATTGTGATCTGGTGTTAAATAAAGAGTTAGTAAAAAAATCCGCTATCAAAAAGTTCCTTTGTAATTTGATAACCTTTATCAAAATGATGGATTCCAGTACATTTACATAGGGTTTTATAATCATGAGTGCTTAATATTCAGACATTGTAGTTAAATTCTGTTGGCTGTGCTGGAAATTGTACTCCATTAACAACCAAATTAAAGCTTTGTAAATTAAAATGTATGGATTTTCTTTTGTATCTCCAGTATAAGCTTTGTTCGACACCATTCCAAAAATTAAGAAATTTGGTAATTGTCCAAGTATAACATTATCTAGAGACAATGAATGGTTTCCTGGATGTATAGTGAAGGTCTTAATTTCTACTCTCTTATATGGGTAAATTGCAATTTTGCTTTGTAATACATTATGATGTGCCATTAATATACTACTATTGATAGTAAGATGATTTATTTCTCCAAATTTAATGTAACCTTAAGATCAACATTATTAAGGAAGTACTTTTGTTGATTAAATACATCTACATGAAGTTTTCCGAAAAGCTCCACCTTTTTCCCATCCTTAAATATTTTTTTTCTTTTATCTAAACCGGGATTTTTTTTATCGATTAATGAATTAATTTTATTCACATCAGTAGCCCAACCACACGATTCAAGATGGGTAGACCTAGCATCATTTCCATAATTGAGCAATGTTTCCAGATATGCTCTATAGTGATAGTTGTTGTCAGGTTGAGATACACTTTTATTTTTGTATTTCGTTTTCTACGTTTAACAATATTTTAATTATTTCTTTCCAGTAACGAAAATGAAATATCTGATAATCCAACTACCCAGTGATCATCCAAATTTAGAGATTGTGTTAGCAAATTTGTAAAAGTGTTTGGAGTATTTTTATAAATATCCATTGAATTATATACTTGAAGCCATCTTTAAAAAGAATGATTAATATAGTGTGTTATTTGTTACACATATAATATTTACTAATATCGTTCTGATGAATCCATGAATACCAATAGTTTTTCTACTTTTCGCTTTAAAATTTTTTCTATCAAAAAATTTTTTTGGTGCTTTTGTTTTTAACAACTCTTCTTCATAAAATCCACCTTTAATTATATTTCCATTAAAATCTACAAGTTAATAGATTATGGGATTGGTTATTTAAATTTTGTTTATCTTAAAAACCTCTGTAGACTAATTTGGTGTATATCCTTTTTCAAATTGGTTTTTATATTTACTAATGCGAACTAAATCATTTATTTTATATTTTCCTCCTTTGAAAACCTTCAAATTAATGTATACAGTATTAAGAAGCTTCTGTTCATTTTTCTTATTAACTGAATTGGGTGTTGTTTTTATAGAACGATGATATGAAGAATTATATTCTTTCAATAATTTATTTAATAATCTATCCATTTATAATTTCCCTGCATACTAAATTGTTTCCACATTTTATTTTTTAAAGTTCTATTAAAACGTTCAACTATTGATGCCTTCTTTCTTGAAAAAGTGTGGTAATGGTTAATTTTATATTCTTTCAAAAGAGTTTTAAAGTAGATATTATACAATTCTTTCCCTTGATCAGAACGGATATTTTTGGGAGATTTTCCTTTGTTTAATTTTATAATATGCTTTAATGCATATGCATACTTTGAAAATACATCAATTACAGTAAGCATATATTTAAAATCTTTATTAAATTTTGCATACGGTATCATTTCCACTAAGTCAATCTGCCATGTATCTAAAATACCCTTTTGAATAAATCTTCGGCGCCGAAAGCTCTTTCTCGCTTGACGATGTAGTTCATCAATAAGAATTATTTTACTCATATTTATATTTATAGAATGTTAATGCTTCACTTCATTTAAATTTCGTGTACTAAAGTGTAAACATTTCGACAGTTTATATATCCATACACTATGATGATTTGTGGTCCCTCTGGTTGTGATAAACATTTATTATGAATTTGATAAAAAATCAACATTTAATATCTAAAAACATAGATCGTGTTATTTGGTGTTTTGCAGAAAAAAAATTTCTTCCGAGAATTAACAATATAGAGTTTATACAAGGTATTCCAGAGGATTTTGCTACTGCAGGAAATGAATCGGTTTAATAATATTGGATGATTTAATGCTTGAATTATCTAATAAAATGCTTGAATTATCTAATAATAAAGATCTCACTCAACAAATACACAACGCATTAAGATTTAGAACAGTAGTATGTTTATGGGGTTTCGGGATCACTTTTTTCATACAAAAGTTGGTGCATGCATAGCTGGGGTTGTGGTTTTTTGAAATGTATTTCGGTGTTGTGATATGTGTGTTGTTAGTGTTTTCCATCCCTGGTTGGTAGTGTGTTTGTTGGTGTGTGGTATTGAGTTGTTAGGTGCGGGGGTGTGAGTTGTTAGGTGCGGGGGTGTGAGTTGTTAGGTGCGGGGGGTGTAATGTTAAATATGTTAGATTTGCCAGCCCTGATGTTTATAGTTTTGAAAAAGTGTGTTAATATAAAACCGCAAGGGGGGTGTGAGTTGTTAGGTGCGGGGGGTGTAATGTTAAATATGTTAGATTTGCCAGCCCTGATGTTTATAGTTTTGAAAAAGTGTGATAATACAAAACCGCAAAAGTGTAATTTTTTGTGGGTTTATTAGAAATTATTAATTGTAAATTGTGTGGGAAGAAAAATATATGCGATAAAATTTTCATGCAGCATGTGCGAATTTATTACAATGTATTTTTTTCTGCGGTTTTTAAGAATTGATTTCCATAATGTATGGAGTATGCTAAGAAGTATATATATATATATATATATATATATATATAAAGTATATATGAAAAAGGAAACAAATTTTTACATTTTTTTTGTGATAAGAAATAATTTATAGAAAAATAATTATGAAAAAAGAAAAAATATTATGCATTTTTTTTGTGATAAGAAATGTAAGAATTAGTATTACAATTTTTTTGTTGATAATACTATTTATTTATTTTCTTTTTATTTTTTTGTGGTAAGTATAGAAAAATAAACAAGACTTAAAATTTAGTATAAAAGAGAAAAAAATATATTATTATAATTTTATTAGTTACTTATTTGGATAACTTTATACATATATATAAATTAATAAAATGAATTCAGAATACAGCATTATTGAAGATGATAAAGAGACTCAGTTTATTGAGCCAGGACAACGACTTAGTTCAACTGTAGTTAACATCAGTGAAGAAGAACGTGAAGAAGGTGAAATAGAAGAAGAAGAAGAATTGTATTCTGACGATGAGTCAGAATACAATAGCGTTACTTCACTGTCTGTTTCGAATATCGCTCGAAACGCGAATCGACTTATAACAGACATAGCAGAAAAAGTTACAACATATAAAACAAATGTAAGGAAGTTAGAAGATCTTAACTCAACACTACAAAAACTGTTTAAGGAGAGAACTAACCTCATGAAGGAACAGATAAGGTTGAAACACGAACTTTCAACACCAGCACCTTTCTCCAGAGAATACTATTCACAGTACGATTGTCCGGTGTGTTTAAAGGAAAAAATATATGGGAAAAAAATGATTTTTACCAATTGTTCCCATTATGTCTGTACGGTATGTATGGAAAGAATGAGAGAAAAGAAGAAATGTCCTGTTTGCAGACAAAAAAATAAAAACCGCGTTAATTATAAGAAGAATGGGTATGCGGTTTTCATTAATACCATATAAAAAGAATTAAAAATAAATTTTATAAAAAATGTTTTAAATAAAAGATTTAAATAAAAAATTTCAAAAAAATATGTTTTTTTATTTTTTCATAATACATAATACATATTACTTATACATTACTTAATTATAAATATTAATAACTAAAACATTAATAATGATGAATAAAAATAAAATATAATAAATCTTAAAAATAAAACTACAATTCTTTTCATTTCTATGGAGAAAAATTAAAAATACGTTTGTATAAATTATAAAGCTTTATTGTTAACATATATTGATTGTAATATAATGTACATGCACATATATTAAAAGATTTTGTTTTAATATTTTCACAATCATATTTGTGAAAGTTATTATCAAAATATATAAATGGTGTATTATTATACATACGTAACTCATTAATCATTTTGAGAAATAAATTTAAATGATCATGATCTATTTTATCGTTATATTTATTTAAAAACTCCTTTAATTCATCAGATGTTATCATTTTTTGTTTTTATCCGTATATAAAGATTTAATGCTATCCGTATAGTGAATAAATAATAACTAATTATAAGTTAATAGATTTCATCAAGTTTTTCTTCATTTAAACATAAATAAATAAAATTTCGAATCAAAATAACATTCTTTTCAGCACACATTACATATGAATTATTATTTATGTTTTGCTTATGATAATTACAATGATTTATATGTGAATTATTTTTATATAAAGTTTTTATATTTAAACAAGAGGTTAAATTAAATATACATATTTTCTGTTCTATCGTTTCAAATAGTTCTTGTATCCATTTTTCTTTTTCGAATCCTTTAACATATATGATGGAAAAGTTTTCATTTTCAATAATTAAAGTTAAGTATTCTATTACTTCTTTAAGAGTAGAGTTGCCATCATTCCAACTTAGACCATGTAAATTAAAATATAACCAGTTATTTGTTCTCTTGTCTTTATTTGTTAGTTTAGAGTATTTGTAGGGTGATTTCACAAGAAAAGTTTTAATTTTAAAAACATCATTGACATTATGTAAAATACTAAGTTCTTTAACAAATAATTTATTATTAATAAAAAATCCTTGAAAATCAATTACTATGAATCTATCCGGATACATTGTTCTTATCCAACTGACATCAAAACACATAATTATTTTTGTTTTATTTCAAATATAAATTTATAATAAGAACCGCTTAGAACCTTTTTCACATAAAAATTCCCTGACGATAGGTCATCCATAACTTCTTCGGGGAGGAAACTATATTTTTCTGGGAGAAAAATTACATATTCATCCAACTCCAGCATAGTCTTAACGCCAAATATTGTAATTTTGCGTTCACATTTTATAATTTTAATCGCTTCATTTGCGGGGACATCCTTCAAAGGGAGTATGTTCTTTTTAAATTTTTTTTCTCCAAGATTATTAATATAATTTAATGTATTCATTTTTAATTTTTTATTATTTTTTTATAATTTTTAAACAACTTTAATTAACAAACTTTAGGATCTGACTAATGTCATTTCTCTAGCGATCGAACAATTTATAGTAAAAATTGTGGGTGAAGGGGTGTTAAAGTAAATACTAGAGAGGGGTATTACTTAAAAAAAACAGTAATATATTAGGAACACGTGTATGTGTTTAATAAAATATTTGTGGTTTTAGAATTTTTCATATATATGTATGTATGTATGTATGTATATATGTAAATAATACAATTCCTTTTATGTGATAAGAAATGTAAAACTACAAAAAATTGTACTTTTGCGGTTTTAATAAAATATTTGTGGTTTTAGAATTTTTCATATATATGTATGTATGTATGTATGTATATATGTAAATAATAAAATTCCTTTCGTTTGATAAGAATTGTAAATGTAAACATTTAGTACAGTTATTAAAAATGTAATTTTATAATTTAAAAAAATATAACAAATTTTAGTATAAATACTATTGCATAGATAAAATTAAATCAGTTTAAGTGTAAAGTCTTAATCGAATCAATCTGTTAATCAACAAAGAGAAAAAATGTTAAACTTTATTTGTGAAATCTGTGAAAAAAATTTCAAACATAATTTTTCCTTAAGACGTCATATTAGATTAAATCACGATGGACCCTCGTCATCATTTTATTGTTCAAAATGTAATTTACATTTTGGAACTCACCAAGATCTACAAAGCCATTTACATTTAGTAGAACATCCTGAAAATAATAATGTTTTTTGTAACGTATGCAATAAACATATTTTAAAATCAATTTGGCATTATCACTTAAGAACAAATGCTCACAAAAAAAAGAGTACTGAACAATTAGACAATAATATAAAGTCTATAAACTGTTGTTTTAAAAATCGAATCTCCTCGTATTTGATTGAAAATGAAAATAAGATGAACTTAATACCTGAAAACTTTCTGAGTGATATTAAACGTAAAGTAATTGATTTATTAAAGAACCTGTTACAAAAACATTTAAGTATTAAATATAATTGTGAACTCTTTTGTGAGTATGTGCTAATGAAAGATGATGATGATTTGTGTAGAGTAGATATAAAATCACATCAAACCCAAATGATTACTATAAATTCATCATTAACAAATGCAGACATCGAACAATGTTATGTTAATCAATGTGAGAGTTTAATAACAAAGATGAGCGAATTTCAAGAACGTGACAGCGGATGGACCTTAATAGAAATATCACATCTTGAGATTAATATTAATAAATATGAGTGTCTTAAAGGTTCACAATATTTACCTTTACCAACAACAATATTAAAAAAAGAAGCATGTATTAATGTGCAAAATAAAGATCAGTACTGTTTTAAATGGGCTATAATATCTGCATTATATCTAGTCACCACCAATTCAAATAGATGTTCATCATATAAAATCAAAGATATTAAGGCAGATATTGTTGTATTGGAAAACAATATGGTTTTAAATTTTAAAAATTTAAAATTTCCGTTAGCCGTTAATATGATAAAGATATTTGAAGAAAATAACCCCGACATCAGCGTCAATGTTTTCGGATTGGAAGGAGACAATGTTGTGGGTCCGTACTACTTCACACAAATGGAAAAGAATATTCACATTAATTTGTTGTTATTAGAGGAAGATGAACGGGTTCATTATGTGTGGATAAAAAGTATATCAAGGTAAACATATTTATAACAATATAAAAAAAAAAAAAATCTTTACTAATGTTTCTTTTATATAATTCCAGATTGCTGAAAAATCAATTAACAAAACACAAAACAAAAATACATGTATGTAATACATGTCTCATCCACTTTCATAATGAAGCGGCCTTGATTATACATAAAAAGGAATGTAACAAATTGGTTACCACAATGCCGAATTCAGGTGATAATATTCTCAACTTCAAAAATTTTAAGAAGCAAATGGAAGTACCATTTGTCGTTTATGCTGACTTTGAATGTATTTTAGAATCAACAAATGTTCAGAATTCTACTAATGTAAAGTCAGTACAAAAGCATATCCCATATGCATATAGTTACTATATTAAGTGTTCATTTGATTCTAGTTTAGACAAGTTTAGAATATATAGTGGTGAAGATTCTCCAAAAAATTTTTTTAAAAGTTTAGTAGATGACACTTTAAATATTTATAATAATTACTTAAGTGTAGTTAAACCAATGAATTCTTTAACACCACTTCAAAAAAAGATTCAAAATGAAGATCCAATATGTCACATTTGTAAGAAATTTTTAGATGATAATAGAGTGGCAGATCATTGTCATTTAACGGGTGAATATAGAGGTCCTGCTCACAATAATTGTAATTTAGAATATCAAATTGCCAACTTCATCCCTATATTTTTCCACAATCTTTCGGCATATGATTGTCATTTATTTGTTAGAGAACTTTCATCTATTGAAGGTGATATAAATATTATTCCTTTAAATAAGGAATTATATGTATCAATATCTAAGAGAATTTCAGTAAATGAAAAAGAAACATTTGAATTGCGTTTTCTCGACTCATTTCGATTCATGTCATCAAGTTTAGAAAAGTTAGCCAGTTACTTGACTGATGATGATTTAAAAATCGTTAAAACATTTTATAGCAATAGTAATGAATTCAGTTTAATGAAACGTAAAGGAGTTTTTCCCTATGATTATATAGATTCAGAAAATCGTCTTCAGGAAACACAATTACCTTCTCGTGAAGTCTTCTTCAATAAACTGACTAATGAGTCGTGTAGTGAAGAAGAATATCAACATGCAGAAAAAGTTTGGAGTACATTCCAGTGTAATATTTTATTAGATTATTTACTTTTATATCTCAAAGCAGATGTTCTTCTACTTTGTGATATATTTGAAAATTTTAGAAAAGTTTGTAAAAACATTTACAATTTAGATCCTTGTCAATATTATACTTTACCTGGTCTATCTTGGGATGCAATGTTGAAAACTACACAAATAGAATTAGAACTATTAACAGACATTAATATGTATAATTTTATCGTTCGAGGTATAAGGGGAGGTATTGTTCAATGCAGTAACCGTCATTCCATAGCCAATAATAAATATGTTAGTGATTATGATTCCACGAAGGAATCAAATTATCTTATATATTTAGATGTAAATAATTTATACGGTTATGCAATGTCTCAATACCTTCCTTTTAAAAATTTTGAATGGGTTGAAAACATTGAAGATTTTAACTTAAATGATATTAAAGACGATTCTCCAATAGGATATATATTAGAAGTAGACTTAAATTACCCTTGTACATTACATGACTATCATAATGACTTACCATTTTGTGCAGAAAATAAAAAAATTGAAACAATGAAACAGAAAAAATTAATTACAGATTTAAACAATAAAACAAATTATATAATTCACTATAAAAATCTTCAACAATGTATTGAAAATGGTTTAATTTTAAAGAAAATCCATAGAATTCTTAAATTTAATCAATCAGATTGGTTGAAAAAATATATTGATTTAAACAATCATCATAGAACTTTAGCAAAAAATTCTTTTGAACAAAACTTTTTTAAATTGCTAAATAATGCTGTATATGGTAAGACTATGGAAAATGTTGACAAGAGAAAAGATATAAAAATAGTTTGTGAATGGGAGAATAGAAAAAAACGGTTAGGAGCTAGATCTCTTATAGCTAAACCAAACTTTCATAGTGCTCTTCAAAATAATGAAAATATGATTGCAATCGAAATGAGAAGAGTAAAAACAGTGTATAATAAACCGATATATATTGGGTTTTCAGTTTTAGAGTTATCAAAATGGAAAATGTATAATTTTCATTACGATTACATGAAACCTAAATATCTTGATAATATTAATCTAAATTACATGGATACAGATTCGTTTATATATGATATCAGAACAAATGACTTGTATGATTATATTCGAAATGATATTACTACACATTTCGATACATCTGCATATCCAAAAGATAATATATATAATATTCCACTTGTAAATAAAAAAGTTTTGGGAATGATGAAAGATGAATGTAATGGTAAGGTTATTAAAGAATTCATTGGTTTAAGAGCAAAAATGTATTCAGTTAAAATTGATAGAGATGAAAAAGAAATTAAAAAAATTAAAGGTGTTAAACAATGTGTAACAGCTAAACTATCAATTAATGATTTTAGAAAATGTCTATTAGAGAAAAAACTATATTATGACTCTATGTATATATTTAGATCTAAGATACATCAAATTTATACACAACATATAAGTAAGTTAGCATTAAGCTATTTAGATGATAAGAGATTTATAAGAGAAAATAATATTAATACTTATGCATGGGGACATTATAAAATAAATTGTCTACCATCCTCATCATCAAATTTCCAAGAAATTATGGAGGAAGATGATGATATTCTTAATATAGATATAGATATGTAAATTAAATATAATGTATGAAAAAAGAATAAAAATAATAAAAACAATATAATAAAGAAAAAAAATGTAGTTTTTATTTATAATATTTATTAAATAAAAATTTTAAACATAAGTGACCACAATTAAATGTATTAAATTTTTGTTTCTGTTTATAATTATATTCAATGGGAGTTTTTAAATAATTAATAATTTCAAGTGGTGGTTGCAAATCTCCAAAACTGTCAAAATATTCCTTATAGTTGCGATTTTTATAATATGCTACCCAATGTGTTCCAGATCCATGTTCATCATCTAAATTAACAATACCACATTCTTGAGTAAGTGGTTTTTTAGGTAAACCATCACGCATGAAAACACCTTTAAAATATCTGAGTTGTCTTCCATATTTCTGTAGACCTATATCAGTTAGGGGACGATTGGGTAGATTTTTTAAAAGTTTTTTGAATCTGGTCTATAATACAATCCATATCCAGTTTTATAAGGTTTAAGATATAAACCTTTTCCCATAGCTATTGCTTCCATATTTTTATTATGACGTGTAGCTTCTGCTAGTTGTTCTTTTCCATTCTTTATACTGTTCACAGCTTTAACTATAGCTGATCCACCTGTAGCTAAACCTCCCAAAGCTGATAATGCTGTTAAAACAGGAATTAGTGGTAGAAATCCACCAATTTTAGGTACTGGAATTACTCTTGGTATTTTTATATTAGCTCTCCTTTTGCTTTTAAAATTATTATGAACGACATTTTGAGCAATTTTAACAGCGTCATGTATATTATCTGGTTTTTCTTTTTTCAAAAGTTTTAAGGTATTTCTAACAGTGTTGGTAAATAATTTTCTATTACAAACTTTTCTGATTCTTTTTTTCATTGTTTTTCTCGATTTACGATGTTTTTTAATATTTTTAATATTCTTCATACCTAATCCAAACTTCACTTTTGCCTTCATTGCATTCGTAACAAACCAAGCATTAGCTCGTTCTTTAAAATCACTATCTTTAGATTTTACTCTTTGCCAAGCTTTTTCAGCTAATATTTGATCAGCTTGATGTCTGCTATTTAAATCTTTTGATTGTCAGTATGCAATATCGTGTTCTTTACATGCAGCGTCTAATAAATTTATTCCTTTATCTCCTCTTGCTAAGCGTTCTTTAAGTTTTGTACCAGGTCCACAGAATTGATAGCCAGGTAAATGTAATTCAAACGGTAATTTGTTTATTAATGTGTTTACCAAACCACTTCCAGTCATAGACTGATGATTATTTTTATTTTTATAATAATTTATTACCATTCTTCGTCCTCAGGTATTATACGATTAAAGGTGTAAGTAAAAATGTCTATCCTTTATATATATATATATATATATATATATATATAAGATATGTTTTATAGTTAGAATTCATTAGTTATCAATATGCGATTAATTAAACAATCTAAAAAAATTGTAATTAAAAATGTCGATAGTGAACAAGAAAAAAAGTATAAATTTAGACATAGTACTCTGTTACCAAATACAATACGAGCATTAATTGTAGGACCATCAAATTGTGGAAAGACTAATGTTATGATTAGTCTCATAGAAAGTCCTAATGGACTTTGTTTTAAAAACATTTACATATATTCAAAATCGTTATATCAACCAAAATATTGTTATCTTAAAAAACTAATTGAACCAATAAAAGATATAAAACTATTTACTTTCACGGAAAATGAAAAAGTGATAAGTCCAGCCAATGCTAAACCACACTCTATAATAATATTCGATGATGTGATTTGTGGAAAACAAGATAATATACGAGATTACTTTTGTATGGGTAGACATAAACACATTGATTGTTTCTATTTATGTCAAACTTATACGAAAATTCCTAAACATTTAATACGAGATAATGCTAATATGATTGTAATATTTAAACAAGATGAAATGAATTTACGTCATATTTATAATGATCATGTTATTGGTGATATGACATTTAACGAATTCATGAAGATTTGTAGTGAATGTTGGAAAGATAATTATGGTTTTCTTGTTGTTAGTAAGGATGATCTAGTTAATAAAGGTCGATATAGAAAGGGTTTCGATAATTTTATTCAACTGTAAATAAGTGATGAAAGTTATAAAGCAGATCAGAACCAGTTCGTTACCAGTTATAAAGCAGTTCGTTACCAGTTATAAAGCAGTTCGTTACCAGTTATAAAGCAGTTCGTTACCAGTTATAAAGCAGTTTGTTAACAAATCAATAACAAGCATAACTATGAGTAATAAATTGTTGAAAGATATTATAAATACTAGAGCAGTATTAAAAGAAAAATTGAGAAAGATTAAATTAAATGAAATAGATAATGTTAATTTGTTAGAAAACACTTTTCAACCTATAACACAACCTTTAAAAAATATAATTGGTAAACTAGATAACATTAAATCAAACAAAGATAAAACAGTTTCAAGAATAAATCGATTTCATTCTAGATTAACATCATCTCCAATTCATTCAAGATCGAAATCATCTTCATCACTATATACTCTAGATAATGAAAATGTTGATGATATATCTGATTTAAATGATAGCAATATTTCTAATAACATTCCTTCTGATATGGATTATGATGATGATGGAAGTGATTTTGCTGGCTTTGATGATCATAATATGGATTATAATGATATATCTGTTGAAGGAAACAATCCTAATCTTATGAATTTTGAAAATAATGATTATAGTGCTAAAACTGAGGATATAGTAAAACCTAATGTTAACAATATACAACTACAAAAACAATCTAAGAAACGATTGAATAAAACCTTACTAAGTGATTTCGATGAAAATGATAAAAAACGTTTTAAGAAAACACCTCCACAAAAGCAGCCTAAGAAACGAAAGAATAAAACCTTACTAAGTGATTTCGATGAAGGTGATAAAAAACGTTGTAAGAAATCACATCTATTTCCAAAACGAAAGAGTGAAAATCAATTAAATAATGATAAAAAACGAATTAAATTAAACAATAATGAAAATGAAAATATTAATCTAAATAAGTCATCACTATTGAACAATGTTAAATTATTAATAAATAATGATAATATAGATAGAGTATATGGATTTAATATTGATCATTATGGAAATTGGCGGTATGGAGTTAATAAATTAAAATTTAATACAAATAACATTATATATATTGGGAATATTAAGTTAAAAACTACACCTGGTCTATTTGAGTTACTATTTCATTCAAAACCTCAACATTATACTAAAAAAGATTTAAGTATATATAAAGATATTCTAATAAAAACTAATGCTCATAAACGTTACTATCAATCAGAATCACAAATTAAAGGATTTAAATATCAACATATAATAAAAAAAATATTTACTACAAAACCTAACGTTCTAACGAAAGGTAGTGGATTATCATTAAAAACTTTAGACCACCACAAACCAAACTATATATATTGGGATGATTCTAATGAACTAGTCAACAGATTACGTTTACTACTGTCATCGGAGAGTGCTGGTCATAACAATCATAAAAACGAGATAATATCTATTATTGAAGAATTGAGAGAAGCTAATATAATTTACTAAAAACACTGTTAAAATGAATTATATAAATAAATTCGGAGAAAGTTTAAATAAACGACAAACAAACGATTTAAAACTTAATGTAAATCCTCTAAAGATACTCGATGTAAGTGTAAATAATCAATGTTTAGATCTTCACAAAAAAAGAATTTGTAATTTGTTAGCACCTGTTGATTCTAAGGATGCTGTCACAAAAGCATATCTTAATAAGAAAATAGAATCACTAACTGAACAAATCGAAAATATAACTACTACAAATACAAATATTATAAATAAAATTAAAAATGATTTCAATAAGAAAATAGAATCACTAACTGAACAAATCGAAAATATAACTACTACAAATGCAAATAATTTAAATGATCTTAAAAATAATATCAATGCAGCAATTTTTAATAATCTTGAAAAAATATATAAGGATATGGATAAAATAACAAAAGAAAACAAAAAACTTACATCTGATATAAAACAGTTGAAAAATGACGTCAATACATCACTTATTAATAATATAAACAAAATATATATTGATATAGATAATATTACCAAAGCCGTTCAAAATCACATCAATAAGCAAGAAAATACTATTGAACAATCTGTTAAAAAACACTTACAAAATGCAAATAAAGATTACATGAATAGAGTTGAAGAACGATTTAATAAAATAGAAGAATATATTTTCAAATGGGTTGCAATCGAAGAAAGATTTAATAATATTGAAGATTATCTTTTCAAAAATATTGGTGTTAGGAGACCAAAAGTAGATGTACCTTCTGGATCAACTTATTCATAACATACAAACACTGAGCTATAGACGTATGCACATACACACACATACACATGGATTTAAATACAGATAAAAGAGAAATAGTTAACGAATTATATAAACAAGCAAGAAAAAATTGTAAAAGAAGACGAGTTATTGTTAAAGGAATTGATGATTTATGGCAAGCGGATTTAGTAGAAATGGGTAGTTATGCAGCTTATAATAATGGTTATCGTTATCTATTAACCGTAATAGATACATTTTCGAAAAAAGCTTGGGCTGTTGCTGTAAAAAATAAAACTGCTCAAAGCGTAACAAATGCTATGCAAAGTGTACTTAATACAAGTCGTAGGAAACCACAAAACTTACAAACTGATGATGGTAAAGAATTTTTTAATCATCAATTTCATCAATTGATGCAATCAAAACAAATTAATCACTATTCAACGTATAGCATCTTAAAAGCATCTATATTAGAACGTTTTAATAGAACATTAAAGGGATTAATGTGGAAAGAGTTTAGTTTTCAAGGAACATATAAATGGATTAACAAATATCATCAACTTGTAGATAAATATAATAACACATATCATAGAACTATAAAGATGAAACCAAATGAAGTGAATTTATCAAACGAAAAATTATTATTGAATACAGTCTATAACAAGTTAAAAGTTTTCCAAAAACCAAAGTTTAAAGTTGGTGATAATGTTCGAATAAGTAAATATAAACATATATTTGAAAAGGGGTATACACCGAATTGGACTACAGAGATCTTTAAAGTTAAGATTGTGAGAAACACAAACCCCAATACATATATATTACAAGATTATCAAGGACATGAAATTAAAGGTGGTTTTTATGAGTATGAGTTAATGAAAACTAAATATCCTGAAACGTATTTAGTTGAAAAAGTTATAAGGAAGAGAGGAAACATGTTATACGTGAAGTGGTTAGGATTTTCATCAGAACATAACTCATGGATTAGCAATACATCCTTATAAGATACATTATAAATTCTCAAAACTATTTAATAATGAAACAACCGTTAAGATGTCAATTACATTAACATTAAATGGAGATAGTTCATCGTTAATTGCTAACTATTTCCCACCCATTCAACTTTATGAAAATTATGTTTGTGGATTAATAAGTTTCGATACATATCATTCAATTCCAAATGTCGATATAGAAAACAATTTATTTCATATTGGAAATCATGAAATTGAAGTTCCTGTCGGTTCGTATGAATTCTCTAACATTGTTGATGTGGTTACAACAAAATATATAAAACTAAATCCAAGGGGGAATTTAAACATTAAAGCCAACTATAATACCTTACAGACTTATATAACAAGTTCTGTCGACTCGATATATTTTAATAAGAGAAGATCGATAGGTTCGTTATTAGGATTTAGTGAAAAAGTATTAAAACAAGGTGAAGAACATTATTCAGATAAAACCATAGATATAACTAAAATAAATACAATATTCATTGATTGTAATATTGTTTCCGGATCATATATAAATAACGTATCTGCTCACACTCTTCATCAGTTTTCACTGGTTGTTAGCCCAGGCTATAAAATAACAGAGACACCGGCTAATGTTATCTATTTACCTGTCAATACTAAAACGATAAATACTCTAGTTCTAAAAGTTACCGATCAGGATGGTAATTTAATAAATTTCCGTGGAGAAAGAATAACAATTAAACTACATTTGAAACCATCTTAAAATAATGATTATCTATAATAACAATAAAAATAGAAATATAAACAATTTGTATAAGAATCCTTCATTCAGTCTTTCACCATCAACGACGTTGAAAGTAAGAGAAAAATCAAGAGCACAGTTAACTAATACTCTCAGCAAGAACAATCAAGAATTTTTAAAAAAATTAGGATTTCGATTAAAAAAGAAAACATAAAAAATGAGTAATATTATTAATGTCTTGCAAAAGCCACATTTTGATACTTCAATTATAAAAAAAGAATATCACAGTTATACATCATATTTACAATCATATAAAAATAATGATGAAATTCGTATATCAATTCAAAATCAAGATTTGTATGTTTTACCACACGAAAGTTTTATATACGTTGAAGGATTTGCAACGAAGGAAGATTCAACAGTATCATCAAATATACGACTCTTAAATAATTGTATAGCACATCTTTTTGATGAAATTCGATATGAACTTAATGGCGTAGAAATTGTTCGTACACGTCATTTGGGAATTGCAAGTGAAATAAAAAATTATGTCTCACTGAACAAATCTGAAAGTGAGAATCTCTTAAATGCAGGCTGGGCACCCTCTAATATTGATGATCTAACACTTGTAAGCGGCTACTTCAATTATTGTCTACCATTAAAACTACTACTTGGATTTGCAGAGGACTTTAATAAATTAATAGTCAATTCTAAACATGAATTGATTCTTTTACGTTCAAAAGATGATAAACAAGTTTTCAAATCAAATATTGATAGTGAAAAAATTAAGTTATCTATTTTAAATATTACATGGAAAGTTCCACATGTTCAACTTGCTGATGCATACAAGTTACAAATGTTTAAAACAATCAACAATCGACAACGATTAAATATATCTTTTAGAAGTTGGGATATGTATTATTATCCTACACTTCCAACAAGTACAACTGTTTTGTGGAATGTTAAACTAGCTAGCGAAAACGAAAGACCTCGTTTTCTTCTTATTGCCTTTCGTAATAGTAACAACAAGTTTATTCACTGCGACTTAACCTATATAAAAGTTCATCTAAATTCTGATACTTATCCATATGATGATCTAAATCTTAAATTCGATAGAAATCGTTTTGCATTATTATACGATATGTATTATAAGTTTCAACAAAGCTATTATTTTCGTGATCCACAACCATTGTTAACTCGAGAAAAATTTAAGACCGATGCACCTTTAATCGTTCTGGATGTAACACATCAAAATGAAGCAGTTAAAACCGGACCAACTGATATTCGAATTGAGTTGAAAACCCTAAAGAATATACCGGCTAATACATCTGCATATTGTTTAATTATACATGATAAAATGTTTGAGTACATTCCTCTTACAAATGAAATAAAAAAACTATTGTAAAAAAAACTATTGTAAAAAAAAAAAAAAAAAAAAAAATAATAAACTATATTTAATTTTTTTCTTTGAATAAAATATTTTAATTTTGTTTTATTTATCTTATATTCTTTAGTAATGGTAAGTTATTAATTAAAATTTCACAATATTTTGAAATTAAAAGATAAAAGAATTATAAAAGGGACTTGATTTTATCAATTTTCATTATATTCTATTTGACTACAGTGAAGTAAACATCCAATAAAAGTTTTTATAATGGAATTTACTACAATTTCGTTTTTGATTGTGAGTTATTTTGCATTGAATACATTAATTGTTAATACATTACCAATTAAAGATAATGATGATGTAACTCAAATTCTTGCTACTACACCGCAAATGGAATCGAATTCAAAAAGTATAGAATTTAATTTTACACTTCCTAACCATCAAATTTTAAAAATTAATATATCTTTTCTAATGTTAAAGGAAAGTAAACCACTAGAAACAAGAGATCATGATTATTTAATAAAGGATGATGATAATGATTATCAAGAGTTAAATGATGAGGAGAATAAATATCAAACAACTACACCAACAACAACAACAACTACTACTACTACTACAACTACAACTACACCTACAACTACACTTAACCTCTAAATTACAAGATATTAAAATAATTCATTTGAAAAACTATACGCAAACATATAAAATGTCAATTGAATAATAATATAAAGTTTAGTATGATAATGATTGTTGGAGGAAAAGGAAGAATGTTGACATTAATATTTTATTTACTTCTTATTTTACATATAAGTAATCAACAACATAATCATTCATCTCCGCTAATTAATGGTGATACAAGTAAATATATAAATTTTAAATTAACACATCTAAATAATACATTCAATGTACGAGTACATTTATCAATTCAATTAGAAAATCATTCACCTACAACAATAACAACAACTATACCATTAAGGAATCATATAAGAGGAACAAGAAGCAATGATAATAGTGAACAAACATTCACCATTAACGATGCAATTGAAGCTTTCAGAAAGGATCTAATCGAAAAAGAAATTAATATTGGTGGTATTATTGAAAGTACTACAGTATTCTTTCGTCATTTCAATTTAAAATATGATAATTGTGAAATAAGACTTCGATGTAGTTATAGTAACTATCAATATCGTAAACTTAACATTTACTGTTTCGAATATAATACTAATTTTCAAAGAGATGTAGTATATTTCAATGGCAGAAGAACAGGTGAAGAGTACGAAACAAGTCCACTATTTGAACGAACACAAAATGATATAAATATCAGAACAATCAACATAAAAGATTATTCACAAACATTACATATGAGTATACAGTAATAAAACGCATACATACACAATCATCATGATTCTGAAAGAAATATACAACTTTATGAAAACATTTTACAACACAATTTCGGAGGAACATAAAATAAAACTTTTAAACATTCAATCGAAACTAGAACATTTAGAGCAAATAAGGAAATTACCAAGAACATTAAACAAAAATGGTAAACATTTAGAAGATTGTGCTTGGGCTGATGAGAATACTAGAGCTGGACCGAAAACTTGTGATTGTTATGGTTATGAAATCATAAGGAGAGTAGCAGAAGATGAAGCTAGGGAAATTATAAATTTCTATAATTTAAAAAACTGTATAAATTGTACCTTTAACAAAATATAAAAACTGTAATAAATAAAATTTTATAATCTAATATTTTTAAATAAAAAGCAATTGTTTTTATGTTTTCTTTTATAATTTTTTATTTTTTTTATTTTTTTTTTTTTTTTTTTTAATGTTACATGAAGTAAAATTTTTTCTCCATACATTATGGAAATCAATTCTTAAAAACCGCAGAAAAAAATACATTGTAATACACTCGCGCATGCCACATAAAAAATTTTATCGCATATATTTTTCTTCCGACACAATTTACAATTAATAATTTCTAATAAAACCACAAAAAAATTACACTTTTGTCGTTTTAATAAAATTATTATTTTTTTATTAAAACTAACTAAAACTACCAATACTAATTCTTACATTTCTTATCACAAAAATGCTAAATATTTAAAATACATTGAAATAAACTCGCGCATGCCGCATAAAAAATTTTATCGCATATATTTTCTTCCCACACAATTTACAATTAATAATTTTTAATAAAACCACAAAAAAAATCACACTTTTGCCCTTTTAATAAAATTATTATTTTTATTAAAACTAACTCAAACCACTAAATCACACTTTTGCGGTTTTGTAATATCACACTTTTTCAAAACTATAAACATCAGGGCTGGCAAATCTAACATATTTAACATTACACCCCCCGCACCTAACAACTCACACCCCCCTTGCGGTTTTATATTAACACACTTTTTCAAAACTATAAACATCAGGGCTGGCAAATCTAACATATTTAACATTACACCCCCCGCACCTAACAACTCACACCCCCCTTGCGGTTTTATATTAACACACTTTTTCAAAACTATAAACATCAGGGCTGGCAAATCTAACATATTTAACATTACACCCCCCCGCACCTAACAACTCAATACCACACACCAACAAACACACTACCAACCAGGGATGGAAAACACTAACAACACACATATCACAACACAGAAATACATTTCAAAAAACCACAACCCCAGCTATGCATGCACCAACTTTTGTATGAAAAAAGTGATCCCGAAACCCCATAAACATACTACTTAGAACAAATATTTTCAATAAAAGTCACTATTTAATATTTGCAAATATACACAATGACCTCGAACCTAAAACTGTTGAAGAGAACAAACGTATTCTTTACGTTTTTTAAGAAAGCAGATCCTAAACTACGAAATGCAATACTGAAACATGTTGATGATGTTGTTATTAAGACAATAAATGAAATAATTTTCAATATAATTAATAAGAACCATAAAATCAATAAATCAGTTCTTGACAAAATAAAACCATATAAAAATACAATTAGAAAAGTTTTTTCACCAGAAACCTCAATGAAACAAAGGGGGAAACATCTAATTCAAAAAGGAGGATTTCTACCAATTATTATTTCATCCGTTTTAAGTGGAGTTATTGAAAAAATTTTAGAAAATGTCAAATAATTTATCCAAATTAATAGTTCTTAATCCTTGATGGATAAATTTAAAATTAAATATTCTGATTCTAATTTTCTACATCGAAAACTAATACCAATATATGGTTCACACACATTAAAAGATATTAATAAATGGTATTATATTAAACAAGAATTAGCCAAATATTTAATTGGAAGCCAAATATCATCTTCTCATCAAACTAAAAGTTCTAAATTGAGTAATCTACGTGATAATGAATCACAAACTAGGAAAATATATAAGAAACATATTGAAACTCAAACAATGCAACCAGAGTCAAGTAGTGTAGGAACATAATCTAATATAAATTTACTTGAGGAAATTTATACTAATGAGAATTATGATGAAATTGATATGGATGCAACAGTATAAAAACTTAATCTTACTTCTGCCTCTTCAGCAGCTAAACGACTTAAACATTTTTCAAATAATGGAACACCAAAAATAAGAATATTGTCATAGGATGAAAGTCACAAAAATTTTAAGGAATCAACTTTACCGTATCAATATTCTCCTCGACTAACTAGAAATCGTAAAAAGTTAGATTACGAAATAGAAAATGTACAATGGAAAAATATTTAAAAATAAAACACATTTGTTATATAACAAAAGACATGTATTTATTATTATTTCATTGTTATAACATTATGTCATTTTCATTAAAAAATATATTTTAATAATATCTTAAGGAGTTAACTCCATTCAATAGAAATATATACATTAAAAGTTCTACTTATGTAAACTTTAAATAAAATTAGAAATTAGGAAAGTATTTAAATTATTAAATGTACAACTTAAACATCTACATTCATTAAATATTCATCATCTGATGAATTTTTTAAAAATTCTATATACTCACTATCAATATTCAAGAAAATATCTCTGTAAAAAAGTTATCAAAGTCACTTTGAAGTATAAAATTTCCTCGCGCATAAGTATTTATTTGGTCAGAAGCAATAATTCTTTTATTATCCGCATAACTCAAGGCAACTTTATATAATTTCAGTGTATACGACTGATGAAACTTCGATCTAAATGTATGCATTGAAATTATGTCAACCGTTTTGAATGAATACATTTTTGATCGAAGTCCCACAAATTCTTTCATAATTTTCCCGCTATTCTCATCATGCCTAGAACTTTCTTATTTAATATTGGGAGTTTAAATACGTTATTGGGATGATATTCTGATGTATCAAAGGCACGAATATCACTATAAAAATTAACTGAACTGCAAACATGTTTTCTGAAAATTGAGTTATACTCGAAAAATTAGACTTCGAAATTAATGCTCTAGCTCCCAAATGATTACGCCTTGTTGTTTCCCAATCTCTAACAATTTTTATATCTTTGCGTATATGAACATTTTCCATAGTTTTTCCATATACAGAATTATTTAATAATTTAAAAAAATCTTTTTCAAAAGCATTTTTTGCTCTTATTCTGTGGTTTGTATTCAAATCTATATATGTTTTTAACCATGAAGATTGTCGAAATTTAAATGCTCTGCGTATTTTTTTTTTTTTAATATCAATCCATTCTTTAAACATTCTTTAATAACTCTATAATGGATCTGACATTTTGTTTTTAGCGTTAGGTCTGGAATCAACTTCCTACATTTAGATTTACCAACAATTTTATTTTCTGGGCAAAAGGGTAAATCATTATGAAATTTTATGTAAATAGTGTGGATATTCTAAATCTACCTCCAAAAAATATCCAATATCAGATGTATCCGATATAGTAGTTACATCAATAACTTATAAAGCCACATCATCATAAATCCACTCGAATACTCCATATGGGAGATATTCTCACATGGCCCAACCATACAAATTGTTAGCATCTAGATACATTAAATATTCTGAAGGCTTACTACTATCAAAGTCTTCTAAATATTTATTATTTGCTCTAGAATATCTCTTTGAACATTGTCCTAGACCTTCTCTAATACCGTCTTGTATAAAATTATACATTTTGACGTCACTTAAAAGTTCTAGCCTTATATTAGTTTATATTAGTTGTTCTTAACATTGCATCCCACGATAAACCTGGAGCAATATAATATTGGCATGGTTCAAGTTTGTATATACTTTTACAGATACTTCTAAAATTTTGAAAAATATTTGTTAAGAGGAGAACATCTGTTTTTAAATATAATTTAGTGTAATTTAACAAGTTATTACATTAAAAAGTTGTCCAAACCGATTTAGAATGGTCATAAGCTTCATCAGTACAATGCGAATTATTTAAAATATTAAAAAATTTTTCTTTAGCAGGAAGATTAGTTTCATTAAAGCGCTCCATCGAATCAATATAATGATATAAATACTCCTTTTCTTCTTAGTAAATCAACTTGTTGTTTTTGATTACAAATTTTATTTAGAATTTGAAAATCACTGTCGTTTAAATTTTTGGCTAAAGATTCTAAGCTGGAGGCCATAAAACCAAAAGAGTCTAAAAACCGAATTTCATTTTCGGTACCACTTTTCGGTACCATTAGGATCATGGTCTTGCATTATCTTCTCACTTGGAGAGTACTGAAGACATGCATTACAAAATTTAAACTCGTCCATGGTGGGAAGTTAAACTTAGTCTTACTAATCTGAAATATTTGAATAATAATAATTAAATTTATAAAATACATGGTTAATTGCTTATTTAAATTACCTTCCGATATCTTTAATAAGAACGTAGTGACACCATTCATCGTCCACAAGAAGAAGAAGAAGATTTATGTGATGATTCTTTGCCGCAGATTTGAGGTAATATGGTCCAACTATAGTATTACCTTCTTAGCCAAATACATTAATCCTAATATTTTCATTCCTGGTTTCAAATATCTTTATGTCTTTTAATTTCATTGGAAATTCTAGTTTTTCAAAATTTAACAGTTGATTTTCCACACATATTTTCTACCCATGTATTTGAATACTTAAAATTTACAAATCCATTTGTTTCATTATATAAGAATGAAGCGATGATACACTACTTGAAACAATATTCATCGTCATTTGGATAGTCGAAACAGGCATCTTTTTTCTTTATCCAATGTGGTAATGGTATATATTTGAAGCTTAATAAAGTCTTAGTTATATTTATTTCCAAATGTTTCATTCGTATTAGGGACCATCCACTATCCCTCTCCTGGAATTCTGACATTTTTTTATATATATACGTGTATTGTGCTTTCAAAGATTCTTCAATACTATCACTTATGGTTATAAGTGACATTTTTGTTCTATGCGTTATGGTGGTTAGCATTATTTCATCTTTTATAATTTTAATATATTCGCACTCTACTTCTAAATTGTACTTCAATGATATGTTTTTATTTATAGCATTCTCAAAATTTGAAAAATATCATGGCTTACATCTTCTAAAAACTCTTGAGGATGCAGAATTTCCTCTTTTTGGTTTCTGTAGAGGTATGTCAGAAGTCTTTCTTTGAATGCACTTTTAATAGAAGTAAATTTATTAGAAGTGGAAGGCTCAGTTCTACCACTGACATGGGATGTGCTGGCATGAGTCCTTTCATGCTCCTTTAGATATTTTTCTTTGGAGAACCATTTCCCACATTCCGAACAATGAAGGATCTCATGTCCTTCAAGCATCTCTCTTTCCACAAAAATTGATTTGCAATATTTACATTTATAAGAAGGCATATTGTTTAAAATTAACGTGTAATCACTTTTAATTAAGTCAAAAGACTAATGAAAAAAATATATATATTTAAATATTGATCAAATGTTTGACATTTTTATACACTAACACATACAGATACACCTAACGGAAAAGTAGTTTGCTTCGTTAAACACTTTTAATTTACCAGCGATTATTAAATTGAAATAATAATTCTTAATGCAGAGGTGTATTAATAAAGTAATTTTTAATTAGAAATTACTTTAAACATGGACAGACAGAAGCTTACATGTGAATTTTGTATTATTGAGACATTTTCCACAAAGTGGAATAAAAAAAGACATTTTATGAAATATCATAATTTTCATAAAAATAAAGCGAAAGATTTTTCAAACTATTTGGAGCCTGCAGCTACCTCAGGAGGCGCAACATTGAATTTAGTTCCGGAGTATAAGAAACTAACGGAGAAAGATGAGAACCTTCTACTAAATCTGGATGCAATAGCATACTCAGTTCCAGAGGAATATAAAAAAAATAATGGACGAAGACGAGAATCTTCTTCTCAATCTAGATATAGAATAATTTTTAAGTATTATGTAAATAAAATAATAATAAACACTATATAAGTTTAATATGTTTTTATTAAATAAATAAAAATTAAAATAAAAAACTCTTTTATTTATAAAATTGTAGCTATAACTAAGTTCAAATATTGCAAACCCATTTGAAGATTGACGACCTTTGTAAATAATAGTCCAGTTTTTATCATTCAACTGCGTTAAATAGGTATCTTCCTTGTTTACAAATTTCACGAATCATTGCGGAAGATAAAACCATTTATGGTTATTTAAATATGTGATAACTTTTGATCCATATTGTGTTTCTTTCCACTCAAATTATAAAATTTTGAATGGCTGATGTAAGGGAATATCATCAATTTTTGTATAATCCGCCTTAATACCAAAAGCCAATTTATTAATTTATTCATACATCTAAAAAAATAAAAATAAAAAATTTATAAATACATGAAAACTTAAATGCATTTTCCAATACACAGTGGGCCAGACTAGAAATTTTTTAGAAATAAATCTGTAACTTCTGATCGGCTTGTTGGATTTTCATCAAATTTGGTATAGGCATAGCAGAGGAGTATACAATGTTAAGCTTGGAAGGGGGGCGGAGCTAAGGGGGCTCAAAGTTAAGCACCTCTAACATAAAAAAATTTAATCACTTGCCAAATTTTTGTTTCTCGTCCGATTTCAAATATGTTTATACATTATAGGCCCTGATGAGACCTATAAAAGACATACTTACATGTCCTATTTATCTCTTATAGTCTTATAGTTTCGAGTTATTTTCATTTGAATTTTTAAGCACCATAATTTTGCATGTTCTTGGTTCAGTTTTTTCATGAAAATCCAACTAGCCTATCAGCAGTTACAGATTTATTTCCAAAAAATTTCGATTCTGCCCCAATGTGCAATAGTGATAGCTTACCATTCTGTTAACTATACTTTGAAGTAATCCCCAATTCAATGGTAACAAATATGATTTGATTCCTCTTTTTATACAAATTTAAAAAAATACTCTTTTATACTTAAATAAATAAATTGATTACTTTGAGTATTTCTCTTTAATATTTCAAATATAGAAAAATATTAATTTAGGTTTCTTATAGAAATATTGAGTTATATACTAATTATGTAAATAAAATACACTCCCTCTTAATTTGTTATTAGAATATTCAAAATTAATCATAAAATATAAGTTAACTCAAACAAGTTAACGAACCCTATAAATAATTTTAAGTTTATAATTGTAAAATTGCAAGATCAGCTTCTGTAATAAATACCCTATAAATAATTTTAAGTTTATAATTGTAAAATTTCAAGATCAGCTTCTGTAATAAATCGTTGATATTGCATTAATAATTAGCAGGTTAATAAACTGATTATTTGGCAATAACAATAATCACGCCACCTTTTAACGTAATTAAGCTGGTATAAAATAAGAAAATTGTTAGTTCTTAAGTGTCTTCTTGTTTTGTAACTTTAACAATAAAGTTGGTCGTCCGATCAAAAATATAATAATAAAAAAATAATTTTTTTAACAATTTGTAACACGCAAATTCTTAACTGGCGCCCGAGCAAGTTTCGCGAGAGTCCTTTTCGGAATAGGCTCCTTAGTAACGCAAGTAAACGGGTGGTATCATGTGCCAGCCTTTCGGAAGGATCTAAAGAAAAAATATATAAAAAATCCGTAAAGGATATAACAAAATATCCGTAAAGGATATAACAAAAAATCTGTAAAGGATGTAACAAAAAAAATCCGTAAAGGATATGGAAAAAAAGCAGTGAAAGTGAAAAGGAAAAAACTATAAAACGGTGATATATCAAAGAAATTTTGGAACTTTATTAAGAAAAAAAAACTGTGAAATATCAAAGAAATTTTGGAACTTTATTAAGAAAGAAAAAAACTGTGAAATATCAAAGGAATTTTGGAACTTTATTAAGAAAAAAAAACTGTGAAATATCAAAGAAATTTTGGAACTTTATTAAGAAAGAAAAAAAACTGTGAAATATCGAAGGAATATTGGAACTTTGTTAAGAAAGAAAGAAAAAAAAAACTATAAAATCTGTGAAATATTAAAGAAAAAAAAAAAAACAGAAAATCTGTGACATATCAACAATTTTTTTGGAATCCTGCTAAAGAAAAAGCCTTGAGAAAGAAAAATCAAAAAGAGAGGAGGAAGACAGAATTCAAGAATCCAGCCACCACGAAGAAGGATTAAGGTAGATTATTAAATTATTTATTTATTTATAAGATTAATAAATTTATTATTGAAAACAAATTGTATTCTAAAAAAGGGGTATAAAATTGTAAAGCCTAGTATAAGAGTGAAAACAATAAATAAACAAATTGTAAATAAAATAAATAATAGATTAGAGCTGCGATTCCTACGGGACCCTCCAGTTCTACATTAAAGATCAAAAATAAAAACCAAAAATTAAGTGAACAATTTTCAATTTTTTGTAAAACAAGTATTTCCGATTGAATTAAACTTAAAAAAAAAAAAAAATTAAAATAAAAAAAAAAATGGCAAACCCAAATAATTTAGTTAGACCCCCTGTTATTAACACAGATAATGTACCTAGAGGTGCAGCAAATGCCCAATTGACCATAGAGGACTTGACCTCTCTTATATCAAGGGTAGCGTTAGACATATTTAATAATCGAGGACCACAGATTGTACAGGCAACCTTAAACCCCAATGCTAACCTAAATAATGTATCGGACCAAATAATAGAAGACAGACATAGAGGAAATCTAGGTGACTTGGACAAAATACCAGATGTAGTTAAGTGCCTCAAGGATTTCTCGGGTCAACCTGGTGAGTTTAGTTCGTGGAAAAAGAACGTCGATAGAATATTAGCTATTTATGAGCCACTAAAGGGAACTCCTAAATATTATGGCATTCTTAGTGTAATACGGAATAAGGTAGTAGGGAACGCGGACATAGCGTTAGAGTCATACAACACACCACTCGACTGGCCATCAATGGCAAAATGCCTCACACTTCACTACGCGGATAAACAAGATTTAGCAACATTAGAGTACCAAATGACAACTATTGTGCAGGGGAATAGGTCAATTCAAGAATATTATCAACAGGTGTACACGCATTTGTCACTTATGTTGAACAAATTAGGAAGTGTGGATATGAGTAACGAATCTCTACATATGCTTACACAGTCGTACAGAAATAAAGCCTTAGATACCTTTATCAGAGGGCTAAATGGAGATTTACCTAAACTGTTGGGAGTAAAGCAACCAGCAGATCTTCCACAAGCATTACATCTTTGCTTAAAATTGGAAAATCAAAATGTACGCGCATCGCATGCGTATAATTCAAGGAAATTTCAATCTGCTTTTAAAGGGAACACAGCACAGGCACGACGCCCTTTTTATCCTTAAATTGCGCATTTTCCGCAAGCAAACCAACCGAGAAAATTTTTTAATCATCCGGAACAACATAATACAAATCCACCCCGACCACCGAAGCCACAAACACGACCAGAACCAATGGATGTAGACCCAAGTATGCATTCCCGTCGCATAAATTATATGAACAGGCCGCAACAAAATCAATTTGTTGGTAAGAGACCGCAGCAGTCCACCTATCAGCAGCAGAACAAAATCCAAAGGACGTTCCATATTAACGCATCTATACAAAATAGGGAAGAGAATAAGCAGTTTGACGAACCGACTGACATTCATTTTTTAGGATGTATAGCTCTTTTTTACCATATTTCGAAGTCAAGACGGAGAGCGGGAATATTTTGAAATTTTTATTAGATACGGGCTCGAGTAAAAATTACGTTAAGCCTGAATTAGTAAAGAAACGTATACCCAACGAAAACCCGTTTTTTGCTACATCAATCATAGGGGATATAAAAATTAGTGAGCACACATTCGTAAATTTTTTTAAATTAGATAATGAAATAAAATTCTACCTAATGCCCTCTTTGGAATCATTTGACGGTATTTTAGGAAATGACACTCTTAGGGAAATAGGAGCAGTTATTTACACAAATGAAAATGTTATGATATTGAAAAACAATCTCAAAGTTTGTCTTAAGCAACTCCCGACACAGTGCGTAAATGCAATAAATATTAAGGAGGAAAATTTATCAGCAACACAAAAAAGAGGAATGGAGAAAATTGTAAGCACGTATCGTAAGCTTTTTTCGGAACCTGATGAAAAACTTACGTATACAACAAAGGTTGTTGGTCATAGACTATAGGAAGTTAAATACAATAACAATAGCAGACCGATACCCCATCCCAGAAATTTCAGAGGTTATCTCTCGACTGGGCAATAGTAAATTCTTTTCCGTTCTCGACTTAAAAAGTGGTTTTCATCAGATTCCACTAAAAAAATCCGATACTGAGAAAACCGCGTTTAGCATAAATAACGGGAAGTATGAATTTACACGGTTACCTTTTGGTCTAAAGAACGCGCCATCAATTTTTCAAAGGGCACTTGACGACATTTTAAGAGAATATATAGGGAGATGCTGCAACTTCTTCAAGGATGAAGTTGAGTTTTTAAGGTACATTATTACGCCCCAGGGTATAAAAACTAATCCACAAAAAGTAAAGGCCATACAAAATTTTCCGGAACCACAGAGCTTAAAAGAACTTCGTAGTTATCTTGGTATGTCAGGGTATTACCGACGATTTATTAAAGACTACTCCAAACTTGCCAAGCCCCTGACATCCCTTTTAAGAGGGGAAGGAGGACGAACGTCCAAAAATAAATCCGCAAAATTAAGTATATGCTTAAATAATGAAGCTAAAGAGTCCTTTATCAAAATTAAGAACGCTCTTATTTCCGAGGATATCATCCTTGCCTATCCAGACTTTAGCAAAGATTTCGAGCTAGTAACAGATGCTTCGAACTTTGCAATAGGCGCAGTCCTATCCCAAGGAGGAAGACCAATTTCTTTCATCTCCAGAACTTTAAACAAAGCGGAGGAACACTACGCCGCTAACGAAAAGGAGATGTTAGCTATAGTATGGGCTTTGAACTCCTTACGAAATTATTTATATGGATCGGCTAAGGTTCAAATATATACGGACCACCAGCCTTTAACCTACGCCTTTAGCAACAAAAATAATAACAGCAAAATGAAGAGATGGAAGGCCATACTCGAAGAATATAACTATGAAATGCTCTACAAACCTGGAAGGACAAACGTTGTAGCTGATGCTCTGTCCAGGATAACGGAACCAGAACTATATACATTGTCAATAGCAACAAATTCAGACGAAAGTTCGTCGCATAACTTAATATATAGCGTAGAGGCACCTATTAATGCTTTTAAAAATCAAATACTTTTGAATAGAGACGTAATGGCATCTTATCAATTTATAATAGTTTTCCCCACATACCACCGCCATATTATAACAGAGCAAGATTATTCCGAGGAAAAATTAATTTCTATTTTGAAAAGATACTTAAACCCATCGGTGATAAATTGCATTAAAACGGAGGAACGGATTATGGGAAAAATACAATAACTCTACCCATTGCATTTCGGAAGATATAAAATAAGATTTACGCAAATAATGGTAGACGATATAACTAGTGAAGAAGAGCAGGAAAATATAATAGTAAGGACACATAATAGAGCACATAGAAATTGCAAGGAGAATCGGACTCAAATTCTTGAAAAATATTATTTTCCATCTATGGCAAATAAAATAAAAAAGAATAAAAAAAATGCATCATATGTAAAGAAAATAAGTATGATCGTCACCCAATGAAGCCTCAAATTCAACCTACGCCCATACCACAGTATCCTGGTCAGTTGGTTCATTTAGACATATTTGTTATCGGAAAAGAATTAGTGTTGACGGCGATTGATAAATTTTCGAAATATGCTATAGCAAAACCCATCAAATCCAGAGCTATAGAAGACATACGGCAACCATTGAGAGACCTTATTTCCTCACTACTTCCTGAAACATTAGTCATGGATAATGAGAAATCGTTTAGCTCAGAATCCATAAAATTCATGATTGAAAATGAGTTCGGAATACAGATTTTCCGAACAGCCCCGTACACAAGTTGTTCCAACGGACAAGTTGAACGATTCCATTCAACTCTACAAGAAATTATGCGTTGTCTTAAAGAGGAAAGGGTACACCGAACTTTTCACGAACTACTGGATAGGTCAGTAAAAGAATATAATTTTTCAATTCACACGGTTACAGGCAAAAGACCTATAGAAGTATTTTTTGGCAGAAGAGTGAGTAGTGACCCAAGGTTACTTGAAAAGGATAGGAAGGAAACTATAGAAAAGCTCTCAAAAAAACAAATGAATGACCTTGCATACCACAATAAAAATAGAATCACTCCAAAAGAATATATAGAGGGAAAAGAAATATTTGTCAAAATTAATAGAAGATTAGGGAATAAACTAGGTTTAGAAAAGAAATAGTGGCTCAAAATTATAACACAACAGTGAAAACCAAGTCGGGCAAAATTGTCCATAAAAATAACATAAAGCAATCTTGAAGAAATCTATATAAACCCATAATATTTTCTTTAATGTCTCTTGTTACAGGACAGAAGATGATAATATTCACATTTTTGACATGGCTACTGGCAGTTACTGCTCAGCATCTCGACATACAAGACCTAACCAACAACAATGGTTATATACCATTTAAGACAGGAGAACTGAAAATAATCAGTCACTACAACAAAATTCTTCACTTCATCAACTTGACTGCATACGAAGAGACAACCTCCATTATTTCCGACAATATTAAGTCACTAACAGCAATTTCATTTGAGGACAAACGACTCCACTCTAAAACAAAACGAGGACTATTCAACATTTTAGGGAAAGGACTAAAATAAGTTGCGGGTTCTATGGACAGCGACGATAAACAGGAAATACGAAACGCAATAAACGAAATACATAGCAATGAGAGAATTACATATACAGGACTAAGCAATTTGACGCATATAAATAACTTCATGGCTGAACAAATCAGAAATATTACGGAGCATATAAACAAGCAACAAACTTCGGTCAGTAGATACATTAACGAGTTTAAAAGGATGACGGAAAATCGAATCAAGACATTGGAGGACGAAGTTCAATTTATTGAACAGGCGTACAGTATGAACAATGACATATCACTTTTGAATGACTATTGCCTTCCCATTTCCCTACTACTAGTATAATCCAAATTTGGTTATTAGTTTCACACAGATTGTAACTCATAGATTTATGCAAGAAAATTTCACTATTTTAAAAATTGTAGTAATTGTTTAATATATACGTTAATTAAAAAAGTATAAACAAAATATGTAAGTAAAACTAAAGATATATCGTTCATTCCAAGAAGAACGCACAAAAATTGTTCTTAGGTCTTCGGATTTTGTTAATATTCGACATATGCATACACTATGTAGCCATTTTAATTAATATCTCCATTTTGTCTATCTTCGATATTATAAAAATTATAATGTTTACTAAAAATTGCAATATAAATTGTTCTTCGACAAAATGGCTCTCTATTAAAAAAAAACTTTTAAAAATATTCCTTCAGATTTTTAGTCATGCATTTCGTAATTTGTTATTTATGGTGTAATACCTTTTTGTCCAATAATAAGTGCTAATAACTCTGTAATGTTAATTTTAATTAAAAAATATTTAAAATAAAAAAGGTAGAAATTTTATTTTTGAATTATGTAATATGAATTATGTAATTATATAATCATTTACAATATTATTGGGTTTAAATCAATAAAATCCGTATAGTTAAAGAGTTATGAATACTTAAAGTTACATATTACTAAATGAGAATAAAAAAATAGCATTTTTGATATTGGAATGAACGAAATCTTAAAAACTAGTTTTTATGTAGCTTCATATGTTTCAATTAAATAATACAATATAGAAGTTCATTATTTACGAAGTGATTACTCAAAAAAAATAATCAAGTAATTTACCAAGCATAACATGTAACACTATCATCATAATATAAACAGCTGTAGTGCGATTCAGTAACTTTTAACGATTCGACAATCGCAAAACTTGTTGTTTGCAGTAACGATTGTGTGATTCACTAAGTACTCTTAAACGATTGTATATAACTATTATTTCGTGTGGCAGCTCTCCACAAGGAAATGCCGAAATAAAAGTAAGGTTCAAAACCAAATAAAAAAGAAAAACAAATAAATTTGAAACAAATCGAAGTTTGTTTAACAATTTTAAGACCGTGATTGATTAAATTATGTATTTGATATTGATTAAGATGTGTTTCTGTTAATGGTTTTCTTCAAAATGTCCACTACTCCTAAAAGAAGATTCGCAAACGTAGAAGCACCATCTATAACGTGGAAGCACAGACAACAACCACAAAACAACAACTGAATCATTGGGTTGACTTTTTGGCTAATTTTTGTCAATATATTAACAATAATATTGACAAACTAACTAAATCGACAATTTTGTTGTTTACTAATTTTAACGATTCGATTATCGTTAAAATAAGTTGTCAAATTCTTTTATAATCGTTGTATTATATATGTTTTTAATATTTAGCACGTTTAAGTTTTATGTAAGACTGTTTGTGTTATACAAGTTAAGAATTTGCGCGTTACAAATTCGAAAAAAAATTTATTTTATTTTTTATTATTAAATTCTTGGTCGGACGACCAACTTTATTCAAAAAGTTACAAAACAAGAAGGAACTTAAGAACTAACAATTTTCTTATTTTATACCAGCTTAATTACGTTAAAAGGTGGCTTGATTATTGTTATTGCCAAATAATCAGTTTATTAACCTGCTACTTATTAATGCAATATCAACGATTTATTACAGAAGCTGATCTCGCAATTTTACAATTATAAACTTAAAATTATTTATAAGGTTCGTTAACTTGTTTGAGTTAACTTAATGCAATATCAACGATTTATTACAGAAGCTGATCTTGTAATTTTACAATTATAAACTTAAAATTATTTATAGGGTTCGTTAACTAGTTTGAGTTAACTTAATGCAATATCAACGATTTATTACAGAAGCTGATCTTGCAATTTTACAATTATAAACTTAAAATTATTTATAGGGTTCGTTAACTTGTTTGAGTTAACTCTTCCCCCCTTTAATCGATTGTCCTCAATCGGTATTACTATTTTAATGTTGAAATTTGGAGAAATGGTCCGCTTTTTGTATTTGGAAGATATTCTGTGGTTAATTTTGGTTCAGGTGAAAAATATAATTTTTTTCTGAACTTACTGATATTAACAAGAATGAATATTATAATGATAATGGAAAATACAATCGATATATCTGAACTTAAGCTAATTACATGCATTTCTTTACTCTTATGAACTATCTCCTTAATATTATCTTCATATTTCATTTGCTTTAAATACAAATTTTCAGATCCAATTTCGTCATATTTTTATTTTCTTTAATTTTTGTCAATAAGTTGGGTAAAACTAATGTTTCATGCATGTTTAGAATAACATTTGTATAATTCTTATTTAATACAATAATCTTACAATCTTCAAACTTTATTAGGAATGTACCTTTTTGTTTTATTATATTTGGCAAAGGCTCCAATTTTATTTTGGTTAGTGCCTTTGTGGAAAATTGGGGAATAAGGAGTGTCAAGATTATGTTATTATCCTGAAAAAGTACTACAACTTTCGTTTTCGTGTAACTGTCATAGTCGTTGATCAAATTAACTTCTTTTTGTGTCAAAATATCGGTGGGGATAACACCCAGTTTACAGGAAAAAATAATTTGTCCTACGTCATTTATATGGTCATTCAAAAGTGATATGTCATTGTTCATACTGTACGCCTGTTCAATAAATTGAACCTCGTCCTCCAATGTCTTGATTCGATTTTCCGTCATCCTTTTAAACTCGTTAATGTATCTGTTGACCGAAGTTTGTTGTTTGTTTATATGCTCCGTAATATTTCTGATTTGTTCAGCCATGAAGTTATTTATATGCGTCAAATTGCTTAGTCCTGTATATGTAATTCTCTCGTTGCTATGTATTTCGTTTATTGCGTTTCGTATTTCCTGTTCATCGTCGCTGTCCATAGAACCCGCAACGTATTTTAGTCCTTTCCCTAAAATGTAGAATAGTCCTCGTTTTGTTTTAGAGTGGATGTGTAAGTTATTTATTCTTGCATGAAGTAAAATAAAATTTTTGTTTACTGTGTCCAGGAGTCGTTTGTCCTCAAATAAAATTGCTGTTAGTGACTTAATATTGTCGGAAATAATGGAGGTTGTCTCTTCGTATGCAGTCAAGTTGATGAAGTGAAGAATTTTGTTGTAGTGACTGATTATTTTCAGTTCTCCTATCTTAAATGGTATATAACCATTGTTGTTGGTTAGGTCTTGTATGTCGAGATGCTGAACAGTAACTGCCAGTATCCATGTCAAAAATGTGAATATTATCATCTTCTGTCCTGTAACAAGAGACATTAAAGAAAATATTATGGGTTTATATAGATTTCTTCAAGATTGCTTTATGTTATTTTTATGGACAATTTTGCCCGACTTGGTTTTCACTGTTGTGTTATAATTTTGAGCCACTATATCTTTTCTAAACCTAGCTGTTAGTTTATTCCCTAATCTTCTATTAATTTTGACAAATATTTCTTCTCCTCTATATATTCTTTTGGAGTGATTCTATTTTTATTGTGGTATGCAAGGTTTTTTTTTTGAGAGCTTTTCTATAGTTTCCTTCCTATCATTTTCAAGTAACCTTGGGTCACTACTCACTCTTCTGCCAAAAAATACTTCTATAGGTCTTTTGCCTGTAACCGTGTGAATTGAAAAATTATATTCTTTTACTGACCTATCCAGTAGTTCGTGAAAAGTTCGGTGTACCCTTTCCTCTTTAAGACAACGCATAATTTCTTGTAGAGTTGAATGGAATCGTTCAACTTGTCCGTTGGAACAACTTGTGTATGGGGCTGTTCGGAAAATCTGTATTCCGAACTCATTTTCAATCATGAATTTTATGGATTCTGAGCTAAACGATTTCTCATTATCCATGACTAATGTTTCAGGAAGTAGTGAGGAAATAAGGTCTCTCAATGGTTGCCGTATGTCTTCTATAGCTCTGGATTTGATGGGTTTTGCTATAGCATATTTCGAAAATTTATCAATCGCCGTCAACACTAATTCTTTTCCGATAACAAATATGTCTAAATGAACCAACTGACCAGGATACTGTGGTATGGGCGTAGGTTGAATTTGAGGCTTCATTGGGTGACGATCATACTTATTTTCTTTACATATGATGCATTTTTTTTATTATCTTTTTTATTTTATTTGCCATAGATGGAAAATAATATTTTTCAAGAATTTGAGTCCGATTCTCCTTGCAATTTCTATGTGCTCTATTATGTGTCCTTACTATTATATTTTCCTGCTCTTCTTCACTAGTTATATCGTCTAACATTATTTGCGTAAATCTTATTTTATATCTTCCGAAATGCAATGGGTAGAGTTATTGTATTTTTCCCATAATCCGTTCCTCCGTTTTAATGCAATTTATCACCGATGGGTTTAAGTATCTTTTCAAAATAGAAATTAATTTTTCCTCGGAATAATCTTGCTCTGTTATAATATGGCGGTAGTATGTGGGGAAAACTATTATAAATTGATAAGATGCCATTACGTCTCTATTCAAAAGTATTTGATTTTTAAAAGCATTAATAGGTGCCTCTACGCTATATATTAAGTTATGCGACGAACTTTCGTCTGAATTTGTTGCTATTGACAATGTATATAGTTCTGGTTCCGTTATCCTGGACAGAGCATCAGCTACAACGTTTGTCCTTCCAGGTTTGTAGAGCATTTCATAGTTATATTCTTCGAGTATGGCCTTCCATCTCTTCATTTTGCTGTTATTATTTTTGTTGCTCAAGGCGTAGGTTAAAGGCTGGTGGTCCATATATATTTTAATCTTAGCCGATCCATATAAATAATTTCGTAAGGAGTTCAAAGCCCATATTATAGCTAACATCTCCTTTTCGTTAGCGGCGTAGTGTTCCTCCGCCTTGTTTAAAGTTCTGAAGATGAAAGAAATTGGTCTTCCTCCTTGGGATAGGACTGCGCCTATTGCAAAGTTCGAAGCATCTGTTACTAGCTCGAAATCTTTGCTAAAGTCTGGATAGGCAAGGATGATATCCTCGGAAATAAGAGCGTTCTTAATTTTGATAAAGGATTCTTTATCTTCATTATTTAAGCATATCCTTAATTTTGCGGATTTATTTTTGGACGTTCGTCCTCTTTCCCCTCTTAAAAGGGATGTCAGGGGCTTGGCAAGTTTGGAGTAGTCTTTAATAAATCGTCGGTAATACCCAGACATACCAAGGAAACTACGAAGTTCTTTTAAGCTCTGTGGTTCCGGAAAATTTTGTATGGCCTTTACTTTTTGTGGATTAGTTTTTATACCCTGGGGCGTAATAATGTACCTTAAAAACTCAACTTCATCCTTGAAGAAGTTACATTTATCCAATTGCACTTTCATATTGGATCTTGCTAATGCTTCAAAAATATATTTGATATGTTCAAATTGTTCGCGCTCTGACTTGCTAAAAATGATTATGTCGTCTATGTAAACATAGCAGCATCTCCCTATATATTCTCTTAAAATGTCGTCAAGTGCCCTTTGAAAAATTGATGGCGCGTTCTTTAGACCAAAAGGTAACCGTGTAAATTCATACTTCCCGTTATTTATGCTAAACGCGGTTTTCTCAGTATCGGATTTTTTTTAGTGGAATCTGATGAAAACCACTTTTTAAGTCGAGAACGGAAAAGAATTTACTATTGCCCAGTCGAGAGATAACCTCTGAAATTTCTGGGATGGGGTATCGGTCTGCTATTGTTATTTTATTTAACTTCCTATAGTCTATGACCATTCTATATTGTTTATTTCCGGCTGAGTCCGGTTTCTTCGGAACTATCCAAACTGGAGAATTATATGGTGATCTAGATGGTTTTATAATGCCATCTTTTAGAAGTTTTTCCACTTGAGCCTCCACTCCTGATTTCAGAGAAGCGGGGTAAGGGTAAAATTTTGTATAAACAGGAGAATTAGTCGTAGTCCTAATCTCACCAACAACCTTTGTTGAGTAGTAGGGAAATGGGAAGGCAATAATTGTTTTTGTTTTTAATGAGGAGGAAGAGGAATTTTGAAGAGGAAATTGTTTGTATGAAATTGAAAACCAATGAATTTGTTTTTGTAATTTTTTCTTGTGAGTGCATTAATAGGAGGAAAAATTGTTTTGCATTTTATGAAATTGAAAACCAATGTATGTATGTATGTATATATGTATCTATGTATTTATGTAATTATGTTAAAAGTACATACAAACAATTTAACAGGGGAGACAATTTTTATTTATTTATTTATTTTTTTTTGCACTTTTAATTGTGATGAAATTAAAAACTGATGACTTGTATAAATAGCGTTTGAGTATTTTTGGTTTATTCATCTACATATTTTTATATGGTTATTTTTGTTTTTGTAAAGTGGAAACTTGAGAATTGTTTTGTTTATATGAAAAAAAATAACTTTGTGTAAGGTTCTTTGACATTAATGAAGATGTATTTTATGTTGTTGAGTATGGTCATGATTAATATTAAATATAGTAATAACAAATTAAGGGGAGTATTTTTTATTCACATTAAACATTTTTCATATCTAGAATATGTTTAAAATTAGTTTAAGGCTCAATATTTATGTATTCATAATATTTTCTCAATTTTAAATATTAAGAGATATACCCAAATTACTCTTCTTTGGAGATAAATTATATTAGATATAAATATAATTGTCTGAAGTAAAATTATTTCAATCAGTTAATAAACTTTTTAAAAGGCGGAACAAAAATGGAATCAAATAAGATTACAAATGCTGATATTGTTGCAGCTTTCAATAAATTAAAAACAAGACCATATCTAGCAGCAAAGGATTTACTACCATCAAAGCCATATAAGGTATTAAGTATGTTCCGCCATAAGAATAAATATGGAAATGTGGTGATGGCAGAGCTTGAAGAGGGAATGTTATATCTTCCCAAACGATATAATAATTTGGAAGATAAAGTAATAGATGGAGTTAATAATGAACAGTTTACTTTAAGGAGGAAGTTAGATAATGGTTTATATGTTTTGGAATTGGAAGAGGTAGTCAGCGAAAACTCCGCTGGAGAAGACGAAGTGGGAGAGTTTTTCATCCCAAATTCTCAACCATATTTCAGTTGGGAAAATAGTAAAATTCCAAGAAATTCTTAATAAAGAAAATTTGTTAATTAGTATATAAGTATCATGATTTTTAAAAACTAACTAATTGTAAAAAGAAAGCTTTATAATAAAGATGTTACATACAAAAATTCAAAAATTTCTTCAAAATTTTGATGGTTTAATTTTTGTTGAACATCAAAAAACACTGGAAGAGTATTTGGCACTTATTAATAAAACTGGGAATTATAATGAAGAACCTATATCATCTAAATATGGATTACACTTCAAAAACTGTTCATGGTCGGATGATAAAGCAAACGTTGGTCCTGATACTTGTAACTGTAGAAAGCATATACAACTTATAAACAAAATAGAGGATTTTATAAAAAGATATTATTTATTATCTAAACGTCTAAAATAAGTAAATAGGGAAAATATTTTTAATTTCAAATATGTTAATTTAAAAAAATAATAATAAATAAAAAATAATACAACTTTAAAAAAAAAATGTTTGTTTTTTTTTACAATAACTTCTTGCAATTTTGAACTTGGTAAGGGTCTTATGAATTTTGAATTTTAGAAATAATTTTAGTAAATAATAGACTATCTATCAAGAACAACATATTCAGAATAATGAATACATCCAACAACACTAAAATTGAATCAAATTATATTTCAAACAAGGGTCAAATTGAAATTCAAGAAATCTTAATACTGCCGCCTATAGACATTCCACTATTCCTCGCATTGCATGATGGTCGTGATAAAATTCTCCTGGAAGTTTTACTAAATGTGGAAAAAGAACTTGGAATAAAAACAAAATAATATATATTTTTCTTATTTATTTCTTTATTTATTTTTATTTTCTATAAAAACAAATAAAAGTATTTAAATAAACTTAAAACTAACATATCATTTTCATGTAAATTAAAATAATTAAAAATATTTAAAATTTTATTAAAAGTAAAATTTTTACATCTTAAATAAATAAAAATGCAACAATAAACACCACAAAACATTGATGATTCACTTTGAATTCGCATTTTATTGTAGACAAATGTTTTAGAATTTCGGTTTAGAAATGAAATAAATGGTTTTATTGGAGGTTGACCTGCAGAGCAAAAAAATTCTGCTGGTTTATTTTCAGGGAAATAAAAAGCGACCCAATGCTGTCCAGGCTTATAAGATGGATCAGTGTTGGCTAAGTAAAATGATGGTTTTGTAACAGGTGTCTTGGGTAATTTATTGCTCGCAAAAACTCCTTTAAATTTATATTTTGTATAATTATTTGAATTTAAAGTATTTATAATATTTATTGATTTCATAGCGTTTGAATTATAGTGCGAGACTTAACAATTTCTATTATACTGTCAAATTCACAATATACTAAGCAGGTAATTGCCTCTGTTATGGGTTTTCCGAAACGTCCTTCTATTCGAATAGTTCCTTGATTTATTAAATTTCCACAATTAGAATTATTATTGTGATCTGGTGTTAAATCAAAAGCTAGTAAAAAAAATCCGCTATCAAAAAGTTCCTTTGTAATTTGATGACCTTTATCAAAATGATGGATTCCGGTACCTTTAAATAGGGTTTGATAACCTTAAGATCAACATTATTAAGCAAGTACTTTTGTTGATTAAATACATCTACATGAAGTTTTCCGAAAAGCTCCACCTTTTTCCCATCCTTAAATAATTTTTTTCTTTTATCTAAACCGGGATTTTCTTTATCGATCAATGAATTAATTTTATTCACATCAGTAGCCCAACCACACGATTCAAGATGGGTAGATCTAGCATCATTTCCATAATTGAGTAATGTTTCCATATATGCTCTATAGTGATAGTTGTTGTCAGGTTGAGATACACTTTTATTATTGAAATGAACTGTACAATTCCTAAATATGGAATGCAACAAGTTATTAACAACGCCTCCAGGTCCTTTGAATTCAAGCACTAGTCTAAGATAAATACTATTAAGATCTCTATATGTTTCACCATTCCCCAATGATACAAATTCAATTGTACTAGAGTTATCCAATGAAGCAATTGGATTATAACATATTTCTTCTGTTTTAATTACACTAGTTTGAATTGGGGGAGATTCAAATAAATCCAATTCACTTTTCATACATTCTATAAATCCCGACATTTTAAATTTCCAAAAATATCGTTAAAGTTCTTTCCTCTACAACGTTTGGATTTATTATGCGGTTTTTGTTTTAAGCGTTTAAGTTTTATATGCTTCCCTTTACCTTTCTGCATTGTTTTTATTTTTTCAATAGTAGCTTCTTTGATATTATTCATAATTTTTCTCCCTTGATTAAATAGAATATCTTTCACAGGTTTTGTTCCGATTTCCTCCAAAATTTCTTTTCCAATGTCTAATGACTTATTTTTTAAATAATTTAATCCTGTTCTCAAGAATGGTTTCAGGTGTGAAAACAAAGATGAAAACAGTGATCCAATACCACGTCCATATTGCACAAATCTTGGTGTATGATATATTTCACCAATATTTTGAACATTATTTCCAGACTGATTATTATAATAATTTGTATACATCACATCCATGGTTATTACAAAAATGATTTAAAATTTTACTAAACATTTATTTTATATATTTTTTAAAGTGTAGAGTACAATAAACTGGTATGAATTCATTCAAACTTATTATTCCTCCTTCATCATTTCGAATCATTATAGATATATTATTAATGTTATAAGATTCAATAGGAAAATATTCAATTCTATTAAAATGAATATAATTTTTCAATGTGGATATTGAAAATATTTTCAAACATTTAGTTTTTTTATTACCTACATGTCGTGGTTTAATTATATCAGTGTAAATAAATACAATTTCATTTATATCTGGTGAAAAGACTTTAGTAAAATAATTTGTCATATTATCTGAAAATTTGGTTAACGATTTGTGCAGAATGTGGTTTGTTGATGTTAAAATGGAATCCTTTTCAACGTTTTCTAATTCATCTCTACTAGTATAAGAATCAAATTCGTTGACTTTCTTTTCTGTTGCTAAATTTGTTTGTGAGGTATCATTCTTTAACTTATTTAAAGGATCTGATTTTTTATCACTTAAATCTTTTTTTTCTGTGGATTCATTACTTTTTGTAGTATCACTTAATTTATTCAAAAGTTTTGTTTTATTATTCAGATTGGGGTTTGTTATCATAAAATCATTAGAACTTTCTAAAAGTTCGTGAAATTTTAACTTAATGTCTTCATATTCATTATTTGCACTATGCTTCAATATTTTTGTTTTTCCATGTACTATAGCTTGTGTGTCGACATTTGAAATTGTATTTCGTTTTCTACGTTTGGCAATGTTTTGATTATTTCTTTCCAGTAATGAAAATGAAATATCTGATAATCCAACTACCCAGTGATCATCCAAATTTAGAGATTGTGTTAGCAAATTTGTAAAAGTGTTTGGAGTATTTTTATAAATATCCATTGAATTATTACTTAATAAAGTAACATAAATATTTTCTTCTTGTATACTTGTAGCCATCTTTAAAAAGAATGATCAATATAGTATGTTGTTTGTTATACATATATTATTTACTAATATCGTTCTGATGAATCCATGAATTATATTCTTTTCCGAAACCAAGCCATTTTACCAATAGTTTTTCTCCTTTTCGCTTTAAAATTTTTTCTACCAAAAAAATGTTTGGGGCTTTTGTTTTTAACAATTCTTCTTCATAAAATCCACCTTTAATTATATTTCCATTAAAATCTGTAAGTTGATATGTTACAGGATTGGTTACGTAAATTTTGTTTATCTTAAAAACCTCTGTAGACCAATTTGGTGTATATCCTTTCTCAAATTGATTTTTATATTTACTAATGCGAACTAAATCATTTAATTTATATTTTCCTCCTTTGAAAACCTTCAAATTACTGTATACAGTATTAAGAAGTTTCTGTTCATTTTTCTTATTAACAGAATTGGGTGCTGTTTTTATAGAACGATGATATAAAGAATTATATTCTTTCAACAATTTATTTAATATATCTATCCATTTATAATTTCCCTGCATACTAAATTGTTTCCACATTTTATTTTTTAAAGTTCTATTAAAACATTCAACTATTGATGCCTTCATACTTGAAAAAGTGTTGTAATGGTTAATTTCATATTCTTTCATAAGAGTTTTAAAATAGATATTATAAAATTCTTTCCCTTGATCAGAATGAATATTTTTGGGAGATTTTCCTTTGTTTAATTTTATAATACGTTTTAATGCTTTCGAAATTTCTATTCCTGTTTTAGTTTTTAGTGGTAATGCGTATGCATACTTTGAAAACACATCAATTACAGTAAGCATATATTTAAAACCTCTATTAAATTTTGCATACGGTATCATTTCCACTAAGTCAATCTGCCATGTATCTAAAATACCCTTTTGAATAAATCGTCGGCGCTGAAAGCTCTTTCTCGCTTGACGATGTAGTTCATCAACAAGAATTCTTTTACTCATATTTATATTTATAGAATGTTAATGCTTCACTGCATTTAAATATTGTGTACTAAAGTGTAAACATGTTTCAACAGTTTATATATCCATTCACTATGATGATTTGTGGTCCCTCTGGTTGTGGGAAATCCACATTTATTATGAATTTGATAAAAAATCAACATTTAATATCTAAAAACATAGATCGTGTTATTTGGTGTTTTGCAGAAAAAAATTCTCTTCCGAGAATTAATAATGTAGAGTTTATACATGGTATTCCAGAGGATTTTGCTACTGCAGAAAATGAATCGGTTTTAATAATATTGGATGATTTAATGCTTGAATCATCTAATAAAAAAGTGTGTGAACTTTTTACTAAGGGATCTCATCATAGAAATTTAGCTGTGATTTTAGTAACACAAAACATTTTTCATAAAGGTGCTTATTCCAGAGATATTTCTTTAAACTCTAAATATATAGTTATGTTTAAAAATCCTAGGGATAAGTTACAATTTCAATATTTAGCTCGCCAAGTATACCCAGAAAACTCAAAAGCTCTGGTTGATGTATATAATAGCTGTACGCAGCAGGCTCATGATTATTTATTAATTGATCTCACTCAACAAATACACAACGCATTAAGATTTAGAACGGATATTTTCAATAAAAATCACTATTTAATATTTGCAAATATAAACAATGACCTCGAACCTAAAACTGTTGAAGGAGAACAAACATATTCTTTACGTTCTTAAGAAAGCAGATCCTAAATTACGAAATGCAATACTGAAACATGTTGATGATGTTGTTATTAAAACAATAAATGAAATACTTTTTAATATAATTAATGAGAACCATAAAATCAATAAAGCAGTTTTTGACAAAATAAAACCATATAAAAATACAATTAGAAAAGTTTGTTCACCAGAAACCTCAATGAAACAAAAGAGGAAACATCTAATTCAAAAAGGAGGATTTCTACCAATTATTATTTCATCCGTTTTAAGTGGAGTTATTGGAAAAATTTTAGAAAATGTCAAATAATTTATCCAAATTAATAGTTCTTAATCCATCAACTTACGATAAATTTAAAATTAAATATCCTGATTCCAATTTTCTACATCGAAAACTAATACCAATATATAGTTCACACACACTAAAAGATATAAATAAATGGTATTATATTAAACAAGAATTAGCCAAATATTTAATTGGAAGCCAAATATCATCTTCTCATCAAACTAAAAGTTCTAAATTGAGTAACCTACGTGATAATGAAACACAAACTAGGAAAATATATAAGAAACATATTGAAACTCAAACAATGCAACCAGAGTCAAGTAGTGTAGGAACACAATCTAATATAAATTTACCTGAGGAAATTTATACTAATGAAAATTATGATGAAATTGATATGGATACAACATTACAAAAACTTAATCCTACTTCTGCCTCTTCAGCAGCTAAACGACTTAAACATTTTTCAAATAATGGAACACCAAAAATAAGAATATTGTCAAAGGATGAAAATCACAAAAATTTGAAGCAATCAACTTTACCATATCAATATTCTCCTCGACTAACTAGAAATCGTAAAAAGTTAGATTACGAAATAGAAAATGTACAATGGAAAAATATTTAAAAATAAAACACATTTATTATATAATAAAAGACATATATTTATTATTGTTTCATTGTGATAACATAAATATCAGTGTCATTTTCATTAAAAAATATATTTTTTATAATATCTTAAGGAGTTAACTCTATTCAATAGAAATATATACATTTGAAGTTCTACTTATGTAAACTATAAATAAAATTAAAAAATATGAAACTATTTAAATTATTAAATGTACAACTTAAACATCTACATTCATTAAATATTCATCATCTGATGAATCTATTAAAAATTCTATATACTCACTATCAATTTTCAAGAAAATATCGTCATCTATCTCTGTAAAAAAGTTATCAAAGTCACTTTGAAGTCTAAAATGTCCTCGCGCATAAGTATTTATTTGGTCAGAAGCAATAATTCTTTTATCATCCGCATAACTCAAAACAACTTTATGTAATTTTTGTGTATACAACTGGTGAAACTTCGATCTAAATGTATGCATTGTATCAGAAATTATTTTTCTTTCAAATAATGACCTTTTGTAGTCTATTATTGATAAATTTTGTATACATGATTTTTTAACTCCTTTAGATTTCTTTACTTCCTCAATGTCAACCGTTTTGAATGAATACATTTTTGATCGAAGTCCCACAAATTCTTTCATAATTTTCCCGCTATTCTCATCTTTCATCATGCCTAGAACTTTCTTATTTAATATTGGGAGTTTAAATATGTTATTGGGATGATACTCTGATGTATCAAACCTTGAGGCAATATCTTCACGAATATCACTATAAAAATCATCTGTTTTTATAGTGTATATGAATGAGTCTGTATCCATATAATTCAATGTTAAATTAGACTGAAATTTTGGTTTCATGTATTGATAATGAAAATCATACATTTTCCATTTTGAGAGTTCCAGCACAGCAAAGCCTAAATAAATTGGTTTGTTATAAGTTACTTGCATAACCTTTAACTGAACTGCAAACATGTTTTCTGAAAATTGAGTTATACTCGAAAAATTAGGCTTTGAAATTAATGCTCTAGCTCCTAAATGATTACGCCTTGTTGTTTCCCAATCTGTAACAATTTTTATATCTTTGCGTTTATGAACATTTTCCATAGTTTTTCCATATACAGAATTATTTAATAATTTAAAAAAATCTTTTTCAAAAGCATTTTTTGCTCTTGTTCTGTGGTATGTATTCAAATCTATATATGTTTTTAACCATGGAGATTGTCGAAATTTTAATGCTCTGTGTATTTTTTTTAATATCAGTCCATTCTTTAAACATTGTTTAAGAACTCTATAATGGATCTGATATTTTGTTTTTGGTGTTAGGTCTGCAATCAGCTTCCTACATTTAGATTTACCAACAAATTTATTTTCTGGGCAAAAGGGTAAATCATTATCAAATTCATGTAAATAGTGTGGATATTCTAAATCTACCTCCAAAAAATATCCAATATCAGATGTATCCGATATTGTAGTTACATCAATATCTTCTAAAGCCGCATCATCATAAATCCACTCGAATTCTCCATATGGGAGATATTCTGACATGGCCCAACCATACAAATTATTAGCATCTAGATACATTAAATATTCTGAAGGCTTACTACTATCAAAGTCTTCTAAATATTTATTATTTGCTCTAGAATATCTCTTTGAACACTGTACTAGTCCTCCTCTAATACCGTCTTGTATAAAATTATACATATTGACGTCACTTAAAAGTTCTAACCTTATGTTAGTTGTTCTTAACATCGCATCCCACGATAAACCTGGAGCAGTATAATATTGGCATGGGTCAAGTTTGTATATACTTTTACAGATACTTCTAAAATTTTGAAAAATATCTGTTAAGAGGAGAACATCTGTTTTTAAATATAATTTAGTGTAATCTAACAAGTTATTACATTTAAAAGTTGTCCAAACCGATTTAGCATGATCATAAGCTTCATCAGAACAATGCGAATTATTTAAAATATTATAAAATTTTTCTTTAGCAGGAAGATTAGTTTCATTAAAGCGCTCCATCGAATCAATATAAGAATAAGGAAATACTCCTTTTCTTCTGAGTAAATCAAATTGTTGTTTTTGATTATAAATTTTATTTAGAATTTGAAAATCACTGTCATTTAAATTTTTGGCTAGAGATTCTAAGCTGGAGGCCATAAAACGAAAAGAGTCTAAAAACCGAATTTCAAATCCCTGATTTTCTTCAACTGTTATAAACTTTGATAAAGATATATATAGTTCTTTATTGAGAGGAATTACCCTTATATCTCCCTCAAATTGTGAAAGTTCTTTCATAAATAAGTGACAATCATAGGAGGAAAAATTATGAAAGAATACTGGTATGAATTTGGCTATTTTATAATTAATATTACATGAGCTATGGGCTGCTCCTCTAAATTTGCCAGTTAAATGACAATGATCCCGTACTTTGTCCGCTCCTAAAATTTGCTTACATATGTGACAAATTGTTGAGAGGTTATACAAAATTGTTTCATCATTGGAGAGTGCTGTCATTGGTACGTCCTTATTTAAATAGTTTCCGTAAATTTCTTTTGCGTCATTAATTAAATTTTCTATGAATATTGTAGGAGCATCATTACCAAAATAAATATTAAACTTATCTAAATTATCATTAAAACTACACTTAATATAATAACTAAAAGCACAAGCTATATGTTTTTGTATATTTACTTGCTCGTTATCAATTTTCTCCAAATACGTCTCAAAATCAGCATATATAACGAACGGTACATCTAACTCCTTCTGATAATTTTTAAAATATAAAATGTTATTATCACCCTCTGGCATTTTCGGTACTACTCTTTTACAGTTAAGATAATGATCTTCCATTATCCTCTCATTTGGAGAGTACTGCAGACACGCGTTGCAAATGAAAACCCGTCCATGGTGGGAAGTTAAACTTGATCTTACTAATCTGAAATATTTGAATAATAATAATTTAATTTATAAAATATGTAGTTAATTTTTATTTAAATTACCTTCCGATATCTTTAATGTAAACGTAGTGACACCATTCTTCGTCCATAAGAAGAAGAAGATTTATGTGGTGTTTCTTTACTGCAGATGTGAGGTAATAAGGTCCAACTATAGTATTACCTTCACAGCCAAATACATTTATGCTAACATGTTCATTCTTGCTTTCAAATATCTTTATATCTTTTAACTTCATTGGAAATTGAAGTTTTTCAAAATTTAGCACTTCATTTTCCACACATATTTTATCCTCATTTATTTGAATATTTCCAAATCCATTGCAATTCACAAATCCATTTGCTTCATTATATAAAAATGAAGCGATGATACACCACTTGAAACAGTATTCATCATCATTTGGATAGTTGAAACAGGCATCTTTTTTCTTTATCCAATGTGGTAGTGGTATATATTTGGAGCCTCTAATGAATGAAGCCTTATTTATATTTATTTCCAAGTGCTTCATTCGAATTAGGGACCATCCACTATCCCTCTCCTGGAATTCTGACATCTTTTTACATATATACGTGTATTGTGCTTTCAAAGATTCTTCAATACTATCACTTATGGTTAAAAGTGACATCTTTGTTCTATGCGTTATGGTGGTTAGCATTATTTCATCTTCTACAATTTTAATATATTCGCACTCCACTTCTAAATTGTATTTCAATGTTATGTTTTTATTTATAGCGTTCTCCAAAATTTCAAAAATATCACGGTTTACATCTTCTAAAAACTCTTGAGGATGCAAAATTTCCTCTTTTTGGTTTCTGTAGAGGTATGTAAGAATTCTTTCTTTGAAAGCGCTCTTAACACAACTAAATTTATTAGAAGTAGAAGGCTCACTTCTACCACTGACATGGGATGTGCTGGCATGAGTCCTTTCATGCTCCTTTAGATGTTTTTCCTTTGAAAACCATTTCCAGCATTCCGAACAATGAAGGATCTCATGTCCTTCAAGCATTTCTTTTTCCACAAAAATTGATTTGCAATATTTACATTTATAAGAAGGCATATTGTTTAAAATTTATGTCTAATCACTTTTAATTATGTCAACAGACTAATGAAAAATAACATATATTTAAATATTGATTAAAGGTATTTTATGAAATGTCATAATTTTCATAAAAACAAAGCCAAAGACTTTTCAAATTATTTGGAGCCTGCAGATACTTCAGGGGGCGCAACATTGAATTTAGTTCCGGAGTATAAGGAACTAAAAGTAATGGAGGAAGATGAGAAACTTCAACTTGATGTCAGACCATACTCAGTTCCAGAAGAGTATAAAAAAGTAATGGACGAAGACGAGGATCTTCTTCTAAATTTAGATATATAATAATTTTTAAGTATTATATAAATAAAATAATAATAAGCACTATATAAGTTTAATATATTTTTATTAAATAAATAAAAATAAAAATAAAAAAAAAAAAATAAAAAAACTGTTTTATTTATAAAATTTTAGCTATAACTAAGTTCAAATATTGCAAGCCCATTTGAAGATTGACGACCTTTGTAAATAATAGTCCAGTTTTTATCATTCAATTGCGTTAAATAGGGATCCTCCTTGTTTAAAAATTTCACGAATCGTTGCGGAAGATAAAACCATTTATTGTTATTTAAATATGTGATAACTTTTGATCCATATTGTGTTTCCTTCCACTCAAATTTTAAAATTTTGAATGGTTGATGTAAGGGAATATCATCAATTTTTGTATACTCTGCCTTAATACCAAGAGCCAATTTAATAATTTGTTCATACATCTAAAAAAAAAAAAAAAAAAAAAAGTTATAAATACATGAAAAGTTAAATGCATTTTACAATAGTGATAGCTTACCATTCTGCTAACTATACTTTGAAGTATTCCTCAGATCAAATGGTAATAAATATGATTTGATTCCTCTTTTTATACAAATTTAAAAATACTCCTTTATATTTAAATAAGTAAATTGAATACTTTGAGTATTTCTCTTTAATATTTCAAATAGAGAAAATATTAATTTAGCTTTCATATAGAAATATTGAGTTATAAACTAATTATGTAAATAAAATGTACTCCCATAGTTTGTTATTAGAATATTCAAAATTAATCATTTCAAATTGAGAAAACATTATAAATACATAAATATTGAGCCTTAAACTAATTTTAAACATATTCTAGATATGAAAAATGTTTAATGTGAATAAAAAATACTCCCCTTAATTTGTTATTACTATATTTAATATTAATCATGACCATACTCAACAACATAAAATACATCTTCATTAATGTCAAAAAACCTTACACAAAGTTATTTTTTTTCATATAAACAAAACAATTCTCAAGTTTCCACTTTACAAAAACAAAAATAACCATATAAAAATATGTAGATGAATAAACCAAAAATACTCAAACGCTATTTATACAAGTCATCAGTTTTTAATTTCATCACAATTAAAAGTGCAAAAAAAAAAATAAATAAATAAATAAAAATTGTCTCCCCTGTTAAATTGTTTGTATGTACTTTTAACATAATTACATAAATACATAGATACATATATACATACATACATACATTGGTTTTCAATTTCATAAAATGCAAAACAATTTTTCCTCCTATTAATGCACTCACAAGAAAAAATTACAAAAACAAATTCATTGGTTTTCAATTTCATACAAACAATTTCCTCTTCAAAATTCCTCTTCCTCCTCATTAAAAACAAAAACAACTATTGCCTTCCCATTTCCCTACTACTTTGTTGTATACGTAAGTTTTTCATCAGGTTCCGAAAAAAGCTTACGATACGTGCTTACAATTTTCTCCATTCCTCTTTTTTGTGTTGCTGATAAATTTTCCTCCTTAATATTTATTGCATTTACGCACTGTGTCGGGAGTTGCTTAAGACAAACTTTGAGATTGTTTTTCAATATCATAACATTTTCATTTGTGTAAATAACTGCTCCTATTTCCCTAAGAGTGTCATTTCCTAAAATACCGTCAAATGTTTCCAAAGAGGTCATTAGGTAGAATTTTATTTCATTATCTAATTTAAACAATTTTACGAATGTGTGCTCACTAATTTTTATATCCCCTATGATTGATCTAGCAAAAAACGGGTTTTCGTTGGGTATACGTTTCTTTACTAATTCAGGCTTAACGTAATTTTTACTCGAGCCCGTATCTAATAAAAATTTCAAAATATTCCCGCTCTCCGTCTTGACTTCGAAATATGGTAACGAAGAGCTATTCATCCTAAAAAATGAATGTCAGTCGGTTCGCCGAACTGCTTATTCTCTTCCCTATGTTGTATAGATGTGTTAATATGGAACGTCCTTTGGATTTTGTTCTGCTGCTGATAGGTGGACTGCTGCGGTCTCTTACCAACAAATTGATTTTGTTGCGGCCTGTTCATATAATTTATGCGACGGGAATGCATACTTGGGTCTACATCCATTGGTTCTGGTCGTGTTTGTGGCTTCGGTGGTCGGGGTGGATATGTATTATGTTGTTCCGGATGATTAAAAAATTTTCTCGGTTGGTTTGCTTGCGGAAAATGCGCAATTTCAGGATAAAAAGGGCGTCGTGCCTGTGCTTTATTCCCTTTAAATGCAGATTGAAATTTCCTTGAATTGTACGCATACGATGCGCGTACATTTTGATTTTCCAATTTTAAGCAAAGATGTAATGCTTGTGGAAGATCTGCTGGTTCCTTTACTTCCAACAGTTTAGGTAAATCTCCATTTAGCCCTCTGATAAAGGCTTTATTTCTGTACGACTGTGTAAGCATATGTAGAGATTCGTTACTCATATCCACACTTCCTAATTTGTTCAACATAAGTGACAAATGCGTGTACACCTGTTGATAATATTCTTGAATTGACCTATTCCCCTGCACAATAGTTGTCATTTAGTACTCTAATGTTGCTAAATCTCGTTTATCCGCGTAGTGAAGTGTGAGGCATTTTGCCATTGATGGCCAGTCGAGTGGTGTGTTGTATGACTCTAACGCTATGTCCGCGTTCCCTACTACCTTATTCCGTATTACACTAAGAATGCCGTAATATTTAGGAGTTCCCTTTAGTGGCTCATAAATAGCTAATATTCTATCGACGCTCTTTTTTCTCGAACTAAACTCACCAGGTTGAACCGAGAAATCCTTGAGGCACTTAACTACATCTGGTATTTTGTCCAAGTCACCTAAATTTCCTCTATGTCTGTCTTCTATTATTTGGTCCGATACATTATTTAGGTTAGCATTGGGGTTTAAGGTTGCCTGTACAATCTGTGGTCCTTGATTATTAAATATGTCTAACGCTACCCTTGATATAAGAGAGGTCAAGTCCTCTATGGTCAATTGGGCATTTGCTGCACCTCTAGGTACATTATCTGTGTTAATAACAGGGGGTCTAACTAAATTATTTGGGTTTGCCATTTTTTTTTTGAAAGTTTAATTCAATCGGAAATACTTGTTTTACAAAAAATTGAAAATTGTTCACTTAATTTTTGGTTTTTATTCTTGATCTTTAATGTAGAACTAGAGGGTCCCGTAGGAATCGCAGCTCTAATCTATTATTTATTTTATTTACAATTTGTTTATTTATTGTTTTCACTCTTATACTAGGCTTTACAATTTTATACCCCTTTTTTAGAATACAATTTGTTTTCAATAATAAATTTATTAATCTTATAAATAAATAAATAATTTAATAATCTACCTTAATCCTTCTTCGTGGTGGCTGGATTCTTCAATTCTGTCTTCCTCTTCTCTTTTTGATTTTTCTTTATCAAGGCTTTTTTCTTTAGCAGGATTCCAAAAAAATTGTTGATATGTCACAGATTTTCTGGTTTTTTCTTTCTTTAATATTTCACAGATTTTATGGTTTTTTTTTTCTTTCTTTCTTAACAAAGTTCCAAAATTTCTTTGATATTTCATAGTTTTTTTTTCTTTCTTAATAAAGTTCCAAAATTTCTTTAATATTTCACAGATTTTATAGTTTTTTTTTTCTTTCTTTCTTAACAAATTTCCAAAATTTCTTTGATATTTCACAGTTTTTTTTTCTTTCTTAATAAAGTTCCAAAATTTCTTTGATATTTCACAGTTTTTTTTCTTTTTCTTTCTTAATAAAGTTCCAAAATTTCTTTGATATTTCACAGTTTTTTTTCTTTTTCTTTCTTAATAAAGTTCCAAAATTTCTTTAATATTTCACAGTTTTATAGTTTTTTCCTTTTCACTTTCACTGCTTTTTTTTCCATATCCTTTACGGATTTTTTTGTTATATCCTTTACGGATTTTTTGTTATATCCTTTACGGATTTTTTTTTGTATCCTTTACGGATTTTTTGTTATATCCTTTACGGATTTTTTTTATATATTTTTTTCTTTAGATCCTTCCGAAAGGCTGGCACATGATACCACCCGTTTACTTGCGTTACTAAGGAGCCTATTCCGAAAAGGACTCTCGCGAAACTTGCTCGGGCGCCAGTTAAGAATTTGCGCGTTACAAATTCTAAAAAAAATTTATTTTATTTTTTATTATTAAATTTTTGGTCGGACGACCAACTTTATTCAAAAAGTTACAAAACAAGAAGGAACTTAAGAACTAACAGTTTTCTTACTTTATACCAGCTTAATTACGTTAAAAGGTGGCGTGATTATTGTTATTGCCAAATAATCAGTTTATTAACCTGCTAATTATTAATGCAATATCAACGATTTATTACAGAAGCTGATCTTGCAATTTTACAATTATAAACTTAAAATTATTTATAGGGTTCGTTAACTTGTTTGAGTTAACTTAATGCAATATCAACGATTTATCACAGAAGCTGATCTTGCAATTTTACAATTATAAACTTCAAATTATTTATAGGGTTCGTTAACTAGTTTGAGTTAACTTAATGCAATAACAACGATTTATTACATAAGCTGATCTTGCAATTTTACAATTATAAACTTAAAATTATTTATAGGGTTCGTTAACTTGTTTGAGTTAACTTACATGTTGCTGGAATTTAATGGGCTGTTGGAGTTATCCCTACTGTGGTGTTGATATTTTTTGTCCAAAGTATTTTTAATATGCTATTTTGTGTTTTTTGTAATGTGCTTTTATATTTGACATTTCACATGTTATACCATGTCTTATTTACGATTCAGCTAAGGAAAATATACTTGACGTATTACGTTATATGTGGCGCAGTTACTTAAGTGGTACATTATATGAGACGTTTTTCTCAGTTTCTTTTGTAGACTTTCTATATAATTTTCCATTTGAATTTACTGTCCATGATTACTGCGGACTTCGTACGGCAACGCCCAGATTTTGGCTTCGGTCTGAGTCTGGGATTTATACTGACGGGACATGGCTCTCTTAATGCCTTTCTGCATAAGAGAGGTTTGTCGGATACGCCGAACTATGGGTGTGGGAGGGGACCTGAGGACGTATGGCATGTACTGACTGTATGCCATTATTATGAAGACGTTAGGAGTTTAGATAGTATGGGAATAGCTCGTACTGGGGAAGGTTGGGATTATAGTAGAGCTTTAGAGGACGTGCGGACGTTCGGGAGGATGGGCGATTTCGCCCGGGAAGTATTTAATAGGAGAAGAAGGAGACATGAGTAGTGGAGGCGGCTCCTATATGAGCAACTGTAGTGGTGTTACTTGCAGTAGTGCTCTTGTTGCTCTCCTTGTCGCTGTTGTCTGTCCCCGGTTTGCGGGTATGTATATGATCGTTGCAGTTGCTGGACTGGTGCGATTTATTTGCTCCGTCTTCGCTGTTCCTGTTTTCTCGTCGTTGTTGCACAGCTCCCTCTTCCTGCTGTCTATTCCTGTTCGTCATCTTGCTGTTACCTACCTTTCTTCGACGTTGTTTCTCTGGGAACCACTCGTGAGGGTGCCGGCGTTGAAGGTTTGTCTTAAGCTGTTGTTCGTTTTGTCCTTTGCTGGTGTCACACCATGTGGCCGGTGAATCGCCCGTGAGGGCGATTGTTGATTGTTTGTGTTGTAATTGTTGTCCCTTTATGTTGTGTATGTTTTATGTGGCACGTGGCGGGCCACCAGTCCCGAACTGTTTGGAGTTCAACTGGTAGTAGTCAATTTTGGCTACGAAGTCCGACCGGTGACTTAATACTGGTACCACGGGTGTCAGGAGCCCCTGGAACTCCGGTTCCAGCCTGGCAATGGTGCGGCCCCTCGGGGAGCTTCGTGGTGGCTGTGGTTTAGACCCAAATCGCGGGTAGAGCGCAAGCTCAGTGTGGAGTTGCATTGCAACCGGGTGCCGTGACCCATAGAACGGAAGGAGTTTTAGATAGGCTCCGCTCCTCACCAAGGGGGAGGTCATGCCCAAATACATGACTTCAAATTGGTACTCAAGGATGATTTTGGTCAGACTTGGGGGCGTTGGTGGACGCATTGTATTCACTCTGTGCGAAGAGCACCGTGAGGTTGGGTCCACATGGACAGGTACTCACGTTAAAACCTTCGACGTTGTCCATGATTACTCCCAAATATTTGTACGAGGTGACCATTTCTAAAATTGTTGAACATGAGTCATTATTGTTAGTGTTATTATTAATGGTTTTGTGCAGACATTCTGTGTTGTGTCCTGTGATATGCGTGGGTTTAATTTGCATGACTTTAGTCTTATTAGCATTGATAATAACACCGTTATCATGACACCATTTTGTAGCGGTATTTAAATGTTTCTGCATTTTATTTTGTGCGTTTATTATGTTATTATCGGTAACTATTATGGCGGTATCATCAGAATACGCGAAAGTTTTACAATCTTTCAAACATTTCATCATTTCATTTGCGTATATTATGTACAGTCCAAGTTTAGAGCCTTGTGGACTACGTAGTCATAAGTCTGTTTTACACTTAATTAGCTGTTAATTTTTCCACAATAGTTTCTGCATTCCAAGTAGCTTTTAAACCATTTTAATATATTACCTCTGATACCATTTTTTCGAGTATTTCTAATAATTTAGTGTGGGAAAGTGTATCGAATGTTTTGCTGAAGTTGACATAGTTTGTGATGTTTTGTAAAAGTTGGTTTATATTTTTTCCTTTTTGGAAACCAAATTGTCTTTTGTTAATAATTTTATATTTTTTGAAGAAGTTTGTAACTCTTCTAACAATTACTTCTTCAAGAATTTTGTCTATAACCGAAATAATAGCAATTGGCCTATAATTATTACAATCTTTTATATATTGGCCTAACTATTGAGGTTTTCAGAATATTTGGCAGCCGATCCACCAGGTATCGCTCTGCAGCAACTGGCGGAGCACGCTAGGAGGAGAGGCGCGTACATAGTCTTGGGATGTGATGCGAACGCTCACTACTATCAATGGGGAAGCAGGGACATCAACAAAAGGGGTGAGTTGGTATACGATTTTATAACTTGTTATGATCTACACATCTGTAATAGGGGTAGTACTCCTACGTTCAGAACGAAAGATAGAGAAACAGTTATAGATGCAACGCTGGCTAAGCGTGGGGGAAATTATGTTAGGGATTGCAGAGTAGTTTTGGATTACTCTTTTTCCGACCATAGCATGATATCTTTTGGTCTCAACTTTGAGAAAGCGAGGGAGTAGCCCTATAGGAACTCGAGAAGGACAGATTGGAAGTCCTTTAGGAGGTCAGTCTGTAGGGACCTTAGGGATACTGAGGACTGGAGAGATTCAGTTGAGGGTATCGAGTTGGTGGTGAATAATTTCACGAATGTTATTAGGAATAGTTTTGTGCTGAATTGTCCAGTGATTTATCCTGGAAAGAGGAAACAGCCGAAATGGTGGACTAGGGAACCTTTCTCCATTACTATGGCTCTTGGCCGTGAACGTCATTTTAAGAGAGTTTAATGCTAAGGGACGGAAGATTGTGGCCTACGCCGATGACGTTGTTTTACTGGTCTCTGGTAAGTTTTTATATACTATCAGTGAGGTCATGCAGACAGGTTTACGTGATCTGTCCCTTTGGGCCAACAGTAAGGGATTAGGGGTAAACCCCGAGAAAACGGAACTAGTTTTGTTCACTAGGAAATACAAGGTCGAGCATTTTAGCTTGCCAGTATTGAACGGGATTGAGCTTGCATTGTCAAGTGAGGCCAAATACCTGGGTGTGTACTTGGACAGTAAATTGTCTTGGAGGAGAAACACCCAGGAGAGGGTCAAGAAGGGACTCAATGCCTATTACACCTGCAGGAGCTCTATAGGTAAGAATTGGGGACTTAGGCCGCAAGTTGTATACTGGATTTACACTTCGGTTGTAAGACCGAATCTTACTTATGGTTGTACAGTCTGGTGGAAGGTATTGGGTAAAGAAACGTATAGGAAACTTCTCTCTAAAGTTCAGAGGTGTGCTTCAGTTGGCATCTCAGGTGCCAGGAGAAGAACACCTCAGGCGGAGCTGGACATAATCCTCCATCTTCTTCCAATTGAGGAATTTGTGAGGGGTATGGCTGTCCGCGGCCTATTTAGATTGAAGGAACTGGGATTATTAGGTACCTCTAGAGCGGGGCACTATCCTTGGCTGAGCCTACGGATTATGTCGAGACTACGATTGACTTCGGGGCTACTCCCGCTTTGGTGTTACGTAGCAGGGACCTCTGGGATGGAGTAGAAAAGCTCTATGGAGGGTGTGCGGTCTTCACGGACGGTTCGAAAATGGAAGTTGGCACTGGTGCAGGTGTATACTTTATGGGAACTGATATCAGACGATCCTACAAATTGTCTGACAGTTGTAGTGTCTTTCAAGCGGAGATTCTTGGCATTTATAAGGCTCTAGGCTTGATTGAGGGGAATGTTGAACAAGGGTCTGAGATTACTATCTATGTTGATAGTCAGGCAGCGTTATTAGCTCTGACTAGTCATTTTGTTAGGTCCAGATTGGTACTTGAGTGCAGAAGGGAATTGAGAAGGTTAATGGATTCCTATATGATGAGACTCTGTTGGGTTCCTTGGTCATTGTGACATTCTTGGCAACGAAATAGCCGATGAGCTAGCTCGCAGTGGCTCGGAGCTAGATAGGTCTTTCATAGAGTCATCTATTAAGAATTGGGTCCTTCTTTAGCGCCATAAGGGAGTGGACTCTGGACAACACGAATCGAGCCTGGAATGACAGATCGGACTGCAGAGTTTCTAGGGCATAATGGCCTAGCTTAAAACTGGCGGATTCCAAGCATCTTCTAGATATGAGTCGTGGTAGTCTTAGAGTCATAGTAGGTATGGTAACGGGTCACTCCTCTCAATAGGGAATATGATGAGTAAGTGGGACATTGGTACATCAGACTTTTGTAGAACGTGCGATGATGTTGAGGAGCCAGAGACAGTGGAGCACATACTCTGTCACTGTGTAGGGCTTCAGCGTAATAGGTTGAAGTGGTTTGGAAGCCATACACTACATAAACTAGGTGAGGTTATTGGTAAAGGACTTGTCAACCTCATAGGGTTTGTAATGGGAATAAAATGGCTTAGGAACAGTCATAACTGATTGATTGGGTATAGGTTCCACTTTTCTCTCTCTTTCTTTCATAAAGGGATCACAATGGGCCGTTCGGCCTCTGGGTGTAGGCGTGAATACGCCACCCTTTCTAACCTAACCTAAACCAATTATCCCGACTTTGTTCCCATGAGACGTACATGCAATCAATTCAACAGTTTTTATCCATATATTGATTATGAAAAATATTTTATTGTAAATAGCTTTAAGAATAATATATATGCTAGCCTGTAAGAAATTGTAATTTCATTGGCTATTAAATAAATAAATAAATAAAATGTATTTGGTATAATTATTTGAATTTAAAGTATTTAAAATATTTATTGAGTTCATAACATTTGAATTATAGTGCGAGACTTATCAATTTCTATTATGCTGTCAAATTCACAATATACTAAGCAGGTAATTGCCTCCGTAATTGGTTTCCCAAAACGTCCTTCTATTCGAATAGTTCCTTGATTTATTAAATTTCCACAATTAGAATTATTATTGTGATCTGGTGTTAAATCAAAAGCTAGTAAAGAAAATCCGCTATCAAAAAGTTCCTTTGTAATTTGATGGATTCCGGTACCTTTAAATAGGGTTAGATAACCACGATTGCTTAATATTCCTCCATTGTTGTAGTTAAATTCTATTGGCTGTGCTGGAAATTGTACTCCATTAACAACCAAATTAAATCTTTGTAAATTAAAATGTTGAAAAATGTATGGATTTTCTTTTCTATCTCCAGTATAAGCTTAGTTAGACACCATTCCGAAAATTAAGAAATTTGGTAATTGTCCAAGTATGACATTATCTACAGATAATGAATGGTTTCCTGGATGTATAGTGAAGGACTTAATTTCTACTTTTTTATATGGGTAAATTTCATTTTTGCTTTGTATGATGATGTTCCACTAATATACTAATATTGATAGTATGATGATTTATATATAAATTAGCTTCATGTATTCTTAGATGAGATTCATTTTATACATCTACATGAAGTTTTCCAAAAACCACCACCTTTTTCCCATCCTTAAATAATTTTTTTCTTTTATCTAGCCCAACTACATGATTCAAGATGGGTAGATCTATCATCATTTCCATAATTGAGCAATGTTTCCATATATGCTCTACACTGATAGTTGTTGTCAGGTTAAGATACACTTTTATTGTTAAAATGAACTGTACAATTCCTAAATATGGAATGCAACAAGTTATTCACAACACCTCCAGTTCCTTTGAATTCAAGCACTATTCCCCAATGATACCAATTCAATTGTACTAGAATTGTCAAATGAAGCAATTGGATTATAACATATTTCTTCTGTTTTAATTACACTAGTTTGAATTGGGGGAGATTCAAATAAATCCAATTCACTTTTCATGCATTCTATAAATCCGACATTTTAAATTTCCAAAAATATCGTAGAAGTTCTTTCCTCTATAACGTTAGGATTTATTATACGGTTTTTGTTTAAAGCGTTTAAGTTTTACCTTCCTGCATTGTTTTTATTTTTTCAATAGTAGCTTCTTTAATATTATTCATAATTTTTCTTCCTTGATTAAATAGAATATCTTTCACAGGTTTTGTTTCGATTTCCTCCAAAATTTCTTTTCCAATGTCTAATGACTTATTTTTTAAATAATTTAATCCTGTTCTCAAGAATGGTTTCAGGTGTGAAAACAGTGATCCAATACCACATCCATATTCCACAAGCCTTGGTGTATGATATATTTCACCAATATTTTGAACATTATTTCCAGACTGATAACATAAATATTTTCTTCTTGATTAATGTAGTATATTGTTTGTTATATATATATATTATTTATTAATATCGTTCTGATGAATCCATGAATTATATTCTTTTCTGAAACCAAGCCATTTTTCTCCTTTTCACTTTAAAACTTTTTCTATCAAAAACAATTTTTGGGTGCTTTTGTTTTTCTTCATAAAATCCCCCTTTAATTATATTTCCATTAAAATCTACAACCTATCAATTATAAGATTGGTTAAGTAAATATTGTTTATCTTAAAAACCTCTGTAAACAACTTTGGAGTATATCCTTTATGAAATTGATTTTTATATTTACTAATGCGAACTAAATCATTTATTTTATATTTTCCTCCTTTGAAAACCTTCAAATTAATGTATACAGTATTAAGAAGTTTCTGTTCATTTTTCTTATTAACTGAATTGGGTGTTGTTTTTATAGAACGATGATATGAAGAATTATATTCTTTAAATAATTCATTTAATATATCTATCCATTTATAATTTCATTGCACACTAAATTGTTTCCACATTTTATTTTTAAAGTTCTATTAAAACGTTTAACAATTGGTGCCTTCATTCTTGAAAAAGTGTGGTAATGGTTAATTTTATATTCTTTCATAAGAGTTTTAAAGTAGATATTATAAAATTCTTTTCCTTGATCAGAATGGATATTTTTTGGGAGATTTTCCTTTGTTTAATTTTATAATATGTTTTAATGCTTTCGAAATTTCTATTCCTGTTTTAGTTTTTAGTGGTAATTCGTATGCATACTTTGAAAATACATCAATTACAGTAAGCATATATTTAAAACCTTTATTAAATTTTGCATACGGTATCATTTCCTCTAAGTCAATCTGCCATGTATCTAAAATACCTTTTGAATAAATCGTCCGCGCCGATATAGTTCATCAACAGAATTCTTTTACTCATATTTATATTTATAGGATGTTAATGCTTCACTTCATTTAAATGTCGTGTACTAAAGTGTAAACATTTCGACAGTTTATATATCCATTCACTATGATGATTTGTGGTACCTCTGGTTGTGGGAAATCAACATTTAATATTTAAAAACATAGATCGTGTTATTTGGTATTTTGCAGAAAAAATTCTCTTCCGAGAATTAACAATGCATAGTGTGGCAGAATCGAAATTTTTTGAAATAAATCTGTAACTTCTGATCGGCTGGTTGGATTTTCATGAAATTTGGTATAGGCGTAGCGGAGGAGTGTACAATGTTAAGTTTGGAAGCGGGGCACAACAAACCCCTCAGGGACGGAGCTAAGGGTGCTCAAAGTTAGGTACCTCTGACATAAAAAATTTTTAATCGCTTGCCAAATTTTTGTTTCTCGTCCGATTTCAAATATTTTTATATATTGTTGTAGGCCCTCCATGCTTATGTCCTATTTATCTCTTATAGTTTTCAAGTTATTTGCGTTTGAATTTTTAAGCACCATAACTTTGTATGTTCTTGGTCCAGTTTTTTTCATATATATCCTAGTATTTCCGACCGATTTTATTAGTTTTTTCCTATCTAGTTAAAGAACAAAATTGTCTATTGAATAAAAAAAATTGAAGTCGATATCTTTACCGAGTCCAAAAATAAACGATTTTGAATTTGAAAATTGCAAAAAAGACGACTTTTCGTGTTTTTTTAGGCGGAAAAGTATCTACACTCTTTTTTATCTAAAATAAAATTTTCTTTAGCAACATACAATAATTTTACACTTTTCTGAAAGGCAACTTCACAGAGATGACTTTAAGATAAAAAACAAGCCCAATAATTCAACTGCTCATGGTACACACCCTCCCGAATTGGACCCATTTTATATGAAAGTTTTGAATTTAGACCATTTTTTCTCAAATCCCAGAGCACGAATCGACAAGCGGAATATCTTTTAAGAATCCTCAATATGTTGTCAAAAGTTTTAAATCAAAATCTGCGGGCCTTCTGACAAATGTGGTTTCTATAGCCATAAATGTAAAAAATCCAATTTTTGGGAATTTTGATTAGTTTATTTGGGAATTCAGGAAAACCCTACCCCTGATTGAAATTTGGTTAACGCGTTTTTATTTACATTAATAAGATCCATATTTGTTGCAAATTTCATTACGATATCTTTATAAACAAATATGTTATTACAATTAAAAAATTTATATTTTCTCCAAAAACCCCAAATTGGGCGTTTTGTTTGGTTTATTTCTAAATAGCGAAAGAAATATTAAAAATATGTATTCCAAATTAAGGTTATGCTTAAGCATATATAATTTCCGCTCTTTTGCAAAAAGATTCAAGTCAATATCATGCCTCATTTCAGAAATATGCGCATTTAAGCTTTTATATTGGCTATTTATTGTATATATGACTATATTTTTACAAATTTGCAAGTTTTGCCTTTAGCTTTGCGTGAATAATTACTTACAAAATTATGAATATTTCTGTATACTTTTAATAAAATCTATACACAAAATATTGTTATAAAAATAATTAGTAAATATTTTTTATTTTTAATAGGGTTGCCACATTTCCCGAATTTAAGTAAATCTTTATTCTTTTCTAAGCATTCATATATTTCTATTAATGAATTTAAAATAACAAAACAAACAAAAAATTTCTATTTTAACTTAATCAATATTATTATTTTTGGTATTTATCATCTTCATTACTTATTTACATTAAATTTATGTAGACATTTTTTCTAATATTTTAAAATTATACCACTTATTTTCTATAAAATAATCTGTTGTATCTTTATATATATATATATAAAAGATAATAAATGTCCTTCAAATCTTCAGTATTTTTAGTTGATAAAGGTTCATAATAAAACCAACGTTTTCTCATTGATGATAGTACAGGGTCTGATGATAACAATAGGCTATTAAAGATATCCTCGTTTTGTGACGTTCTGGAGCATTTCCTGGAGCTGAATAATTGAACGTGCTTAAAATCTCTGTTTCTTGTTTCTTTAGATTCTTCTGTAAGCTCTCCAAGTGGAAGAATATTTCGATCAATTATAATTTCGCCATGGCACAATTCTTTATGGTGTCATTCTGTTGATGTCATTTCTTTCCATGGATATAGAGAAACAAGTAGTTTAGATATTTCTGTTGCATATTTTCCAAATCGAGCAGAGTTAATTTTGTGCTTAATATTAATTGCCATTAATAGTATGTTAGTCCTTTCAAGTAACTATTTACTAATACCAGTTATTTTTGATGTACCCTCGAAATTTCCGAAAAACCTTCTTGCTGTGTTTCCATCATTTGTAACACCACCAGTCGGCAGAGGTTTGTCGATGTTTAATCCCGTCTCTTCTCTGAATTCATCCTGGATTCTACTTTTCTAAGATATTCTAAGTATTTTTAAATCCTCGTTTTTTCTGGTTGGTTTTGTTAAATTTTCTGGCACACTTCTATACTTAAAATCATATGCTATGTGCAAAAAATGCTCCATGAACCGTATTCTGGCGTGTAGTGGAGATATTCCGAAGGACAGAAATTTTTCATTAATACTCCTTGCTTTACCAATATCCGAAAATTGTGATTTAAAACTTTTAACAACATATTGAAGATTCCTAAAATATATTCCGCTTCGGGATTTGAGAAAATATGGTCTAAAATCAAAACTTTCATATAAAATGCATCGAATTCGGGAAGGTGTGTACCATGACCAATTGAGTTATTGGGCTTGTTTTTTATCTTAAAGTCATCTCTGTGAAGTTGCCTTTCAGAAAAGCGCAAAATTGTTATATGTTGCTACAGAAAATTTTATTTTAGATAAAAAAGAGTGTAGATACTTTTTCGGCTAAAAAATACAAAAAGTGGTCTTTTTTGCAATTTTCAAAATCGTTTATTTTTGGACTCGGTAAAGATATCGACTTCAACTTTTTTTTATTCAAATTTGTTCTTTAACTAGCTAATAAAAAAACTAATAAAATCGGTTAGAAATACTAGGATATATATGAAAAATACTGGACCAAGAACATGCAAAATTAGGGTGCTTAAAAATTCAAACGCAAATAACTCGAAAACTATAAGAGATAAATAGGACATGTAAGCATGTCTTTTATAGGTCTTATCAGGGCTTACAACAAGATTTTTTATGACAGAAGTACCTAACTTTGAGCACCCTTAGCTCCATCCCTGAAGGGCTTGTTGTACACCCCTTCCAAAATTAATATTAACATTCCTTTGCTACGTACGCCTGTACCAAATTTCTTGAAAATCCTGCCAGCTAATCAGAAGTTACAGATTTATTTCAAAAAAGTTTCGATTCTGCCCCACTGTTCATTGTATCATTAAATTTTGATAAACTTAGAAAATTTGGTTTGGATATTAATGATCGAAGGCCTAAATGATTTTTATTTGTATTTTCCCACTCTGTAGCAATATGAATATCTTTTCTTTTGTCTACACACTCCATTGTCTTCCCGTAAACAGCATTGTTTAATAATTTGAAAAAATCTTTCTCAAAATTATTTTTAGCATTTGTTCTATGGATAGTATTCAAATCTATATATGTTTTTAACCAGCAGATTGTCTAAATTGTAAAATTCTATGAATCTTTTTTAAAACTAGACCATTTACAATGCATTGCTTTAAAATTCTATAGTGTACCGCATAATTATACTTATTATATATAAATCTGCAATTAATTTTTGATACTTGGAATTATTTGGAGTTTTATTTTGCGGATAAGATGGAAGGTCATTGTGTAAATCGTGGAATGGGTCAGGATATTCTAAATCCACTTCTGAAATGTATCCATATTCTCATGAATCTGATATATTTGAAACATCAAACTTATCAAAGTTCTCAAAATGTACAAATTGGAAATTTCTATAAGGAAGGTATTCGGACATTGCCCAGCCATACAAATTATTCGCGTCTAAATACATTAAATATTCTGATAGTTTCTGATTTGGAATACCTTTTTCGAGCATTGAACCACTAAACCACCTCTTATTCCATTTTGTATAAAAAGATACATTTCCCTATCTGTAAATAATTCTAGTGAATTTTTTGTTTTTTTGAGCATTGCATCCCAAGATAAACCCGGTGCAGTATAATAATTGCAAGGATCTAAATTATAAATGCGTTTACAAATCTTTCTAAAATTTTCAAAAATATCTGTTAGAAGAAGTACATCTGATTTCAGATAAAGCTCGGTGTGGTTAAGAAGAGTCTTACAATTGAATTCTCTCCATACTCTTTGTGAATGCTCATATTCAACCTCACTACATTCTTCATTATTTAAAATATTAAAGAAGTGTTCTCCATATATGAATATGGAAATACTCCCTTTCTTCTCATGATACTAAATTTATCCTCGTTATTGAAATGTTTTCGACACTCTTAAAATCTTTTGTATCGAGATTTTTAGCAAAGGTGTCTAACAGAATCTAAAAATCTTATTTCAAGGCTTTTATGACTATCTATTTTAACAAATACAGTTAGGGAAATGTATCTTTCTTCATTTTGTGGAAAACTTTTATGGTCGCATCTTTTATTGAGGAAAGATCTTTACAAAACAGGTGCATATCATATGCAGAAAGGTTATGAAAAATTACTGGTATAAATTTTGGAGTCTTACACTTTAAATTACACTCATTATGAGCAGATCCGCGGAAATTACCAGTGAGATGACAATGGTCTCTAACTTTATCATTATTTAAAAGTTTTTGACAAATATGACACATTATTGACTTATTGAAAACGTCAATTTGTTCTGGTGTCACTATCATCAGCTTTTCTTTTCACAAATGATTAATATAAATCTTTAACTATTTGTTCAACAAAATTTCTAGAGGCATTTTCCCCTAAATAATACCTCATCTTATTATTTTCCTTCTTAAAACTACACATGGAATGTGCTTTTGTATATTTACTATATTTCTACTCACTATATCATTTCTTTTCTCCAAATTGGACTCGAAATCAGCATAAATGACGATTGGGACATCGATTTGTTTTTGATGGTTTGTGAATTTTTTCTGCATTCTCAGGCTTGGGCATTTCCACAACTTTTTCCCCACAATCTTTCTTTTTGTGCTCAGTGAGCGAATTTAAATTTTTTAATTAATAATAATCAGTGAGCGAATTTAAATTTTTTAATTTAATTTAAAATTTTATTGCCATGCAATGTTATACTGGATCGAATTAGTCTAAAAGAATAAAAAATAATAAATATTATATTAGAACCATAAGAAATAAAAAAAAACTTACTTTGAGAGACCAGTTATGAGAACATAATGATATTTCTCATCACAGTGCAGCAAGAGTATGTTCACATGTGTAGATTTTTCCTCTATGTAATATGGTTCCACAATGGATTTGTCATCGAAGACGAAAACATTGACGCTCACCGATTATTTTTTTCAAATTTGGTAATATTTTTTAAAGATAGTGCCTCAGATAAAGCTGCAACCAAAGTCCATTTGAAACAGTAAACATCCCTGTTTTCTACATTTTTCTTAAAAAAGAATATGCTTCAATACGTCCATTGAAAGCACTATTTCTCACAGTTAACTTTTCGTTAATGGTCATTGCCTCACAATTTTCTTTATGTTGATTTGATCTTATGTGAGAGCTGTAAGAGTAAATTGCAATCATTTCATTACATTCCTTGCAATGTCTATGTGTTGATGATGTAGAAGGAGTGGGGTTGTTGTGGCTATTTTTATGATCAATAAGTTTTCTTGTACTCATGAAAACTTTGGCACAAATGGGACAATGTAGGTTTATGTGGGCCTTCACAATTGTTTTTTTAATGCTTTTTTCGCAAATTGGACATGCTTCATGCTGATCGCTAACGGAATTTTCCATTGATGTTCCGTGTTCCACATTCATGTGTTCCTTCAGTTTTAAATGGGACATGAACAATTTTTTACATTTGCCGCAATGAAGGGAGCGATGAGCCTTGAGCATATTGGCGTTGTTGGATTTGATTCCACAAATTGAGCAGGATACTGGAGCCATTATTATTTCTATTTTTTTATTATTATTATTATTTTTATTAAAATTTCAATTATTTTTCGTATAATTCACTAAGACTTTTTTCACTTTGGTTTAATATTTAAATGCGCAATGAAATAAAACTTCGGGTTTAAATTTATTTTTTTTTTATTTTTGATACTACGGAATGGTATAATATACTAACTGGGGAAAAATAGTAATATTCTTAGGTAGGTTAGAAAATGTTTACATAGAGCTCTTAAATACCCAGCAAAAAAGAACATCCGAAGAAGTCAATAAGATCGTGAACTTGTGATCCAGAAGTAGAGCAAATTCGGATCATTTCCAATGAATTTTACAAGTTAAGAATTTGCGCGTTACAAATTCTAAAAAAAATTTATTTTATTTTTTATTATTAAATTTTTGGTCGGACGACCAACTTTATTCAAAAAGTTACAAAACAAGAAGGAACTTAAGAACTAACAATTTTCTTATTTTATACCAGCTTAATTACATTAAAAGGTGGCGTGATTATTGTTATTGCCAAATAATCAGTTTATTAACCTGCTAATTATTAATGCAATATCAACGATTTATTACAGAAGCTGATCTTGCAATTTTACAATTATAAACTTAAATTATTTATAGGGTATTTATTACAGAAGCTGATCTTGCAATTTTACAATTATAAACTTAAAATTATTTATAGGGTTCGTTAACTTGTTTGAGTTAACCCTTCCCCCCGATTGTCCTCAATAGGTATTACTATTTTAATGTTGAAATTTGGAGAAATGGTCAGCTTTTTGTATTTGGAAAATATTCTGTGGTTAATTTTGGTTCAGGTGAAAAATTTAATTTTTTTCTGAACTTACTGATATTAACAAGAATGAATATAATAATGATAATGGAAAATACAATCTGAACTTAAGCTAATTACATGCATTTCTTTACTCTTATGAACTATCTCCTTAATATTATCTTCATATTTCATTTGCTTTAAATACAAATTTTCAATTTTCAGATCCAATTTCGTCATATTTTTATTTTCTTTAATTTTTGTCATTAAGTTGGGTAAAACTAATGTTTCATGCATGTTTAGAATAACATTTGTATAATTCTTATTTAATACAATAATCTTACAATCTTCAAACTTTATTAGGAATGTACCTTTTTGTTTTATTATATTTGGCAAAGGCTCCAATTTTATTTTGGTTAGTGCCTTTGTGGAAAATTGGGGAATAAGGAGTGTCAAGATTATGTTATTATCCTGAAAAAGTACTACAACTTTCGTTTTCGTGTAACTGTCATAGTCGTTGATCAAATTAACTTCTTTTTGTGTCAAAATATCGGTGGAGATAACACCCAGTTTACAGGAAAAAATAATTTGTCCTACGTCATTTATATGGTCATTCAAAAGTGATATGTCATTGTTCATACTGTACGCCTGTTCAATAAATTGAACTTCGTCCTCCAATGTCTTGATTCGATTTTCCGTCATCCTTTTAAACTCGTTAATATATCTACTGACCGAAGTTTGTTGCTTGTTTATATGCTCCGTAATATTTCTGATTTGTTCAGCCATGAAGTTATTTATATGCGTCAAATTGCTTAGTCCTGTATATGTAATTCTCTCGTTGCTATGTATTTCGTTTATTGGGTTTCGTATTTCCTGTTCATCGTCGCTGTCCATAGAACCCGCAACGTATTTTAGTCCTTTCCCTAAAATGTTGAATAGTCCTCGTTTTGTTTTAGAGTGGATGTGTAAGTTATTTATTCTTGCATTAAGTAAAATAAAATTTTTGTTTACTGTGTCTAGGAGTCGTTTGTCCTCAAATGAAATTGCTGTTAGTGACTTAATATTGTCGGAAATAATGGAGGTTGTCTCTTCGTACGCAGTCAAGTTGATGAAGTGAAGAATTTTGTTGTAGTGACTGATTATTTTCAGTTCTCCTGTCTTAAATGGTATATAACCATTGTTGTTGGTTAGGTCTTGTATGTCGAGATGCTGAGCAGTAACTGCCAGTATCCATGTCAAAAATGTGAATATTATCATCTTCTGTCCTGTAACAAGAGACATTAAAGAAAATATTATGGGTTTATATAGATTTCTTCAAGATTGCTTTATATTATTTTTATGGAAAATTTTGCCCGACTTGGTTTTCACTGTCATAATTTTGAGCCACTATTTCTTTTCTAAACCTAGCTGTTAGTTTATTCCCTAATCTTCTATTAATTTTGACAAATATTTCTTCTCCCTCTATATATTCTTTTGGAGTGATTCTATTTTTATTGCGGTATGCAAAGTCATTCATTTGTTTTTTTGAGAGCTTTTCTATAGTTTCCTTCCTATCCTTTTCAAGTAACCTTGGGTCACTACTCACTCTTCTACCAAAAAATACTTCCATAGGTCTTTTGCTGTAACCGTGTGAATTGAAAAATTATATTCTTTTACTGACCTATCCAGTAGTTCGTGAAAAGTTCGGTGTACCCTTTCCTCTTTAAGACAACGCATAATTTCTTGTAGAGTTGAATGGAATCGTTCGACTTGTCCGTTGGAACAACTTGTGTACGGGGCTGTTCGGAAAATCTGTATTCCGAACTCATTTTCAATCATGAATTTTATGGATTCTAAGCTAAACGATTTCTCATTATCCATGACTAATGTTTCAGGAAGTAGTGAGGAAATTAGGTCTCTCAATGGTTGCCGTATGTCTTCTATAGCTCTGGATTTGATGGGTTTTGCTATAGCATATTTCCAAAATTTATCAATCGCCGTCAACACTAGTTCTTTTCCGATAACAAATATGTCTAAATGAACCAACTGACCAGGATACTGTGGTATGGGCGTAGGCTGAATTGGGTGACGATCATACTTATTTTCTTTACATATGATGCATTTTTTTATTATCTTTTTTATTTTATTTGCCATAGATGGAAAATAATATTTTTCAAGAATTTGAGTCCGATTCTCCTTGCAATTTCTATGTGCTCTATTATGTGTCCTTACTATTATATTTTCCTGCTCTTCTTCACTAGTTATATCTTCTACCATTATTCGCGTAAATCTTATTTTATATCTTCCGAAATGCAATGGGTAGAGTTCTTGTATTTTTCCCATAATCCGTTCCTCCGTTTTAATGCAATTTATCACCGATGGGTTTAAGTATCTTTTTAAAATAGAAATTAATTTTTCCTCGGAATAATCTTGCTCTGTTATAATATGGCGGTGGTATGTGGGGAAAACTATTTTAAATTGATAAGATGCCATTACGTCTATATTCAAAAGTATTTGATTTTTAAAAGCATTATATATTAAGTTATGCGACGAACTTTCGTCTGTTTTTTTTGCTATTGACAATGTATATAGTTCTGGTTCCGTCATCCTGAACAGAGCATCAGCTACAACGTTTGTCCTTCCAGGTTTGTAGAGCACTTCATAGTTATATTCTTCGAGTATGACCTTCCATCTCTTCATTTTGCTGTTATTATTTTTGTTGCTCAAGGCGTAGGTTAAAGGCTGGTGGTCCGTATATATTTTAACCCTAGCCGATCCATATAAATAGTTTCGTAAGGAGTTCAAACCCCATATTATAGCCAACATCTCCCTTTCGTTAGCGGCGTAGTGTTCCTCCGCTTTGTTTAAAGTTCTGGAGATGAAAGAAATTGGTCTTCCGCCTTGGGATAGGACTGCGCCTATTGCAAAGTTCGAAGCATCTGTTACTAGCTCGAAATCTTTGCTAAAGTCTGGATAGGCAAGGATGATATCCTCGGAAATAAGAGCGTTCTTAGTTTTGATAAAGGAATCTTTAGCTTCATTATTTAAGCATATCCTTAATTTTGCGGATTTATTTTTGGACGTTCGTCCTCCTTCCCCTCTTAAAAGGGATGTCAGGGACTTGGCAAGTTTGGAGTAGTCTTTAATAAATCGTCGGTAATACCCTGACATACCAAGGAAACTACGAAGTTCTTTTAAGCTCTGTGGTTCCGGAAAATTTTGTATGGCCTTTACTTTTTGTGGATTAGTTTTTATACCCTGGGGCGTAATAATGTACCCCAAAAACTCAACTTCATCCTTGAAGAAGTTGCATTTATCCAATTCCACTTTCATATTGGATCTTTCTAATGCTTCAAAAATATATTTGATATGTTCAAAATGTTCGCGCTCTGACTTACTAAAAATGATTATGTCGTCTATGTAAACATAGCAGCATCTCCTATTCTCTTAAAATGTCGTCAAGTGCCCTTTGAAAAATTGATGGCGCGTTCTTTAGACCAAAAGGTAACCGTGTAAATTCATACTTCCCGTTATTTATGCTAAACGCGGTTTTCTCAGTATCGGATTTTTTTTTTAGTGGAATCTGATGAAAACCACTTTTTAAGTCGAGAACGGAAAAGAATTGACTATTGCCCAGTCGAGAGATAACCTCTGTAATTTCTGGGATGGGGTATCGGTCTGCTATTGTTATTGTATTTAACTTCCTATAGTCTACGACCATTCTATATTGTTTGTTTCCGGCTGAGTCCGGTTTCTTCGGAACTATCCACACTGGAGAATTATATGGTGATCTAGATGGTTTTATAATACCATCTTTTAGAAGTTTTTCCACTTGAGCCTCCACTTCTGATTTCAGAGAAGCGGGGTAAGGGTAAAATTTTGTATAAACAGGCGAATTAGTCGTACTATTCATCCTAAAAAATGAATGTCAGTCGGTTCGCCGAACTGCTTATTCTCTTCCCTATGTTGTATAGATGTGTTAATATGGAACGTCCTTTGGATTTTGTTCTGCTGCTGATAGGTGGACTGCTGCGGTCTCTTACCAACAAATTGATTTTGTTGCGGCCTGTTCATATAATTTATGCGACGGGAATGCATACTTGGGTCTACATCCATTGGTTCTGGTCGTGTTTGTGGCTTCGGTGGTCGGGGTGGATTTGTATTATGTTGTTCCGGATGATTAAAAAATGTTCTAGGTTGGTTTGCTTGCGGAAAATGCGCAATTTAAGGATAAAAAGGGCGTCGTGCCTGTGCTGTGTTCCCTTTAAATGCAGATTGAAATTTCCTTGAATTATACGCATGCGATGCGCGTACATTTTGATTTTCCAATTTTAAGCAAAGATGTAATGCTTGTGGAAGATCTGCTGGTTCCTTTACTCCCAACAGTTTAGGTAAATCTCCATTTAGCCCTCTGATAAAGGTATCTAAGGCTTTATTTCTGTACGACTGTGTAAGCATATGTAGAGATTCGTTACTCATATCCACACTTCCTAATTTGTTCAACATAAGTGACAAATGCGTGTACACCTGTTGATAATATTCTTGAATTGACCTATTCCCCTGCACAATAGTTGTCATTTGGTACTCTAATGTTGCTAAATCTAAATGGAGTGTGAGGCATTTTGCCATTGATGGCCAGTCGAGTGGTGTGTTGTATGACTCTAACGCTATGTCCGCGTTCCCTACTACCTTATTCCGTATTACACTAAGAATGCCGTAATATTTAGGAGTTCCCTTTAGTGGCTCATAAATAGCTAATATTCTATCGACGCTCTTTTTCCACGAACTAAACTCACCAGGTTGACCCGAGAAATCCTTGAGGCACTTAACTACATCTGGTATTTTGTCCAAGTCACCTAGATTTCCTCTATGTCTGTCTTCTATTATTTGGTCCGATACATTATTTAGGTTAGCATTGGGGTTTAAGGTTGCCTGTACAATCTGTGGTCCTTGATTATTAAATATGTCTAACGCTACCCTTGATATAAGAGAGGTCAAGTCCTCTATGGTCAATTGGGCATGTGCTGCTAACTAAATTATTTGGGTTTGCCATTTTTTTTTTAAAGTTTAATTCAATCGGAAATACTTGTTTTACAAAAAATTTAAAATTGTTCACTTAATTTTTGGTTTTTATTTTTGATCTTTAATGTAGAACTGGAGGGTCCCGTAGGAATCGCAGCTCTAATCTATTATTTATTTTATTTACAATTTGTTTATTTATTGTTTTCACTCTTATACTAGGCTTTACAATTTTATACCCCTTTTTTAGAATACAATTTGTTTTCAATAATAAATTTATTAATCTTATAAATAAATAAATAAATAATTTAATAATCTACCTTAATCCTTCTTCGTGGTGGCTGGATTCTTCAATTCTGTCTTCCTCTTCTCTTTTTGATTTTTCTTTCTCAAGGCTTTTTTCTTTAGCAGGATTCCAAAAAAATTGTTGATATATCACAGATTTTCTGGTTTTTTCTTTCTTTAATATTTCATAGATTTTATAGTTTTTTTTTCTTTCTTTCTTAACAAAGTTCCAAAATTTCTTTGATATTTCACAGTTTTTTTTTCTTTCTTAATAAAGTTCCAAAATTTCTTTGATATTTCACAGTTTTTTTTTCTTTCTTAATAAAATTCCAAAATTTCTTTGATATTTCACAGTTTTTTTTTTTTCTTTCTTAATAAAGTTCCAAAATTTCTTTAATATTTCACAGTTTTATAGTTTTTTTCCTTTTCACTTTCACTGCTTTTTTTCCATATCCTTTACGGATTTTTGTTATATCCTTTACGGATTTTTTTGTTATATCCTTTACGGATTTTTTTGTTATATCCTTTACGGATTTTTTTGTTGTATCCTTTACGGATTTCTTGTTATATGCTTTACTTATTTTTTTATATATTTTTTTCTTTAGATCCTTCCGAAAGGCTGGCACATGATACCACCCGTTTACTTGCGTTACTAAGGAGCCTATTCCGAAAAGGACTCTCGCGAAACTTGCTCGGGCGCCAGTTAAGAATTTGCGCGTTACAAATTCTAAAAAAAATTTATTTTATTTTTTATTATTAAATTTTTGGTCGGACGACCAACTTTATTCAAAAAGTTACAAAACAAGAAGGAACTTAAGAACTAACAATTTTCTTATTTTATACCAGCTTAATTACATTAAAAGGTGGCGTGATTATTGTTATTGCCAAATAATCAGTTTATTAACCTGCTAATTATTAATGCAATATCAACGATTTATTACAGAAGCTGATCTTGCAATTTTACAATTATAAACTTAAATTATTTATAGGGTATTTATTACAGAAGCTGATCTTGCAATTTTACAATTATAAACTTAAAATTATTTATAGGGTTCGTTAACTTGTTTGAGTTAACTCTTCCCCCCTTAAATCGATTGTCCTCAATAGGTATTACTATTTTAATGTTGAAATTTGGAGAAATGGTCAGCTTTTTGTATTTGGAAAATATTCTGTGGTTAATTTTGGTTCAGGTGAAAAATATAATTTTTTTCTGAACTTACTCATATTAACAAGAATGAATATTATAATGATAATGGAAAATACAATCTGAACTTAAGCTAATTACATGCATTTCTTTACTCTTATGAACTATCTCCTTAATATTATCTTCATATTTCATTTGCTTTAAATACAAATTTTCAATTTTCAGATCCAATTTCGTCATATTTTTATTTTCTTTAATTTTTGTCATTAAGTTGGGTAAAACTAATGTTTCATGCATGTTTAGAATAACATTTGTATAATTCTTATTTAATACAATAATCTTACAATCTTCAAACTTTATTAGGAATGTACCTTTTTGTTTTATTATATTTGGCAAAGGCTCGAATTTTATTTTGGTTAGTGCCTTTGTGGAAAATTGGGGAATAAGGAGTGTCAAGATTATGTTATTATCCTGAAAAAGTACTACAACTTTCGTTTTCGTGTAACTGTCATAGTCGTTGATCAAATTAACTTCTTTTTGTGTCAAAATATCGGTGGAGATAACACCCAGTTTACAGGAAAAAATAATTTGTCCTACGTCATTTATATGGTCATTCAAAAGTGATATGTCATTGTTCATACTGTACGCCTGTTCAATAAATTGAACTTCGTCCTCCAATGTCTTGATTCGATTTTCCGTCATCCTTTTAAACTCGTTAATATATCTACTGACCGAAGTTTGTTGCTTGTTTATATGCTCCGTAATATTTCTGATTTGTTCAGCCATGAAGTTATTTATATGCGTCAAATTGCTTAGTCCTGTATATGTAATTCTCTTGTTGCTATGTATTTCGTTTATTGCGTTTCGTATTTCCTGTTCATCGTCGCTGTCCATAGAACCCGCAACGTATTTTAGTCCTTTCCCTAAAATGTTGAATAGTCCTCGTTTTATTTTAGAGTGGATGTGTAAGTTATTTATTCTTGCATTAAGTAAAATAAAATTTTTGTTTACTGTGTCTAGGAGTCGTTTGTCCTCAAATGAAATTGCTGTTAGTGACTTAATATTGTCGGAAATAATGGAGGTTGTCTCTTCGTATGCAGTCAAGTTGATGAAGTGAAGAATTTTGTTGTAGTGACTGATTATTTTCAGTTCTCCTGTCTTAAATGGTATATAACCATTGTTGTTGGTTAGGTCTTGTATGTCGAGATGCTGAGCAGTAACTGCCAGTATCCATGTCAAAAATGTGAATATTATCATCTTCTGTCCTGTAACAAGAGACATTAAAGAAAATATTATGGGTTTATATAGATTTCTTCAAGATTGCTTTATATTATTTTTATGGAAAATTTTGCCCGACTTGGTTTTCACTGTTATAATTTTGAGCCACTATTTCTTTTCTAAACCTAGCTGTTAGTTTATTCCCTAATCTTCTATTAATTTTGACAAATATTTCTTCTCCCTCTATATATTCTTTTGGAGTGATTCTATTTTTATTGCGGTATGCAAAGTCATTCATTTGTTTTTTTGAGAACTTTTCTATAGTTTCCTTCCTATCCTTTTCAAGTAACCTTGGGTCACTACTCACTCTTCTACCAAAAAATACTTCCATAGGTCTTTTGCTGTAACCGTGTGAATTGAAAAATTATATTCTTTTACTGACCTATCCAGTAGTTCGTGAAAAATTCGGTGTACCCTTTCCTCTTTAAGACAACGCATAATTTCTTGTAGAGTTGAATGGAATCGTTCGACTTGTCCGTTGGAACAACTTGTGTACGGGGCTGTTCGGAAAATCTGTATTCCGAACTCATTTTCAATCATGAATTTTATGGATTCTAAGCTAAACGATTTCTCATTATCCATGACTAATGTTTCAGGAAGTAGTGAGGAAATAAGGTCTCTCAATGGTTGCCGTATGTCTTCTATAGCTCTGGATTTGATGGGTTTTGCTATAGCATATTTCGAAAATTTATCAATCGCCGTCAACACTAGTTCTTTTCCGATAACAAATATGTCTAAATGAACCAACTGACCAGGATACTGTGGTATGGGCGTAGGCTGAATTGGGTGACGATCATACTTATTTTCTTTACATATGATGCATTTTTTTATTATCTTTTTTATTTTATTTGCCATAGATGGAAAATAATATTTTTCAAGAATTTGAGTCCGATTCTCCTTGCAATTTCTATGTGCTCTATTATGTGTCCTTACTATTATATTTTCCTGCTCTTCTTCACTAGTTATATCTTCTACCATTATTCGCGTAAATCTTATTTTATATCTTCCGAAATGCAATGGGTAGAGTTCTTGTATTTTTCCCATAATCCGTTCCTCCGTTTTAATGCAATTTATCACCGATGGGTTTAAGTATCTTTTTAAGATAGAAATTAATTTTTCCTCGGAATAATCTTGCTCTGTTATAATATGGCGGTGGTATGTGGGGAAAACTATTTTAAATTGATAAGATGCCATTACGTCTCTATTCAAAAGTATTTGATTTTTAAAAGCATTACATATTAAGTTATGCGACGAACTTTCGTCTGTTTTTTTTTTGCTATTGACAATGTATATAGTTCTGGTTTCGTCATCCTGGACAGAGCATCAGCTACAACGTTTGTCCTTCCAGGTTTGTAGAGCATTTCATAGTTATATTCTTCGAGTATGGCCTTCCATCTCTTCATTTTGCTGTTATTATTTTTGTTGCTCAAGGCGTAGGTTAAAGGCTGGTGGTCCGTATATATTTTAACCCTAGCCGATCCATATAAATAGTTTCGTAAGGAGTTCAAAGCCCATACTATAGCTAACATCTCCTTTTCGTTAGCGGCGTAGTGTTCCTCCGCTTTGTTTAAAGTTCTGGAGATGAAAGAAATTGGTCTTCCTCCTTGGGATAGGACTGCGCCTATTGCAAAGTTCGAAGCATCTGTTACTAGCTCGAAATCTTTGCTAAAGTCTGGATAGGCAAGGATGATATCCTCGGAAATAAGAGCGTTCTTAGTTTTGATAAAGGAATCTTTAGCTTCATTATTTAAGCATATCCTTAATTTTGCGGATTTATTTTTGGACGTTCGTCCTCCTTCCCCTCTTAAAAGGGATGTCAGGGACTTGGCAAGTTTGGAGTAGTCTTTAATAAATCGTCGGTAATACCCTGACATACCAAGGAAACTACGAAGTTCTTTTAAGCTCTGTGGTTCCGAAAAATTTTGTATGGCCTTTACTTTTTGTGGATTAGTTTTTATACCCTGGGGCGTAATAATGTACCCTAAAAACTCAACTTCATCCTTGAAGAAGTTGCATTTATCCAATTGCACTTTCATATTGGATCTTTCTAATGCTTCAAAAATATATTTGATATGTTCAAAATGTTCGCGCTCTGACTTACTAAAAATGATTATGTCGTCTATGTAAACATAGCAGCATCTCCTATTCTCTTAAAATGTCGTCAAGTGCCCTTTGAAAAATTGATGGCGCGTTCTTTAGACCAAAAGGTAACCGTGTAAATTCATACTTCCCGTTATTTATGCTAAACGCGGTTTTTTCAGTATCGGATTTTTTTTTAGTGGAATCTGATGAAAACCACTTTTTAAGTCGAGAACGGAAAAGAATTGACTATTGCCCAGTCGAGAGATAACCTCTGTAATTTCTGGGATGGGGTATCGGTCTGCTATTGTTATTGTATTTAACTTCCTATAGTCTACGGCTGAGTCCGGTTTCTTCGGAACTATCTAAACTGGAGAATTATATGTTGATCTAGATGGTTTTATAATACCATCTTTTAGAAGTTTTTCCACTTGAGCCTCCACTTCTGATTTCAGAGAAGCGGGGTAAGGGTAAAATTTTGCATAAACAGGCGAATTAGTCGTAGTCCTAATCTCACCAACAACCTTTGTTGTGTACGTAAGTTTTTTATCAGGTTCCGAAAAAAGCTTACGATACGTGCTTACAATTTTCTCCATTCCTCTTTTTTGTGTTTTGCTGATAAATTTTCCTCCTTAATATTTATTGCATTTACGCACTGTGTCGGGAGTTGCTTAAGACAAACTTTGAGATTGTTTTTCAATATCGTAACATTTTCATTTGTGTAAATAACTGCTCCTATTTCCCTAAGAGTGTCATTTCCTAAAATACCGTCAAATGTTTCCAAAGAGGGCATTAGGTAGAATTTTATTTCATTATCTAATTTAAACAATTTTACGAATGTGTGCTCACTAATTTTTATATCCCCTATGATTGATCTAGCAAAAAACGGGTTTTCGTTGGGTATACGTTTCTTTACTAATTCAGGCTTAACGTAATTTTTACTCGAGCCCGTATCTAATAAAAATTTCAAAATATTCCCGCTCTCCGTCTTGACTTCGAAATATGGTAACGAAGAGCTATTCATCCTAAAAAATGAATGTCAGTCGGTTCGCCGAACTGCTTATTCTCTTCCCTATGTTGTATAGATGTGTTAATATGGAACGTCCTTTGGATTTTGTTCTGCTGCTGATAGGTGGACTGCTGCGGTCTCTTACCAACAAATTGATTTTGTTGCGGCCTGTTCATATAATTTATGCGACGGGAATGCATACTTGGGTCTACATCCATTGGTTCTGGTCGTGTTTGTGGCTTCGGTGGTTGGGGTGGATTTGTATTATGTTGTTCCGGATGATTAAAAAATGTTCTCGGTTGGTTTGCTTGCGGAAAATGCGCAATTTAAGGATAAAAAGGGCGTCGTGCCTGTGCTGTGTTCCCTTTAAATGCAGATTGAAATTTCCTTGAATTATACGCATGCGATGCGCGTACATTTTGATTTTCCAATTTTAAGCAAAGATGTAATGCTTGTGGAAGATCTGCTGGTTCCTTTACTCCCAACAGTTTAGGTAAATCTCCATTTAGCCCTCTGATAAAGGTATCTAAGGCTTTATTTCTGTACGACTGTGTAAGCATATGTAGAGATTCGTTACTCATATCCACACTTCCTAATTTGTTCAACATAAGTGACAAATGCGTGTACACCTGTTGATAATATTCTTGAATTGACCTATTCCCCTGCACAATAGTTGTCATTTGGTACTCTAATGTTGCTAAATCTAAATGAAGTGTGAGGCATTTTGCCATTGATGGCCAGTCGAGTGGTGTGTTGTATGACTCTAACGCTATGTCCGCGTTCCCTACTACCTTATTCCGTATTACACTAAGAATGCCGTAATATTTAGGAGTTCCCTTTAGTGGCTCATAAATAGCTAATATTCTATCGACGCTCTTTTTCCACGAACTAAACTCACCAGGTTGACCCGAGAAATCCTTGAGGCACTTAACTACATCTGGTATTTTGTCCAAGTCACCTAGATTTCCTCTATGTCTGTCTTCTATTATTTGGTCCGATACATTATTTAGGTTAGCATTGGGGTTTAAGGTTGCCTGTACAATCTGTGGTCCTTGATTATTAAATATGTCTAACGCTACCCTTGATATAAGAGAGGTCAAGTCCTCTATGGTCAATTGGGCATGTGCTGCTAACTAAATTATTTGGGTTTGCCATTTTTTTTTTAAAGTTTAATTCAATCGGAAATACTTGTTTTACAAAAAATTTAAAATTGTTCACTTAATTTTTGGTTTTTATTTTTGATCTTTAATGTAGAACTGGAGGGTACCGTAGGAATCGCAGCTCTAATCTATTATTTATTTTATTTACAATTTGTTTATTTATTGTTTTCGCTCTTATACTAGGCTTTACAATTTTATACCCCTTTTTTAGAATACAATTTGTTTTCAATAATAAATTTATTAATCTTATAAATAAATAAATAAATAATTTAATAATCTACCTTAATCCTTCTTCGTGGTGGCTGGATTCTTCAATTCTGTCTTCCTCTTCTCTTTTTGATTTTTCTTTCTCAAGGCTTTTTTCGTTAGCAGGATTCCAAAAAAATTGTTGATATATCACAGATTTTCTGGTTTTTTCTTTCTTTAATATTTCATAGATTTTATAGTTTTTTTTTTCTTTCTTTCTTAACAAAGTTCCAAAATTTCTTTGATATTTCACAGTTTTTTTTCTTTCTTAATAAAGTTCCAAAATTTCTTTGATATTTCACAGTTTTTTTTTCTTTCTTAATAAAATTCCAAAATTTCTTTGATATTTCACAGTTTTTTTTTTTCTTTCTTAATAAAGTTCCAAAATTTCTTTAATATTTCACAGTTTTATAGTTTTTTTCCTTTTCACTTTCACTGCTTTTTTTCCATATCCTTTACGGATTTTTGTTATATCCTTTACGGATTTTTTTGTTATATCCTTTACGGATTTTTTTGTTATATCCTTTACGGATTTTTTTGTTGTATCCTTTACGGATTTTTTGTTATATGCTTTACTTATTTTTTTATATATTTTTTTCTTTAGATCCTTCCGAAAGGCTGGCACATGATACCACCCGTTTACTTGCGTTACTAAGGAGCCTATTCCGAAAAGGACTCTCGCGAAACTTGCTCGGGCGCCAGTTAAGAATTTGCGCGTTACAAATTCTAAAAAAAATTTATTTTATTCAAAAAGTTACAAAACAAGAAGGAACTTAAGAACTAACAATTTTCTTATTTTATACCAGCTTAATTACATTAAAAGGTGGCGTGATTATTGTTATTGCCAAATAATCAGTTTATTAACCTGCTAATTATTAATGCAATATCAACGATTTATTACAGAAGCTGATCTTGCAATTTTACAATTATAAACTTAAAATTATTTATAGGGTTCGTTAACTTGTTTGAATTAACTTACATAGGCTTGTCATTGCAGGATGTTCTCTTTTTTGATATCTATTCACTTTAGAGGAAGTCATGTTCACGATGTCATGAAAAATTAATATTTTTGGTGTTATTTTAAATCAGTGCAAAGAATGTTATTTAGATTACTTCTGCATTTCCTCTGAATGGAAACAAATATCACTTTTATTGAAAAAAATATATTTAAAGTCATTTTATTTTACGAGAAATAACACAACTGTAATTAAATCAATAATAATAATAATAATAATAATAATAATAATAATAATAATAATAATAATAAATAATAATAAATTCTTATGGAAAAACTAAAGATATCGTACATTTAAATGCACAAAAAATATGGAAGGGCATAAAATATGTAAAATGTCATCCCTTTCAAAATTATTGGAAAAATAAAAATTTATAAAATTGAATATTATTATGTTGAACTAGAAGTATTAGGTTCATTGTTATGCTCTACAGCAATTGTATTTGACATTTTCTCCTTCATTTTATTTTTGAAGTAACGGTTCTTCGAAAACTTTATAGCATATTTTAATTCTTCTTTAAACGATTTTTCGGAGCCATTCTTTTCGTAAATGGCACCCAAAATAAATACATAAATATACACTATACCTACATAAATAAATGGAAAATATAACTTACTAAATATAATATTAACAAGTTTTTGGTAATTCAAAAGACGTAATTTATCATGTGTACCATCGTCATTAAATTGAACCAAAACCTCAGGAACTATTAGATCGACGAGTCCTTTTTTTAATTCCCGAGTCGCAGCAACACCTTCTATTGTAGAAATCTAAATAAGAATATATATTTTGATAAAAATTAATATATGCGGATTTTAAATAGGCATACTTACATATTCTTGTTCATTTGTTTCGTTAATATCGGCATTTATATTGTCTAACTCATATATCGTCTTGATTGGAAACATTTTTTTATATTTAGGATTTTTGTATTTGATTATGCTTTTTATTGCAACATTGTTTTCTCCCAATATATTAGCCACCAACAAATTTTGAATTCAAAATTTTCTATATACATAAAAAGAAGACTTAAATATATAAAAAAATGTAAATATATAAAAAGGAAGTTGTGATACCTTTTAATGAATCTAATTTTTTATCCAACCCTTGAAGTATGAGCAGTAGATCAGGATGTAAATTTTTTGGTTGTGATTTCTTTTTTGAATTCATTTTAAACTCTAAAATTAAAAGTATATTTGTTTTTTAGTTAGTAAGTAGAATCAAAACAGCTCCCTCTTTGTAGGGAAGAATATCGCATCTTTTAAATAGAAAACATCTTCAGAAGTCAAAATTTTAGTCAAACGTATTTATTCCTTTTGAACACTTCTTATATAGCTTTTACTACTCATATTTTTATTAAAACAGAAACTTACCATCGTTCAAATTATGTTGCAATAAAATTTTTAATTAATTTTTTTTACGTCCTTATTTGCCTAACGTCCCTTTTTAAATTGTCACTTTTATGTTTGACGTTAGAGATGTTTAGTATAAGTAGTAGGAAAATGTAGTTGTTTTTGTTTTTAATGAGGAGTAAGAGCAATTTTGAAGAACAAATTGTTTGAATGAAATTTAAAACCAATGAATTTGTTTTTGTAATTTTTTCTTGTATATGCATTAATAGGAGGAAAAATTGTTTTGCATTTTATGAAATTGAAAACCAATGTATTTATTTTGTATAATAATATGTATGTATTTATGTATGTATGTAATTATGTTTAAAGTACATACAAACAATTTAACAGGGGAGAAAAATTTTTTTTGCACTTTTAATTGTGATGAAATTAAAAACTGATAACTTGTATAAATAGCGTTTGAGTATTTTTGGTTTATTCATCTACATATTTTTATATGGTTTTTTTTTTTGTTTTTGTAAGGTGGAAAATAAACTTGAGAATATGGAAAAAAATAACCTTGTGTAAGGTTTTTGACACTAATGAAGATATATTTTATGTTGTTGAGTATGGTTATGATTAATTTTGAATATTCTAATAACAAATTAAGGGGGAGTATTTTTATTCACATTAAACATTTTTCATATATAGAATACGTTTAAAATTAGTTTATGGCTCAATGTTTATGAATTTATAATATTTTCTCATTTTGAAATATTAAGAGATATACCCAAATTACTTTTCATTGGAGATAAATTAGATTAGATATAAATATAATTGTCTGAAGTAAAATTATTTCAATCAGTTAATAAACTTTTTAAAAGGCGGAACAAAAATGGAATCAAATAAGATTACAAATGCTGATATTGTTGCGGCTTTCAATAAATTAAAAACAAGACCATATCTAGCAGCAAAGGATTTACTACCATCAAAGCCATATAAGGTATTAAGTATGTTCCGCCATAAGAATAAATATGGAAATGTGGTGATGGCAGAGCTTGAAGAGGGAATGTTATATCTTCCCAAACGATATAATAATTTGGAAGAAAAAGTAATAGATGGAGTTAATAATGAACAATTTACTTTAACGAGGAAGTTAGATAATGGTTTATATGTTTTGGAATTGGAAGAGTTAGTCAGTGAAAACTCTGCTGTGAAGACGAAGTGGGAGAGTTTTTCATCCCAAATTCTCAACCATATTTCAGTTGGGAAAATAGTAAAATTCCAAAAAATTCTTAGTAAAGAAAATTAGTTAATTAGTATATAAGTATCATTGTTTTTAAAAACTAACTAATTGTAAAAAGAAAGCTTTATAATAAAGACATCACATATAAAAATTCAAAAATTTCTTCAAGGTTTAATTTTTGTTGAACATCAAAAAACAGTGGAAGAGTATTTGGCACTTATTAATAAAACTGGAAATTACAATGAAGAACATATATCATCTAAATGTAGATTACACTTCAAAAACTTTTCATGGTCGGACGATAAAGCAAACGTTGGTCCTGATACTTGTAATTGTAGAAAGCATAAACAACTTATAAGCAAAATAGAGAATTTTATAAAAAGATATTATTTATTATCTAAACGTCTAAAATAAGTAAATAGGGATATATTTTTAATTTCAAATAGTTTAATTTTAAATTAAAAAAAAAAAATAATAAATAACACAACTTTAAACAAATTTTTGTTTTTTTTTCTTTTTATAATAACTTCTTGCAATTTTTAACTTGGTAAGAGAGTCTTATGAATTTTGAATCTATCAAGAATAACATATTCAGAATAATGGATACATCCAACAACACTAAAATTGGATCAAATTATATGTAGTTCAAACAATGGTCATACTGAAATTCAAGAAATCTTAATACTGCCGCCTATAGACATTCCACTATTCCTCGCATTGCATGATGGCCGTGATAAAATTCTCCTGGAAGTTTTACTAAATGTGGAAAAAGAACTTGGAATAAAAACAAAATAATATATATTTTTCTCATTTATTTGTTTTTTCTTTTTTTTTTTTTTTTTTCTTTAAAAACAAATAAAAGTATTTAAATAAACTTACGACTAACATATCATTATCATGTAAATAAAAAAAACTAAAAATATTTAAAATTTTATTAAAAGTTAAATTTTTACATCTTAAATAAATAAAAATGCAACAATAAACACCACAAAACATTGATGATTCAGTTTGAATGCGCATTTTATTGTAGACAAATGTTTTAGAATTTCGGTTTAGAAATGAAATAAATGGCTTTATTGGAGGTGGACCTTCAGAGCAAAAAAAAATCTGCTGGTTTATTTTCAGGGAAATAAAAAGCGACCCAATGCTGTCCAGGCTTAAAAGATGGATCAGTGTTAGCTATGTAAAATGATAGTTTTGTAACAGGTGTCTTGGGTAATTTATTACTCGCAAAAACTCATTTAAATTTATATTTTTTATAATTATTTGAATTTAAAGTATTTATAATATTTATTGATTTCATAGCGTTTGAATTATAGTGCGAGACTTATCAATTTCTATTATACTGTCAAATGCACAATATACTAAGCAGGTAATTGCCTCCGTAATTGGTTTCCCAAAAAGTCCTTCTATTCGAATATTTCCTTGATTTATTAAATTTCCACAATTAGAATTATTATTGTGATCTGGTGTTAAATAAAGAGTTAGTAAAAAAATCCGCTATCAAAAAGTTCCTTTGTAATTTGATAACCTTTATCAAAATGATGGATTCCAGTACATTTACATAGGGTTTTATAATCATGAGTGCTTAATATTCAGACATTGTAGTTAAATTCTGTTGGCTGTGCTGGAAATTGTACTCCATTAACAACCAAATTAAAGCTTTGTAAATTAAAATGTATGGATTTTCTTTTGTATCTCCAGTATAAGCTTTGTTCGACACCATTCCAAAAATTAAGAAATTTGGTAATTGTCCAAGTATAACATTATCTAGAGACAATGAATGGTTTCCTGGATGTATAGTGAAGGTCTTAATTTCTACTCTCTTATATGGGTAAATTGCAATTTTGCTTTGTAATACATTATGATGTGCCATTAATATACTACTATTGATAGTAAGATGATTTATTTCTCCAAATTTAATGTAACCTTAAGATCAACATTATTAAGGAAGTACTTTTGTTGATTAAATACATCTACATGAAGTTTTCCGAAAAGCTCCACCTTTTTCCCATCCTTAAATATTTTTTTTCTTTTATCTAAACCGGGATTTTTTTTATCGATTAATGAATTAATTTTATTCACATCAGTAGCCCAACCACACGATTCAAGATGGGTAGACCTAGCATCATTTCCATAATTGAGCAATGTTTCCAGATATGCTCTATAGTGATAGTTGTTGTCAGGTTGAGATACACTTTTATTTTTGTATTTCGTTTTCTACGTTTAACAATATTTTAATTATTTCTTTCCAGTAACGAAAATGAAATATCTGATAATCCAACTACCCAGTGATCATCCAAATTTAGAGATTGTGTTAGCAAATTTGTAAAAGTGTTTGGAGTATTTTTATAAATATCCATTGAATTATATACTTGAAGCCATCTTTAAAAAGAATGATTAATATAGTGTGTTATTTGTTACACATATAATATTTACTAATATCGTTCTGATGAATCCATGAATACCAATAGTTTTTCTACTTTTCGCTTTAAAATTTTTTCTATCAAAAAATTTTTTTGGTGCTTTTGTTTTTAACAACTCTTCTTCATAAAATCCACCTTTAATTATATTTCCATTAAAATCTACAAGTTAATAGATTATGGGATTGGTTATTTAAATTTTGTTTATCTTAAAAACCTCTGTAGACTAATTTGGTGTATATCCTTTTTCAAATTGGTTTTTATATTTACTAATGCGAACTAAATCATTTATTTTATATTTTCCTCCTTTGAAAACCTTCAAATTAATGTATACAGTATTAAGAAGCTTCTGTTCATTTTTCTTATTAACTGAATTGGGTGTTGTTTTTATAGAACGATGATATGAAGAATTATATTCTTTCAATAATTTATTTAATAATCTATCCATTTATAATTTCCCTGCATACTAAATTGTTTCCACATTTTATTTTTTAAAGTTCTATTAAAACGTTCAACTATTGATGCCTTCTTTCTTGAAAAAGTGTGGTAATGGTTAATTTTATATTCTTTCAAAAGAGTTTTAAAGTAGATATTATACAATTCTTTCCCTTGATCAGAACGGATATTTTTGGGAGATTTTCCTTTGTTTAATTTTATAATATGCTTTAATGCATATGCATACTTTGAAAATACATCAATTACAGTAAGCATATATTTAAAATCTTTATTAAATTTTGCATACGGTATCATTTCCACTAAGTCAATCTGCCATGTATCTAAAATACCCTTTTGAATAAATCTTCGGCGCCGAAAGCTCTTTCTCGCTTGACGATGTAGTTCATCAATAAGAATTATTTTACTCATATTTATATTTATAGAATGTTAATGCTTCACTTCATTTAAATTTCGTGTACTAAAGTGTAAACATTTCGACAGTTTATATATCCATACACTATGATGATTTGTGGTCCCTCTGGTTGTGATAAACATTTATTATGAATTTGATAAAAAATCAACATTTAATATCTAAAAACATAGATCGTGTTATTTGGTGTTTTGCAGAAAAAAAATTTCTTCCGAGAATTAACAATATAGAGTTTATACAAGGTATTCCAGAGGATTTTGCTACTGCAGGAAATGAATCGGTTTAATAATATTGGATGATTTAATGCTTGAATTATCTAATAAAATGCTTGAATTATCTAATAATAAAGATCTCACTCAACAAATACACAACGCATTAAGATTTAGAACAGTAGTATGTTTATGGGGTTTCGGGATCACTTTTTTCATACAAAAGTTGGTGCATGCATAGCTGGGGTTGTGGTTTTTTGAAATGTATTTCGGTGTTGTGATATGTGTGTTGTTAGTGTTTTCCATCCCTGGTTGGTAGTGTGTTTGTTGGTGTGTGGTATTGAGTTGTTAGGTGCGGGGGTGTGAGTTGTTAGGTGCGGGGGTGTGAGTTGTTAGGTGCGGGGGGTGTAATGTTAAATATGTTAGATTTGCCAGCCCTGATGTTTATAGTTTTGAAAAAGTGTGTTAATATAAAACCGCAAGGGGGGTGTGAGTTGTTAGGTGCGGGGGGTGTAATGTTAAATATGTTAGATTTGCCAGCCCTGATGTTTATAGTTTTGAAAAAGTGTGATAATACAAAACCGCAAAAGTGTAATTTTTTGTGGGTTTATTAGAAATTATTAATTGTAAATTGTGTGGGAAGAAAAATATATGCGATAAAATTTTCATGCAGCATGTGCGAATTTATTACAATGTATTTTTTTCTGCGGTTTTTAAGAATTGATTTCCATAATGTATGGAGTATGCTAAGAAGTATATATATATATATATATATATATATATATATATATATATATATAAAGTATATATGAAAAAGGAAACAAATTTTTACATTTTTTTTGTGATAAGAAATAATTTATAGAAAAATAATTATGAAAAAAGAAAAAATATTATGCATTTTTTTTGTGATAAGAAATGTAAGAATTAGTATTACAATTTTTTTGTTGATAATACTATTTATTTATTTTCTTTTTATTTTTTTGTGGTAAGTATAGAAAAATAAACAAGACTTAAAATTTAGTATAAAAGAGAAAAAAATATATTATTATAATTTTATTAGTTACTTATTTGGATAACTTTATACATATATATAAATTAATAAAATGAATTCAGAATACAGCATTATTGAAGATGATAAAGAGACTCAGTTTATTGAGCCAGGACAACGACTTAGTTCAACTGTAGTTAACATCAGTGAAGAAGAACGTGAAGAAGGTGAAATAGAAGAAGAAGAAGAATTGTATTCTGACGATGAGTCAGAATACAATAGCGTTACTTCACTGTCTGTTTCGAATATCGCTCGAAACGCGAATCGACTTATAACAGACATAGCAGAAAAAGTTACAACATATAAAACAAATGTAAGGAAGTTAGAAGATCTTAACTCAACACTACAAAAACTGTTTAAGGAGAGAACTAACCTCATGAAGGAACAGATAAGGTTGAAACACGAACTTTCAACACCAGCACCTTTCTCCAGAGAATACTATTCACAGTACGATTGTCCGGTGTGTTTAAAGGAAAAAATATATGGGAAAAAAATGATTTTTACCAATTGTTCCCATTATGTCTGTACGGTATGTATGGAAAGAATGAGAGAAAAGAAGAAATGTCCTGTTTGCAGACAAAAAAATAAAAACCGCGTTAATTATAAGAAGAATGGGTATGCGGTTTTCATTAATACCATATAAAAAGAATTAAAAATAAATTTTATAAAAAATGTTTTAAATAAAAGATTTAAATAAAAAATTTCAAAAAAATATGTTTTTTTATTTTTTCATAATACATAATACATATTACTTATACATTACTTAATTATAAATATTAATAACTAAAACATTAATAATGATGAATAAAAATAAAATATAATAAATCTTAAAAATAAAACTACAATTCTTTTCATTTCTATGGAGAAAAATTAAAAATACGTTTGTATAAATTATAAAGCTTTATTGTTAACATATATTGATTGTAATATAATGTACATGCACATATATTAAAAGATGTTGTTTTAATATTTTCACAATCATATTTGTGAAAGTTATTATCAAAATATATAAATGGTGTATTATTATACATACGTAACTCATTAATCATTTTGAGAAATAAATTTAAATGATCATGATCTATTTTATCGTTATATTTATTTAAAAACTCCTTTAATTCATCAGATGTTATCATTTTTTGTTTTTATCCGTATATAAAGATTTAATGCTATCCGTATAGTGAATAAATAATAACTAATTATAAGTTAATAGATTTCATCAAGTTTTTCTTCATTTAAACATAAATAAATAAAATTTCGAATCAAAATAACATTCTTTTCAGCACACATTACATATGAATTATTATTTATGTTTTGCTTATGATAATTACAATGATTTATATGTGAATTATTTTTATATAAAGTTTTTATATTTAAACAAGAGGTTAAATTAAATATACATATTTTCTGTTCTATCGTTTCAAATAGTTCTTGTATCCATTTTTCTTTTTCGAATCCTTTAACATATATGATGGAAAAGTTTTCATTTTCAATAATTAAAGTTAAGTATTCTATTACTTCTTTAAGAGTAGAGTTGCCATCATTCCAACTTAGACCATGTAAATTAAAATATAACCAGTTATTTGTTCTCTTGTCTTTATTTGTTAGTTTAGAGTATTTGTAGGGTGATTTCACAAGAAAAGTTTTAATTTTAAAAACATCATTGACATTATGTAAAATACTAAGTTCTTTAACAAATAATTTATTATTAATAAAAAATCCTTGAAAATCAATTACTATGAATCTATCCGGATACATTGTTCTTATCCAACTGACATCAAAACACATAATTATTTTTGTTTTATTTCAAATATAAATTTATAATAAGAACCGCTTAGAACCTTTTTCACATAAAAATTCCCTGACGATAGGTCATCCATAACTTCTTCGGGGAGGAAACTATATTTTTCTGGGAGAAAAATTACATATTCATCCAACTCCAGCATAGTCTTAACGCCAAATATTGTAATTTTGCGTTCACATTTTATAATTTTAATCGCTTCATTTGCGGGGACATCCTTCAAAGGGAGTATGTTCTTTTTAAATTTTTTTTCTCCAAGATTATTAATATAATTTAATGTATTCATTTTTAATTTTTTATTATTTTTTTATAATTTTTAAACAACTTTAATTAACAAACTTTAGGATCTGACTAATGTCATTTCTCTAGCGATCGAACAATTTATAGTAAAAATTGTGGGTGAAGGGGTGTTAAAGTAAATACTAGAGAGGGGTATTACTTAAAAAAACAGTAATATATTAGGAACACGTGTATGTGTTTAATAAAATATTTGTGGTTTTAGAATTTTTCATATATATGTATGTATGTATGTATGTATATATGTAAATAATACAATTCCTTTTATGTGATAAGAAATGTAAAACTACAAAAAATTGTACTTTTGCGGTTTTAATAAAATATTTGTGGTTTTAGAATTTTTCATATATATGTATGTATGTATGTATGTATATATGTAAATAATAAAATTCCTTTCGTTTGATAAGAATTGTAAATGTAAACATTTAGTACAGTTATTAAAAATGTAATTTTATAATTTAAAAAAATATAACAAATTTTAGTATAAATACTATTGCATAGATAAAATTAAATCAGTTTAAGTGTAAAGTCTTAATCGAATCAATCTGTTAATCAACAAAGAGAAAAAATGTTAAACTTTATTTGTGAAATCTGTGAAAAAAATTTCAAACATAATTTTTCCTTAAGACGTCATATTAGATTAAATCACGATGGACCCTCGTCATCATTTTATTGTTCAAAATGTAATTTACATTTTGGAACTCACCAAGATCTACAAAGCCATTTACATTTAGTAGAACATCCTGAAAATAATAATGTTTTTTGTAACGTATGCAATAAACATATTTTAAAATCAATTTGGCATTATCACTTAAGAACAAATGCTCACAAAAAAAAGAGTACTGAACAATTAGACAATAATATAAAGTCTATAAACTGTTGTTTTAAAAATCGAATCTCCTCGTATTTGATTGAAAATGAAAATAAGATGAACTTAATACCTGAAAACTTTCTGAGTGATATTAAACGTAAAGTAATTGATTTATTAAAGAACCTGTTACAAAAACATTTAAGTATTAAATATAATTGTGAACTCTTTTGTGAGTATGTGCTAATGAAAGATGATGATGATTTGTGTAGAGTAGATATAAAATCACATCAAACCCAAATGATTACTATAAATTCATCATTAACAAATGCAGACATCGAACAATGTTATGTTAATCAATGTGAGAGTTTAATAACAAAGATGAGCGAATTTCAAGAACGTGACAGCGGATGGACCTTAATAGAAATATCACATCTTGAGATTAATATTAATAAATATGAGTGTCTTAAAGGTTCACAATATTTACCTTTACCAACAACAATATTAAAAAAAGAAGCATGTATTAATGTGCAAAATAAAGATCAGTACTGTTTTAAATGGGCTATAATATCTGCATTATATCTAGTCACCACCAATTCAAATAGATGTTCATCATATAAAATCAAAGATATTAAGGCAGATATTGTTGTATTGGAAAACAATATGGTTTTAAATTTTAAAAATTTAAAATTTCCGTTAGCCGTTAATATGATAAAGATATTTGAAGAAAATAACCCCGACATCAGCGTCAATGTTTTCGGATTGGAAGGAGACAATGTTGTGGGTCCGTACTACTTCACACAAATGGAAAAGAATATTCACATTAATTTGTTGTTATTAGAGGAAGATGAACGGGTTCATTATGTGTGGATAAAAAGTATATCAAGGTAAACATATTTATAACAATATAAAAAAAAAAAAAATCTTTACTAATGTTTCTTTTATATAATTCCAGATTGCTGAAAAATCAATTAACAAAACACAAAACAAAAATACATGTATGTAATACATGTCTCATCCACTTTCATAATGAAGCGGCCTTGATTATACATAAAAAGGAATGTAACAAATTGGTTACCACAATGCCGAATTCAGGTGATAATATTCTCAACTTCAAAAATTTTAAGAAGCAAATGGAAGTACCATTTGTCGTTTATGCTGACTTTGAATGTATTTTAGAATCAACAAATGTTCAGAATTCTACTAATGTAAAGTCAGTACAAAAGCATATCCCATATGCATATAGTTACTATATTAAGTGTTCATTTGATTCTAGTTTAGACAAGTTTAGAATATATAGTGGTGAAGATTCTCCAAAAAATTTTTTTAAAAGTTTAGTAGATGACACTTTAAATATTTATAATAATTACTTAAGTGTAGTTAAACCAATGAATTCTTTAACACCACTTCAAAAAAAGATTCAAAATGAAGATCCAATATGTCACATTTGTAAGAAATTTTTAGATGATAATAGAGTGGCAGATCATTGTCATTTAACGGGTGAATATAGAGGTCCTGCTCACAATAATTGTAATTTAGAATATCAAATTGCCAACTTCATCCCTATATTTTTCCACAATCTTTCGGCATATGATTGTCATTTATTTGTTAGAGAACTTTCATCTATTGAAGGTGATATAAATATTATTCCTTTAAATAAGGAATTATATGTATCAATATCTAAGAGAATTTCAGTAAATGAAAAAGAAACATTTGAATTGCGTTTTCTCGACTCATTTCGATTCATGTCATCAAGTTTAGAAAAGTTAGCCAGTTACTTGACTGATGATGATTTAAAAATCGTTAAAACATTTTATAGCAATAGTAATGAATTCAGTTTAATGAAACGTAAAGGAGTTTTTCCCTATGATTATATAGATTCAGAAAATCGTCTTCAGGAAACACAATTACCTTCTCGTGAAGTCTTCTTCAATAAACTGACTAATGAGTCGTGTAGTGAAGAAGAATATCAACATGCAGAAAAAGTTTGGAGTACATTCCAGTGTAATATTTTATTAGATTATTTACTTTTATATCTCAAAGCAGATGTTCTTCTACTTTGTGATATATTTGAAAATTTTAGAAAAGTTTGTAAAAACATTTACAATTTAGATCCTTGTCAATATTATACTTTACCTGGTCTATCTTGGGATGCAATGTTGAAAACTACACAAATAGAATTAGAACTATTAACAGACATTAATATGTATAATTTTATCGTTCGAGGTATAAGGGGAGGTATTGTTCAATGCAGTAACCGTCATTCCATAGCCAATAATAAATATGTTAGTGATTATGATTCCACGAAGGAATCAAATTATCTTATATATTTAGATGTAAATAATTTATACGGTTATGCAATGTCTCAATACCTTCCTTTTAAAAATTTTGAATGGGTTGAAAACATTGAAGATTTTAACTTAAATGATATTAAAGACGATTCTCCAATAGGATATATATTAGAAGTAGACTTAAATTACCCTTGTACATTACATGACTATCATAATGACTTACCATTTTGTGCAGAAAATAAAAAAATTGAAACAATGAAACAGAAAAAATTAATTACAGATTTAAACAATAAAACAAATTATATAATTCACTATAAAAATCTTCAACAATGTATTGAAAATGGTTTAATTTTAAAGAAAATCCATAGAATTCTTAAATTTAATCAATCAGATTGGTTGAAAAAATATATTGATTTAAACAATCATCATAGAACTTTAGCAAAAAATTCTTTTGAACAAAACTTTTTTAAATTGCTAAATAATGCTGTATATGGTAAGACTATGGAAAATGTTGACAAGAGAAAAGATATAAAAATAGTTTGTGAATGGGAGAATAGAAAAAAACGGTTAGGAGCTAGATCTCTTATAGCTAAACCAAACTTTCATAGTGCTCTTCAAAATAATGAAAATATGATTGCAATCGAAATGAGAAGAGTAAAAACAGTGTATAATAAACCGATATATATTGGGTTTTCAGTTTTAGAGTTATCAAAATGGAAAATGTATAATTTTCATTACGATTACATGAAACCTAAATATCTTGATAATATTAATCTAAATTACATGGATACAGATTCGTTTATATATGATATCAGAACAAATGACTTGTATGATTATATTCGAAATGATATTACTACACATTTCGATACATCTGCATATCCAAAAGATAATATATATAATATTCCACTTGTAAATAAAAAAGTTTTGGGAATGATGAAAGATGAATGTAATGGTAAGGTTATTAAAGAATTCATTGGTTTAAGAGCAAAAATGTATTCAGTTAAAATTGATAGAGATGAAAAAGAAATTAAAAAAATTAAAGGTGTTAAACAATGTGTAACAGCTAAACTATCAATTAATGATTTTAGAAAATGTCTATTAGAGAAAAAACTATATTATGACTCTATGTATATATTTAGATCTAAGATACATCAAATTTATACACAACATATAAGTAAGTTAGCATTAAGCTATTTAGATGATAAGAGATTTATAAGAGAAAATAATATTAATACTTATGCATGGGGACATTATAAAATAAATTGTCTACCATCCTCATCATCAAATTTCCAAGAAATTATGGAGGAAGATGATGATATTCTTAATATAGATATAGATATGTAAATTAAATATAATGTATGAAAAAAGAATAAAAATAATAAAAACAATATAATAAAGAAAAAAAATGTAGTTTTTATTTATAATATTTATTAAATAAAAATTTTAAACATAAGTGACCACAATTAAATGTATTAAATTTTTGTTTCTGTTTATAATTATATTCAATGGGAGTTTTTAAATAATTAATAATTTCAAGTGGTGGTTGCAAATCTCCAAAACTGTCAAAATATTCCTTATAGTTGCGATTTTTATAATATGCTACCCAATGTGTTCCAGATCCATGTTCATCATCTAAATTAACAATACCACATTCTTGAGTAAGTGGTTTTTTAGGTAAACCATCACGCATGAAAACACCTTTAAAATATCTGAGTTGTCTTCCATATTTCTGTAGACCTATATCAGTTAGGGGACGATTGGGTAGATTTTTTAAAAGTTTTTTGAATCTGGTCTATAATACAATCCATATCCAGTTTTATAAGGTTTAAGATATAAACCTTTTCCCATAGCTATTGCTTCCATATTTTTATTATGACGTGTAGCTTCTGCTAGTTGTTCTTTTCCATTCTTTATACTGTTCACAGCTTTAACTATAGCTGATCCACCTGTAGCTAAACCTCCCAAAGCTGATAATGCTGTTAAAACAGGAATTAGTGGTAGAAATCCACCAATTTTAGGTACTGGAATTACTCTTGGTATTTTTATATTAGCTCTCCTTTTGCTTTTAAAATTATTATGAACGACATTTTGAGCAATTTTAACAGCGTCATGTATATTATCTGGTTTTTCTTTTTTCAAAAGTTTTAAGGTATTTCTAACAGTGTTGGTAAATAATTTTCTATTACAAACTTTTCTGATTCTTTTTTTCATTGTTTTTCTCGATTTACGATGTTTTTTAATATTTTTAATATTCTTCATACCTAATCCAAACTTCACTTTTGCCTTCATTGCATTCGTAACAAACCAAGCATTAGCTCGTTCTTTAAAATCACTATCTTTAGATTTTACTCTTTGCCAAGCTTTTTCAGCTAATATTTGATCAGCTTGATGTCTGCTATTTAAATCTTTTGATTGTCAGTATGCAATATCGTGTTCTTTACATGCAGCGTCTAATAAATTTATTCCTTTATCTCCTCTTGCTAAGCGTTCTTTAAGTTTTGTACCAGGTCCACAGAATTGATAGCCAGGTAAATGTAATTCAAACGGTAATTTGTTTATTAATGTGTTTACCAAACCACTTCCAGTCATAGACTGATGATTATTTTTATTTTTATAATAATTTATTACCATTCTTCGTCCTCAGGTATTATACGATTAAAGGTGTAAGTAAAAATGTCTATCCTTTATATATATATATATATATATATATATATATAAGATATGTTTTATAGTTAGAATTCATTAGTTATCAATATGCGATTAATTAAACAATCTAAAAAAATTGTAATTAAAAATGTCGATAGTGAACAAGAAAAAAAGTATAAATTTAGACATAGTACTCTGTTACCAAATACAATACGAGCATTAATTGTAGGACCATCAAATTGTGGAAAGACTAATGTTATGATTAGTCTCATAGAAAGTCCTAATGGACTTTGTTTTAAAAACATTTACATATATTCAAAATCGTTATATCAACCAAAATATTGTTATCTTAAAAAACTAATTGAACCAATAAAAGATATAAAACTATTTACTTTCACGGAAAATGAAAAAGTGATAAGTCCAGCCAATGCTAAACCACACTCTATAATAATATTCGATGATGTGATTTGTGGAAAACAAGATAATATACGAGATTACTTTTGTATGGGTAGACATAAACACATTGATTGTTTCTATTTATGTCAAACTTATACGAAAATTCCTAAACATTTAATACGAGATAATGCTAATATGATTGTAATATTTAAACAAGATGAAATGAATTTACGTCATATTTATAATGATCATGTTATTGGTGATATGACATTTAACGAATTCATGAAGATTTGTAGTGAATGTTGGAAAGATAATTATGGTTTTCTTGTTGTTAGTAAGGATGATCTAGTTAATAAAGGTCGATATAGAAAGGGTTTCGATAATTTTATTCAACTGTAAATAAGTGATGAAAGTTATAAAGCAGATCAGAACCAGTTCGTTACCAGTTATAAAGCAGTTCGTTACCAGTTATAAAGCAGTTCGTTACCAGTTATAAAGCAGTTCGTTACCAGTTATAAAGCAGTTTGTTAACAAATCAATAACAAGCATAACTATGAGTAATAAATTGTTGAAAGATATTATAAATACTAGAGCAGTATTAAAAGAAAAATTGAGAAAGATTAAATTAAATGAAATAGATAATGTTAATTTGTTAGAAAACACTTTTCAACCTATAACACAACCTTTAAAAAATATAATTGGTAAACTAGATAACATTAAATCAAACAAAGATAAAACAGTTTCAAGAATAAATCGATTTCATTCTAGATTAACATCATCTCCAATTCATTCAAGATCGAAATCATCTTCATCACTATATACTCTAGATAATGAAAATGTTGATGATATATCTGATTTAAATGATAGCAATATTTCTAATAACATTCCTTCTGATATGGATTATGATGATGATGGAAGTGATTTTGCTGGCTTTGATGATCATAATATGGATTATAATGATATATCTGTTGAAGGAAACAATCCTAATCTTATGAATTTTGAAAATAATGATTATAGTGCTAAAACTGAGGATATAGTAAAACCTAATGTTAACAATATACAACTACAAAAACAATCTAAGAAACGATTGAATAAAACCTTACTAAGTGATTTCGATGAAAATGATAAAAAACGTTTTAAGAAAACACCTCCACAAAAGCAGCCTAAGAAACGAAAGAATAAAACCTTACTAAGTGATTTCGATGAAGGTGATAAAAAACGTTGTAAGAAATCACATCTATTTCCAAAACGAAAGAGTGAAAATCAATTAAATAATGATAAAAAACGAATTAAATTAAACAATAATGAAAATGAAAATATTAATCTAAATAAGTCATCACTATTGAACAATGTTAAATTATTAATAAATAATGATAATATAGATAGAGTATATGGATTTAATATTGATCATTATGGAAATTGGCGGTATGGAGTTAATAAATTAAAATTTAATACAAATAACATTATATATATTGGGAATATTAAGTTAAAAACTACACCTGGTCTATTTGAGTTACTATTTCATTCAAAACCTCAACATTATACTAAAAAAGATTTAAGTATATATAAAGATATTCTAATAAAAACTAATGCTCATAAACGTTACTATCAATCAGAATCACAAATTAAAGGATTTAAATATCAACATATAATAAAAAAAATATTTACTACAAAACCTAACGTTCTAACGAAAGGTAGTGGATTATCATTAAAAACTTTAGACCACCACAAACCAAACTATATATATTGGGATGATTCTAATGAACTAGTCAACAGATTACGTTTACTACTGTCATCGGAGAGTGCTGGTCATAACAATCATAAAAACGAGATAATATCTATTATTGAAGAATTGAGAGAAGCTAATATAATTTACTAAAAACACTGTTAAAATGAATTATATAAATAAATTCGGAGAAAGTTTAAATAAACGACAAACAAACGATTTAAAACTTAATGTAAATCCTCTAAAGATACTCGATGTAAGTGTAAATAATCAATGTTTAGATCTTCACAAAAAAAGAATTTGTAATTTGTTAGCACCTGTTGATTCTAAGGATGCTGTCACAAAAGCATATCTTAATAAGAAAATAGAATCACTAACTGAACAAATCGAAAATATAACTACTACAAATACAAATATTATAAATAAAATTAAAAATGATTTCAATAAGAAAATAGAATCACTAACTGAACAAATCGAAAATATAACTACTACAAATGCAAATAATTTAAATGATCTTAAAAATAATATCAATGCAGCAATTTTTAATAATCTTGAAAAAATATATAAGGATATGGATAAAATAACAAAAGAAAACAAAAAACTTACATCTGATATAAAACAGTTGAAAAATGACGTCAATACATCACTTATTAATAATATAAACAAAATATATATTGATATAGATAATATTACCAAAGCCGTTCAAAATCACATCAATAAGCAAGAAAATACTATTGAACAATCTGTTAAAAAACACTTACAAAATGCAAATAAAGATTACATGAATAGAGTTGAAGAACGATTTAATAAAATAGAAGAATATATTTTCAAATGGGTTGCAATCGAAGAAAGATTTAATAATATTGAAGATTATCTTTTCAAAAATATTGGTGTTAGGAGACCAAAAGTAGATGTACCTTCTGGATCAACTTATTCATAACATACAAACACTGAGCTATAGACGTATGCACATACACACACATACACATGGATTTAAATACAGATAAAAGAGAAATAGTTAACGAATTATATAAACAAGCAAGAAAAAATTGTAAAAGAAGACGAGTTATTGTTAAAGGAATTGATGATTTATGGCAAGCGGATTTAGTAGAAATGGGTAGTTATGCAGCTTATAATAATGGTTATCGTTATCTATTAACCGTAATAGATACATTTTCGAAAAAAGCTTGGGCTGTTGCTGTAAAAAATAAAACTGCTCAAAGCGTAACAAATGCTATGCAAAGTGTACTTAATACAAGTCGTAGGAAACCACAAAACTTACAAACTGATGATGGTAAAGAATTTTTTAATCATCAATTTCATCAATTGATGCAATCAAAACAAATTAATCACTATTCAACGTATAGCATCTTAAAAGCATCTATATTAGAACGTTTTAATAGAACATTAAAGGGATTAATGTGGAAAGAGTTTAGTTTTCAAGGAACATATAAATGGATTAACAAATATCATCAACTTGTAGATAAATATAATAACACATATCATAGAACTATAAAGATGAAACCAAATGAAGTGAATTTATCAAACGAAAAATTATTATTGAATACAGTCTATAACAAGTTAAAAGTTTTCCAAAAACCAAAGTTTAAAGTTGGTGATAATGTTCGAATAAGTAAATATAAACATATATTTGAAAAGGGGTATACACCGAATTGGACTACAGAGATCTTTAAAGTTAAGATTGTGAGAAACACAAACCCCAATACATATATATTACAAGATTATCAAGGACATGAAATTAAAGGTGGTTTTTATGAGTATGAGTTAATGAAAACTAAATATCCTGAAACGTATTTAGTTGAAAAAGTTATAAGGAAGAGAGGAAACATGTTATACGTGAAGTGGTTAGGATTTTCATCAGAATATAACTCATGGATTAGCAATACATCCTTATAAGATACATTATAAATTCTCAAAACTATTTAATAATGAAACAACCGTTAAGATGTCAATTACATTAACATTAAATGGAGATAGTTCATCGTTAATTGCTAACTATTTCCCACCCATTCAACTTTATGAAAATTATGTTTGTGGATTAATAAGTTTCGATACATATCATTCAATTCCAAATGTCGATATAGAAAACAATTTATTTCATATTGGAAATCATGAAATTGAAGTTCCTGTCGGTTCGTATGAATTCTCTAACATTGTTGATGTGGTTACAACAAAATATATAAAACTAAATCCAAGGGGGAATTTAAACATTAAAGCCAACTATAATACCTTACAGACTTATATAACAAGTTCTGTCGACTCGATATATTTTAATAAGAGAAGATCGATAGGTTCGTTATTAGGATTTAGTGAAAAAGTATTAAAACAAGGTGAAGAACATTATTCAGATAAAACCATAGATATAACTAAAATAAATACAATATTCATTGATTGTAATATTGTTTCCGGATCATATATAAATAACGTATCTGCTCACACTCTTCATCAGTTTTCACTGGTTGTTAGCCCAGGCTATAAAATAACAGAGACACCGGCTAATGTTATCTATTTACCTGTCAATACTAAAACGATAAATACTCTAGTTCTAAAAGTTACCGATCAGGATGGTAATTTAATAAATTTCCGTGGAGAAAGAATAACAATTAAACTACATTTGAAACCATCTTAAAATAATGATTATCTATAATAACAATAAAAATAGAAATATAAACAATTTGTATAAGAATCCTTCATTCAGTCTTTCACCATCAACGACGTTGAAAGTAAGAGAAAAATCAAGAGCACAGTTAACTAATACTCTCAGCAAGAACAATCAAGAATTTTTAAAAAAATTAGGATTTCGATTAAAAAAGAAAACATAAAAAATGAGTAATATTATTAATGTCTTGCAAAAGCCACATTTTGATACTTCAATTATAAAAAAAGAATATCACAGTTATACATCATATTTACAATCATATAAAAATAATGATGAAATTCGTATATCAATTCAAAATCAAGATTTGTATGTTTTACCACACGAAAGTTTTATATACGTTGAAGGATTTGCAACGAAGGAAGATTCAACAGTATCATCAAATATACGACTCTTAAATAATTGTATAGCACATCTTTTTGATGAAATTCGATATGAACTTAATGGCGTAGAAATTGTTCGTACACGTCATTTGGGAATTGCAAGTGAAATAAAAAATTATGTCTCACTGAACAAATCTGAAAGTGAGAATCTCTTAAATGCAGGCTGGGCACCCTCTAATATTGATGATCTAACACTTGTAAGCGGCTACTTCAATTATTGTCTACCATTAAAACTACTACTTGGATTTGCAGAGGACTTTAATAAATTAATAGTCAATTCTAAACATGAATTGATTCTTTTACGTTCAAAAGATGATAAACAAGTTTTCAAATCAAATATTGATAGTGAAAAAATTAAGTTATCTATTTTAAATATTACATGGAAAGTTCCACATGTTCAACTTGCTGATGCATACAAGTTACAAATGTTTAAAACAATCAACAATCGACAACGATTAAATATATCTTTTAGAAGTTGGGATATGTATTATTATCCTACACTTCCAACAAGTACAACTGTTTTGTGGAATGTTAAACTAGCTAGCGAAAACGAAAGACCTCGTTTTCTTCTTATTGCCTTTCGTAATAGTAACAACAAGTTTATTCACTGCGACTTAACCTATATAAAAGTTCATCTAAATTCTGATACTTATCCATATGATGATCTAAATCTTAAATTCGATAGAAATCGTTTTGCATTATTATACGATATGTATTATAAGTTTCAACAAAGCTATTATTTTCGTGATCCACAACCATTGTTAACTCGAGAAAAATTTAAGACCGATGCACCTTTAATCGTTCTGGATGTAACACATCAAAATGAAGCAGTTAAAACCGGACCAACTGATATTCGAATTGAGTTGAAAACCCTAAAGAATATACCGGCTAATACATCTGCATATTGTTTAATTATACATGATAAAATGTTTGAGTACATTCCTCTTACAAATGAAATAAAAAAACTATTGTAAAAAAAACTATTGTAAAAAAAAAAAAAAAAAAAAAATAATAAACTATATTTAATTTTTTTCTTTGAATAAAATATTTTAATTTTGTTTTATTTATCTTATATTCTTTAGTAATGGTAAGTTATTAATTAAAATTTCACAATATTTTGAAATTAAAAGATAAAAGAATTATAAAAGGGACTTGATTTTATCAATTTTCATTATATTCTATTTGACTACAGTGAAGTAAACATCCAATAAAAGTTTTTATAATGGAATTTACTACAATTTCGTTTTTGATTGTGAGTTATTTTGCATTGAATACATTAATTGTTAATACATTACCAATTAAAGATAATGATGATGTAACTCAAATTCTTGCTACTACACCGCAAATGGAATCGAATTCAAAAAGTATAGAATTTAATTTTACACTTCCTAACCATCAAATTTTAAAAATTAATATATCTTTTCTAATGTTAAAGGAAAGTAAACCACTAGAAACAAGAGATCATGATTATTTAATAAAGGATGATGATAATGATTATCAAGAGTTAAATGATGAGGAGAATAAATATCAAACAACTACACCAACAACAACAACAACTACTACTACTACTACAACTACAACTACACCTACAACTACACTTAACCTCTAAATTACAAGATATTAAAATAATTCATTTGAAAAACTATACGCAAACATATAAAATGTCAATTGAATAATAATATAAAGTTTAGTATGATAATGATTGTTGGAGGAAAAGGAAGAATGTTGACATTAATATTTTATTTACTTCTTATTTTACATATAAGTAATCAACAACATAATCATTCATCTCCGCTAATTAATGGTGATACAAGTAAATATATAAATTTTAAATTAACACATCTAAATAATACATTCAATGTACGAGTACATTTATCAATTCAATTAGAAAATCATTCACCTACAACAATAACAACAACTATACCATTAAGGAATCATATAAGAGGAACAAGAAGCAATGATAATAGTGAACAAACATTCACCATTAACGATGCAATTGAAGCTTTCAGAAAGGATCTAATCGAAAAAGAAATTAATATTGGTGGTATTATTGAAAGTACTACAGTATTCTTTCGTCATTTCAATTTAAAATATGATAATTGTGAAATAAGACTTCGATGTAGTTATAGTAACTATCAATATCGTAAACTTAACATTTACTGTTTCGAATATAATACTAATTTTCAAAGAGATGTAGTATATTTCAATGGCAGAAGAACAGGTGAAGAGTACGAAACAAGTCCACTATTTGAACGAACACAAAATGATATAAATATCAGAACAATCAACATAAAAGATTATTCACAAACATTACATATGAGTATACAGTAATAAAACGCATACATACACAATCATCATGATTCTGAAAGAAATATACAACTTTATGAAAACATTTTACAACACAATTTCGGAGGAACATAAAATAAAACTTTTAAACATTCAATCGAAACTAGAACATTTAGAGCAAATAAGGAAATTACCAAGAACATTAAACAAAAATGGTAAACATTTAGAAGATTGTGCTTGGGCTGATGAGAATACTAGAGCTGGACCGAAAACTTGTGATTGTTATGGTTATGAAATCATAAGGAGAGTAGCAGAAGATGAAGCTAGGGAAATTATAAATTTCTATAATTTAAAAAACTGTATAAATTGTACCTTTAACAAAATATAAAAACTGTAATAAATAAAATTTTATAATCTAATATTTTTAAATAAAAAGCAATTGTTTTTATGTTTTCTTTTATAATTTTTTATTTTTTTTATTTTTTTTTTTTTTTTTTTTAATGTTACATGAAGTAAAATTTTTTCTCCATACATTATGGAAATCAATTCTTAAAAACCGCAGAAAAAAATACATTGTAATACACTCGCGCATGCCACATAAAAAATTTTATCGCATATATTTTTCTTCCGACACAATTTACAATTAATAATTTCTAATAAAACCACAAAAAAATTACACTTTTGTCGTTTTAATAAAATTATTATTTTTTTATTAAAACTAACTAAAACTACCAATACTAATTCTTACATTTCTTATCACAAAAATGCTAAATATTTAAAATACATTGAAATAAACTCGCGCATGCCGCATAAAAAATTTTATCGCATATATTTTCTTCCCACACAATTTACAATTAATAATTTTTAATAAAACCACAAAAAAAATCACACTTTTGCCCTTTTAATAAAATTATTATTTTTATTAAAACTAACTCAAACCACTAAATCACACTTTTGCGGTTTTGTAATATCACACTTTTTCAAAACTATAAACATCAGGGCTGGCAAATCTAACATATTTAACATTACACCCCCCGCACCTAACAACTCACACCCCCCTTGCGGTTTTATATTAACACACTTTTTCAAAACTATAAACATCAGGGCTGGCAAATCTAACATATTTAACATTACACCCCCCGCACCTAACAACTCACACCCCCCTTGCGGTTTTATATTAACACACTTTTTCAAAACTATAAACATCAGGGCTGGCAAATCTAACATATTTAACATTACACCCCCCCGCACCTAACAACTCAATACCACACACCAACAAACACACTACCAACCAGGGATGGAAAACACTAACAACACACATATCACAACACAGAAATACATTTCAAAAAACCACAACCCCAGCTATGCATGCACCAACTTTTGTATGAAAAAAGTGATCCCGAAACCCCATAAACATACTACTTAGAACAAATATTTTCAATAAAAGTCACTATTTAATATTTGCAAATATACACAATGACCTCGAACCTAAAACTGTTGAAGAGAACAAACGTATTCTTTACGTTTTTTAAGAAAGCAGATCCTAAACTACGAAATGCAATACTGAAACATGTTGATGATGTTGTTATTAAGACAATAAATGAAATAATTTTCAATATAATTAATAAGAACCATAAAATCAATAAATCAGTTCTTGACAAAATAAAACCATATAAAAATACAATTAGAAAAGTTTTTTCACCAGAAACCTCAATGAAACAAAGGGGGAAACATCTAATTCAAAAAGGAGGATTTCTACCAATTATTATTTCATCCGTTTTAAGTGGAGTTATTGAAAAAATTTTAGAAAATGTCAAATAATTTATCCAAATTAATAGTTCTTAATCCTTGATGGATAAATTTAAAATTAAATATTCTGATTCTAATTTTCTACATCGAAAACTAATACCAATATATGGTTCACACACATTAAAAGATATTAATAAATGGTATTATATTAAACAAGAATTAGCCAAATATTTAATTGGAAGCCAAATATCATCTTCTCATCAAACTAAAAGTTCTAAATTGAGTAATCTACGTGATAATGAATCACAAACTAGGAAAATATATAAGAAACATATTGAAACTCAAACAATGCAACCAGAGTCAAGTAGTGTAGGAACATAATCTAATATAAATTTACTTGAGGAAATTTATACTAATGAGAATTATGATGAAATTGATATGGATGCAACAGTATAAAAACTTAATCTTACTTCTGCCTCTTCAGCAGCTAAACGACTTAAACATTTTTCAAATAATGGAACACCAAAAATAAGAATATTGTCATAGGATGAAAGTCACAAAAATTTTAAGGAATCAACTTTACCGTATCAATATTCTCCTCGACTAACTAGAAATCGTAAAAAGTTAGATTACGAAATAGAAAATGTACAATGGAAAAATATTTAAAAATAAAACACATTTGTTATATAACAAAAGACATGTATTTATTATTATTTCATTGTTATAACATTATGTCATTTTCATTAAAAAATATATTTTAATAATATCTTAAGGAGTTAACTCCATTCAATAGAAATATATACATTAAAAGTTCTACTTATGTAAACTTTAAATAAAATTAGAAATTAGGAAAGTATTTAAATTATTAAATGTACAACTTAAACATCTACATTCATTAAATATTCATCATCTGATGAATTTTTTAAAAATTCTATATACTCACTATCAATATTCAAGAAAATATCTCTGTAAAAAAGTTATCAAAGTCACTTTGAAGTATAAAATTTCCTCGCGCATAAGTATTTATTTGGTCAGAAGCAATAATTCTTTTATTATCCGCATAACTCAAGGCAACTTTATATAATTTCAGTGTATACGACTGATGAAACTTCGATCTAAATGTATGCATTGAAATTATGTCAACCGTTTTGAATGAATACATTTTTGATCGAAGTCCCACAAATTCTTTCATAATTTTCCCGCTATTCTCATCATGCCTAGAACTTTCTTATTTAATATTGGGAGTTTAAATACGTTATTGGGATGATATTCTGATGTATCAAAGGCACGAATATCACTATAAAAATTAACTGAACTGCAAACATGTTTTCTGAAAATTGAGTTATACTCGAAAAATTAGACTTCGAAATTAATGCTCTAGCTCCCAAATGATTACGCCTTGTTGTTTCCCAATCTCTAACAATTTTTATATCTTTGCGTATATGAACATTTTCCATAGTTTTTCCATATACAGAATTATTTAATAATTTAAAAAAATCTTTTTCAAAAGCATTTTTTGCTCTTATTCTGTGGTTTGTATTCAAATCTATATATGTTTTTAACCATGAAGATTGTCGAAATTTAAATGCTCTGCGTATTTTTTTTTTTTTAATATCAATCCATTCTTTAAACATTCTTTAATAACTCTATAATGGATCTGACATTTTGTTTTTAGCGTTAGGTCTGGAATCAACTTCCTACATTTAGATTTACCAACAATTTTATTTTCTGGGCAAAAGGGTAAATCATTATGAAATTTTATGTAAATAGTGTGGATATTCTAAATCTACCTCCAAAAAATATCCAATATCAGATGTATCCGATATAGTAGTTACATCAATAACTTATAAAGCCACATCATCATAAATCCACTCGAATACTCCATATGGGAGATATTCTCACATGGCCCAACCATACAAATTGTTAGCATCTAGATACATTAAATATTCTGAAGGCTTACTACTATCAAAGTCTTCTAAATATTTATTATTTGCTCTAGAATATCTCTTTGAACATTGTCCTAGACCTTCTCTAATACCGTCTTGTATAAAATTATACATTTTGACGTCACTTAAAAGTTCTAGCCTTATATTAGTTTATATTAGTTGTTCTTAACATTGCATCCCACGATAAACCTGGAGCAATATAATATTGGCATGGTTCAAGTTTGTATATACTTTTACAGATACTTCTAAAATTTTGAAAAATATTTGTTAAGAGGAGAACATCTGTTTTTAAATATAATTTAGTGTAATTTAACAAGTTATTACATTAAAAAGTTGTCCAAACCGATTTAGAATGGTCATAAGCTTCATCAGTACAATGCGAATTATTTAAAATATTAAAAAATTTTTCTTTAGCAGGAAGATTAGTTTCATTAAAGCGCTCCATCGAATCAATATAATGATATAAATACTCCTTTTCTTCTTAGTAAATCAACTTGTTGTTTTTGATTACAAATTTTATTTAGAATTTGAAAATCACTGTCGTTTAAATTTTTGGCTAAAGATTCTAAGCTGGAGGCCATAAAACCAAAAGAGTCTAAAAACCGAATTTCATTTTCGGTACCACTTTTCGGTACCATTAGGATCATGGTCTTGCATTATCTTCTCACTTGGAGAGTACTGAAGACATGCATTACAAAATTTAAACTCGTCCATGGTGGGAAGTTAAACTTAGTCTTACTAATCTGAAATATTTGAATAATAATAATTAAATTTATAAAATACATGGTTAATTGCTTATTTAAATTACCTTCCGATATCTTTAATAAGAACGTAGTGACACCATTCATCGTCCACAAGAAGAAGAAGAAGATTTATGTGATGATTCTTTGCCGCAGATTTGAGGTAATATGGTCCAACTATAGTATTACCTTCTTAGCCAAATACATTAATCCTAATATTTTCATTCCTGGTTTCAAATATCTTTATGTCTTTTAATTTCATTGGAAATTCTAGTTTTTCAAAATTTAACAGTTGATTTTCCACACATATTTTCTACCCATGTATTTGAATACTTAAAATTTACAAATCCATTTGTTTCATTATATAAGAATGAAGCGATGATACACTACTTGAAACAATATTCATCGTCATTTGGATAGTCGAAACAGGCATCTTTTTTCTTTATCCAATGTGGTAATGGTATATATTTGAAGCTTAATAAAGTCTTAGTTATATTTATTTCCAAATGTTTCATTCGTATTAGGGACCATCCACTATCCCTCTCCTGGAATTCTGACATTTTTTTATATATATACGTGTATTGTGCTTTCAAAGATTCTTCAATACTATCACTTATGGTTATAAGTGACATTTTTGTTCTATGCGTTATGGTGGTTAGCATTATTTCATCTTCTAAATTGTACTTCAATGATATGTTTTTATTTATAGCATTCTCAAAATTTGAAAAATATCATGGCTTACATCTTCTAAAAACTCTTGAGGATGCAGAATTTCCTCTTTTTGGTTTCTGTAGAGGTATGTCAGAAGTCTTTCTTTGAATGCACTTTTAATATAAGTAAATTTATTAGAAGTGGAAGGCTCAGTTCTACCACTGACATGGGATGTGCTGGCATGAGTCCTTTCATGCTCCTTTAGATATTTTTCTTTGGAGAACCATTTCCCACATTCCGAACAATGAAGGATCTCATGTCCTTCAAGCATCTCTCTTTCCACAAAAATTGATTTGCAATATTTACATTTATAAGAAGGCATATTGTTTAAAATTAACGTGTAATCACTTTTAATTAAGTCAAAAGACTAATGAAAAAAATATATATATTTAAATATTGATCAAATGTTTGACATTTTTATACACTAACACATACAGATACACCTAACGGAAAAGTAGTTTGCTTCGTTAAACACTTTTAATTTACCAGCGATTATTAAATTGAAATAATAATTCTTAATGCAGAGGTGTATCAATAAAGTAATTTTTAATTAGAAATTACTTTAAACATGGACAGACAGAAGCTTACATGTGAATTTTGTATTAATGAGACATTTTCCACAAAGTGGAATAAAAAAAGACATTTTATGAAATATCATAATTTTCATAAAAATAAAGCGAAAGATTTTTCAAACTATTTGGAGCCTGCAGCTACCTCAGGAGGCGCAACATTGAATTTAGTTCCGGAGTATAAGAAACTAATGGAGAAAGATGAGAACCTTCTACTAAATCTGGATGCAATAGCATACTCAGTTCCAGAGGAATATAAAAAAAATAATGGACGAAGACGAGAATCTTCTTCTCAATCTAGATATAGAATAATTTTTAAGTATTATGTAAATAAAATAATAATAAACACTATATAAGTTTAATATGTTTTTATTAAATAAATAAAAATTAAAATAAAAAACTCTTTTATTTATAAAATTGTAGCTATAACTACGTTCAAATATTGCAAGCCCATTTGAAGATTGACGACCTTTGTAAATAATAGTCCAGTTTTTATCACGAATTTCACGAATCATTGCGGAAGATAAAACCATTTATTGTTATTTAAATATGTGATAACTTTTGATCCATATTGTGTTTCTTTCCACTCAAATTATAAAATTTTGAATGGCTGATGTAAGGGATTATCATCAATTTTTGTATAATCCGCCTTAATACCAAAAGCCAATTTATTAATTTATTCATACATCTAAAAAAATAAAAAATTTATAAATACATGAAAACTTAAATGCATTTTCCAATACACAGTGGGCCAGACTAGAAATTTTTTGGAAATAAATCTGTAATTTCTGATCGGCTTGTTGGATTTTCATCAAATTTGGTATAGGCATAGCAGAGGAGTATACAATGTTAAGCTTGGAAGGGGGGCGGAGCTAAGGGGGCTCAAAGTTAAGCACCTCTAACATAAAAAAATTTGATCACTTGCCAAATTTTTGTTTCTTGTCCGATTTCAAATATGTTTATACATTATAGGCCCTGATGAGACCTATAAAAGACATACTTACATGTCCTATTTATCTCTTATAGTCTTATAGTTTCGAGTTATTTTCGTTTGAATTTTTAAGCACCATAATTTTGCATGTTCTTGGTTCAGTTTTTTCATGAAAATCCAACTAGCCTATCAGCAGTTACAGATTTATTTCCAAAAAATTTCGATTCTGCCCCAATGTGCAATAGTGATAGCTTACCATTCTGTTAACTATACTTTGAAGTAATCCCCAATTCAATGGTAACAAATATGATTTGATTCCTCTTTTTATACAAATTTAAAAAAATACTCTTTTATACTTAAATAAATAAATTGATTACTTTGAGTATTTCTCTTTAATATTTCAAATATAGAAAAATATTAATTTAGGTTTCTTATAGAAATATTGAGTTATATACTAATTATGTAAATAAAATACACTCCCTCTTAATTTGTTATTAGAATATTCAAAATTAATCATAAAATATAAGTTAGCTCAAACAAGTTAACGAACCCTATAAATAATTTTAAGTTTATAATTGTAAAATTGCAAGATCAGCTTCTGTAATAAATACCCTATAAATAATTTTAAGTTTATAATTGTAAAATTGCAAGATCAGCTTCTGTAATAAATCGTTGATATTGCATTAATAATTAGTAGGTTAATAAACTGATTATTTGGCAATAACAATAATCACGCCACCTTTTAACGTAATTAAGCTGGTATAAAATAAGAAAATTGTTAGTTCTTAAGTGTCTTCTTGTTTTGTAACTTTAACAATAAAGTTGGTCGTCCGATCAAAAATATAATAATAAAAAAATAATTTTTTTAACAATTTGTAACACGCAAATTCTTAACTGGCGCCCGAGCAAGTTTCGCGAGAGTCCTTTTCGGAATAGGCTCCTTAGTAACGCAAGTAAACGGGTGGTATCATGTGCCAGCCTTTCGGAAGGATCTAAAGAAAAAAATATATAAAAAATCCGTAAAGGATATAACAAAATATCCGTAAAGGATATAACAAAAAATCTGTAAAGGATGTAACAAAAAAAATCCGTAAAGGATATGGAAAAAAAGCAGTGAAAGTGAAAAGGAAAAAACTATAAAACGGTGAAATATCAAAGAAATTTTGGAACTTTATTAAGAAAAAAAAAAAAACTGTGAAATATCAAAGAAATTTTGGAACTTTATTAAGAAAGACAAAAACTGTGAAATATCAAAGGAATTTTGGAACTTTATTAAGAAAAAAAAAACTGTGAAATATCAAAGAAATTTTGGAACTTTATTAAGAAAGAAAAAAACTGTGAAATATCAAAGGAATTTTGGAACTTTGTTAAGAAAGAAAGAAAAAAAAACTATAAAATCTGTGAAATATTAAAGAAAAAAAAAACAGAAAATCTGTGACATATCAACAATTTTTTTGGAATCCTGCTAAAGAAAAAGCCTTGAGAAAGAAAAATCAAAAAGAGAGGAGGAAGACAGAATTCAAGAATCCAGCCACCACGAAGAAGGATTAAGGTAGATTATTAAATTATTTATTTATTTATAAGATTAATAAATTTATTATTGAAAACAAATTGTATTCTAAAAAAGGGGTATAAAATTGTAAAGCCTAGTATAAGAGTGAAAACAACAATAAACAAATTGTAAATAAAATAAATAATAGATTAGAGCTGCGATTCCTACGGGACCCTCCAGTTCTACATTAAAGATCAAAAATAAAAACCAAAAATTAAGTGAACAATTTTCAATTTTTTGTAAAACAAGTATTTCCGATTGAATTAAACTTAAAAAAAAAAAAAAAAATTAAAATAAAAAAAAAAAAAATGGCAAACCCAAATAATTTAGTTGGACCCCCTGTTATTAACACAGATAATGTACCTAGAGGTGCAGCAAATGCCCAATTGACCATAGAGGACTTGACCTCTCTTATATCAAGGGTAGCGTTAGACATATTTAATAATCGAGGACCACAGATTGTACAGGCAACCTTAAACCCCAATGCTAACCTAAATAATGTATCGGACCAAATAATAGAAGACAGACATAGAGGAAATTTAGGTGACTTGGACAAAATACCAGATGTAGTTAAGTGTCTCAAGGATTTCTCGGGTCAACCTGGTGAGTTTAGTTCGTGGAAAAAGAACGTCGACAGAATATTAGCTATTTATGAGCCACTAAAGGGAAATCCTAAATATTATGGCATCCTTAGTGTAATACGGAATAAGGTAGTAGGGAACGCGGACATAGCGTTAGAGTCATACAACACACCACTCGACTGGCCATCAATGGCAAAATGCCTCACACTTCACTACGCGGATAAACAAGATTTAGCAACATTAGAGTACCAAATGACAACTATTGTGCAGGGGAATAGGTCAATTCAAGAATATTATCAACAGGTGTACACGCATTTGTCACTTATGTTAAACAAATTAGGAAGTGTGGATATGAGTAACGAATCTCTACATATGCTTACACAGTCGTACAGAAATAAAGCCTAAGATACCTTTATCAGAGGGCTAAATGGAGATTTACCTAAACTGTTGGGAGTAAAGGAACCAGCAGATCTTCCACAAGCATTACATCTTTGCTTAAAATTGGAAAATCAAAATGTACGCGCATCGTATGCGTACAATTCAAGGAAATTTCAATCTGCATTTAAAGGGAATAAAGCACAGGCACGACGCCCTTTTTATCCTGAAATTGCGCATTTTCTGCAAGCAAACCAACCGAGAAAATTTTTTAATCATCCGGAACAACATAATACATATCCACCCCGACCACCGAAGCCACAAACACGACCAGAACCAATGGATGTAGACCCAAGTATGCATTCCCGTCGCATAAATTATATGAACAGGCCGCAACAAAATCAATTTGTTGGTAAGAGACCGCAGCAGTCCACCTATCAGCAGCAGAACAAAATCCAAAGGACGTTCCATATTAACACATCTATACAACATAGGGAAGAGAATAAGCAGTTCGGCGAACCGACTGACATTCATTTTTTAGGATGAATAGCTCTTCGTTACCATATTTCGAAGTCAAGACGGAGAGCGGGAATATTTTGAAATTTTTATTAGATACGGGCTCGAGTAAAAATTACGTTAAGCCTGAATTAGTAAAGAAACGTATACCCAACGAAAACCCGTTTTTTGCTAGATCAATCATAGGGGATATAAAAATTAGTGAGCACACATTCGTAAAATTGTTTAAATTAGATAATGAAATAAAATTCTACCTAATGACCTCTTTGGAAACATTTGACGGTATTTTAGGAAATGACACTCTTAGGGAAATAGGAGCAGTTATTTACACAAATGAAAATGTTATGATATTGAAAAACAATCTCAAAGTTTGTCTAAAGCAACTCCCGACACAGTGCGTAAATGCAATAAATATTAAGGAGGAAAATTTATCAGCAACACAAAAAAGAGGAATGGAGAAAATTGTAAGCACGTATCGTAAGCTTTTTTCGGAACCTGATGAAAAACATACGTATACAACAAAGGTTGTTGGTCATAGACTATAGGAAGTTAAATACAATAACAATAGCAGACCGATACCCCATCCCAGAAATTTCAGAGGTTATCTCTCGACTGGGCAATAGTAAATTCTTTTCCGTTCTCGACTTAAAAAGTGGTTTTAATCAGATTCCACTAAAAAAATCCGATACTAAGAAAACCGCGTTGAAACCGTATGAATTTACACGGTTACCCTTTGGTCTAAAGAACGCGCCATCAATTTTTCAAAGGGCACTTGACGACATTTTAAGAGAATATATAGGGAGATGCTGCAACTTCTTCAAGGATGAAGTTGAGTTTTTAAAGTACATTATTACGCCCCAGGGTATAAAAACTAATCCACAAAAAGTAAAGGCCATACAAAATTTTCCGGAACCACAGAGCTTAAAAGAACTTCGTAGTTTCCTTGGTATGTCAGGGTATTACCGACGATTTATTAAAGACTACTCCAAACTTGCCAAGCCCCTGACATCCCTTTTAAGAGGGGAAGGAGGACGAACGTCCAAAAATAAATCCGCAAAATTAAGTATATGCTTAAATAATGAAGCTAAAGAATCCTTTATCAAAATTAAGAACGCTCTTATTTCCGAGGATATCATCCTTGCCTATCCAGACTTTAGCAAAGATTTCGAGCTAGTAACAGATGCTTCGAACTTTGCAATAGGCGCAGTCCTATCCCAAGGCGGAAGACCAATTTCTTTCATCTCCAGAACTTTAAACAAAGCGGAGGAACACTACGCCGCTAACGAAAGGGAGATGTTGGCTATAATATGGGGTTTGAACTCCTTACGAAACTATTTATATGGATCGGCTAGGGTTAAAATATATACGGACCACCAGCCTTTAACCTACGCCTTGAGCAACAAAAATAATAACAGCAAAATGAAGAGATGGAAGGCCATACTCGAAGAATATAACTATGAAATGCTCTACAAACCTGGAAGGACAAACGTTGTAGCTGATGCTCTGTCCAGGATAACGGAACCAGAACTATATACATTGTCAATAGCAACAAATTCAGACGAAAGTTCGTCGCATAACTTAATATATAGCGTAGAGGCACCTATTAATGCTTTTAAAAATCAAATACTTTTGAATAGAGACGTAATGGCTTCTTATCAATTTAAAATAGTTTTCCCCATCGGTGATAAATTGCATTAAAACGGAGGAACGGATTATGGGAAAAATACAATAACTCTACCCATTGCATTTCGGAAGATATATATTTCGGAAAATATAAAATAATAATAATTTACGCAAATAATGGTAGACGATATAACTAGTGAAGAAGAGCAGGAAAATATAATAGTAAGGACACATAATAGAACACATAGAAATTGCAAGGAGAATCGGACTCAAATTCTTGAAAAATATTATTTTCCATCTATGGCAAATAAAATAAAAAAGAATAAAAAAAATGCATCATATGTAAAGAAAATAAGTATGATCGTCACCCAATGAAGCCTCAAATTCAACCTACGCCCATACCACAGTATCCTGGTCAGTTGGTTCATTTAGACATATTTGTTATCGGAAAAGAATTAGTGTTGACGGCGATTGATAAATTTTCGAAATATGCTATAGCAAAACCCATCAAATCCAGAGCTATAGAAGACATACGACAACCATTGAGAGACCTTATTTCCTCACTACTTCCTGAAACATTAGTCATGGATAATGAGAAATCGTTTAGCTCAGAATCCATAAAATTCATGATTGAAAATGAGTTCGGAATACAGATTTTCCGAACAGCCCCGTACATAAGTTGTTCCAACGGACAAGTTGAACGATTCCATTCAACTCTACAAGAAATTATGCGTTGTCTTAAAGAGGAAAGGGTACACCGAACTTTTCACGAACTACTGGATAGGTCAGTAAAAGAATATAATTTTTCAATTCACACGGTTACAGGCAAAAGACCTATAGAAGTATTTTTTGGCAGAAGAGTGAGTAGTGACCCAAGGTTACTTGAAAAGGATAGGAAGGAAACTATAGAAAAGCTCTCAAAAAAACAAATGAATGACCTTGCATACCACAATAAAAATAGAATCACTCCAAAAGAATATATAGAGGGAAAAGAAATATTTGTCAAAATTAATAGAAGATTAGGGAATAAACTAGGTTTAGAAAAGAAATAGTGGCTCAAAATTATAACACAACAGTGAAAACCAAGTCGGGCAAAATTGTCCATAAAAATAACATAAAGCAATCTTGAAGAAATCTATATAAACCCATAATATTTTCTTTAATGTCTCTTGTTACAGGACAGAAGATGATAATATTCACATTTTTGACATGGATACTGGCAGTTACTGCTCAGCATCTCGACATACAAGACCTAACCAACAACAATGGTTATATACCATTTAAGACAGGAGAACTGAAAATAATCAGTCACTACAACAAAATTCTTCACTTCATCAACTTGACTGCATACGAAGAGACAACCTCCATTATTTCCGACAATATTAAGTCACTAACAGCAATTTCATTTGAGGACAAACGACTCCACTCTAAAACAAAACGAGGACTATTCAACATTTTAGGGAAAGGACTAAAATAAGTTGCGGGTTCTATGGACAGCGACGATGAACAGGAAATACGAAACGCAATAAACGAAATACATAGCAATGAGAGAATTACATATACAGGACTAAGCAATTTGACGCATATAAATAACTTCATGGCTGAACAAATCAGAAATATTACGGAGCATATAAACAAGCAACAAACTTCGGTCAGTAGATACATTAACGAGTTTAAAAGGATGACGGAAAATCGAATCAAGACATTGGAGGACGAAGTTCAATTTATTGAACAGGCGTACAGTATGAACAATGACATATCACTTTTGAATGACTATTGCCTTCCCATTTCCCTACTACTAGTATAATCCAAATTTGGTTATTAGTTTCACACAGATTGTAACTCATAGATTTATGCAAGAAAATTTCACTATTTTAAAAATTGTAGTAATTGTTTAATATATACGTTAATTAAAAAAGTATAAACAAAATATGTAAGTAAAACTAAAGATATATCGTTCATTCCAAGAAGAACGCACAAAAATTGTTCTTAGGTCTTCGGATTTTGTTAATATTCGACATATGCATACACTATGTAGCCATTTTAATTAATATCTCCATTTTGTCTATCTTCGATATTATAAAAATTATAATGTTTACTAAAAATTGCAATATAAATTGTTCTTCGACAAAATGGCTCTCTATTAAAAAAAAAAAACTTTTAAAAATATTCCTTCAGATTTTTAGTCATGCATTTCATAATTTGTTATTTATGGTGTAATACCTTTTTGTCCAATAATAAGTGCTAATAACTCTGTAATGTTAATTTTAATTAAAAAATATTTAAAATAAAAAAAGGTAGAAATTTTATTTTTGAATTATGTAATATGAATTATGTAATTATATAATCATTTACAATATTATTGGGTTTAAATCAATAAAATCCGTATAGTTAAAGAGTTATGAATAATTAAAGTTACATATTACTAAATGAGAATAAAAAAAATAGCATTTTTGATATTGGAATGAACGAAATCTTAAAAACTAGTTTTTATGTAGCTTCATATGTTTCAATTAAATAATACAATAAAGAAGTTCATTATTTACGAAGTGATTACTCAAAAAAAATAATCAAGTAATTTACCAAGCATAACATGTAACACTATCATCATAATATAAACAGCTGTAGTGCGATTCAGTAACTTTTAACGATTCGACAATCGCAAAACTTGTTGTTTGCAGTAACGATTGTGTGATTCACTAAGTACTCTTAAACGATTGTATATAACTATTATTTCGTGTGGCAGCTCTCCACAAGGAAATGCCGAAATAAAAGTAAGGTTCAAAACCAAATAAAAAAGAAAAACAAATAAATTTGAAACAAATCGAAGTTTGTTTAACAATTTTAAGACCGTGATTGATTAAATTATGTATTTGATATTGATTAAGATGTGTTTCTGTTAATGGTTTTCTTCAAAATGTCCACTACTCCTAAAAGAAGATTCGCAAACGTAGAAGCACCATCTATAACGTGGAAGCACAGACAACAACCACAAAACAACGACTGAATCATTGGGTTGACTTTTTGGCTAATTTTTGTCAATATATTAACAAAAATATTGACAAACTAACTAAATCGACAATTTTGTTGTTTACTAATTTTAACGATTCGATTATCGTTAAAATAAGTTGTCAAATTCTTTTATAATCGTTGTATTATATATGTTTTTAATATTTAGCACGTTTAAGTTTTATGTAAGACTGTTTGTGTTATACAAGTTAAGAATTTGCGCGTTACAAATTCTAAAAAAAATTTATTTTATTTTTTATTATTAAATTTTTGGTCGGACGACCAACTTTATTCAAAAAGTTACAAAACAAGAAGGAACTTAAGAACTAACAATTTTCTTATTTTATACCAGCTTAATTACGTTAAAAGGTGGCGTGATTATTGTTATTGCCAAATAATCAGTTTATTAACCTGCTACTTATTAATGCAATATCAACGATTTATTACAGAAGCTGATCTCGCAATTTTACAATTATAAACTTAAAATTATTTATAAGGTTCGTTAACTTGTTTGAGTTAACTTAATGCAATATCAACGATTTATTACAGAAGCTGATCTTGTAATTTTACAATTATAAACTTAAAATTATTTATAGGGTTCGTTAACTAGTTTGAGTTAACTTAATGCAATATCAACGATTTATTACAGAAGCTGATCTTGCAATTTTTCAATTATAAACTTAAAATTATTTATAGGGTTCGTTAACTTGTTTGAGTTAACTCTTCCCCCCTTTAATCGATTGTCCTCAATCGGTATTACTATTTTAATGTTGAAATTTGGAGAAATGGTCCGCTTTTTGTATTTGGAACATATTCTGTGGTTAATTTTGGTTCAGGTGAAAAATATAATTTTTTTCTGAACTTACTGATATTAACAAGAATGAATATTATAATGATAATGGAAAATACAATCGATATATCTGAACTTAAGCTAATTACATGCATTTCTTTACTCTTATGAACTATCTCCTTAATATTATCTTCATATTTCATTTGCTTTAAATACAAATTTTCAGATCCAATTTCGTCATATTTTTATTTTCTTTAATTTTTGTCATTAAGTTGGGTAAAACTAATGTTTCATGCATTTTTAGAATAACATTTGTATAATTCTTATTTAATACAATAATCTTACAATTTTCAAACTTTATTAGGAATGTACCTTTTTGTTTTATTTCAAATTTACCGCAATCATGGGTTATATTTCCTTCAAAATTTTTAAACACAATAATTCCTTGAACAATTTCCACTACTTCAGATTTTTCTGAAATTTCCAGGTTGCATTGCGCTTCCTTAAACTGTAAAATATTTTTAATACATTCATTGTCCAAGGCGATTAGATTTCTTTCTAAATCGTCTTTCACATGAATGTCGTAAATTCTATCAAAACCATCAACTAGTATTTCCGATGTACTCAAAACAATGGATTTATTTAAAATATTTGGCAAAGGCTCGAACTGTCATAGTCGTTGATCAAATTAACTTCTTTTTGTGTCAAAATATCGGTGGGGATAACACCCAGTTTACAGGAAAAAATAATTTGTCCTACGTCATTTATATGGTCATTCAAAAGTGATATGTCATTGTTCATACTGTACGCCTGTTCAATAAATTGAACCTCGTCCTCCAATGTCTTGATTCGATTTTCCGTCATCCTTTTAAACTCGTTAATGTATCTGTTGACCGAAGTTTGTTGTTTGTTTATATGCTCCGTAATATTTCTGATTTGTTCAGCCATGAAGTTATTTATATGCGTCAAATTGCTTAGTCCTGTATATGTAATTCTCTCGTTGCTATGTATTTCGTTTATTGCGTTTCGTATTTCCTGTTCATCGTCGCTGTCCATAGAACCCGCAACGTATTTTAGTCCTTTCCCTAAAATGTAGAATAGTCCTCGTTTTGTTTTAGAGTGGATGTGTAAGTTATTTATTCTTGCATGAAGTAAAATAAAATTTTTGTTTACTGTGTCCAGGAGTCGTTTGTCCTCAAATAAAATTGCTGTTAGTGACTTAATATTGTCGGAAATAATGGAGGTTGTCTCTTCGTATGCAGTCAAGTTGATGAAGTGAAGAATTTTGTTGTAGTGACTGATTATTTTCAGTTCTCCTGTCTTAAATGGTATATAACCATTGTTGTTGGTTAGGTCTTGTATGTCGAGATGCTGAACAGTAACTGCCAGTATCCATGTCAAAAATGTGAATATTATCATCTTCTGTCCTGTAACAAGAGACATTAAAGAAAATATTATGGGTTTATATAGATTTCTTCAAGATTGCTTTATGTTATTTTTATGGACAATTTTGCCCGACTTGGTTTTCACTGTTGTGTTATAATTTTGAGCCACTATTTCTTTTCTAAACCTAGCTGTTAGTTTATTCCCTAATCTTCTATTAATTTTGACAAATATTTCTTCTCCCTCTATATATTCTTTTGGAGTGATTCTATTTTTATTGTGGTATGCAAGGTTTTTTTTTTGAGAGCTTTTCTATAGTTTCCTTCCTATCATTTTCAAGTAACCTTGGGTCACTACTCACTCTTCTGCCAAAAAATACTTCTATAGGTCTTTTGCCTGTAACCGTGTGAATTGAAAAATTATATTCTTTTACTGACCTATACAGTAGTTCGTGAAAAGTTCGGTGTACCCTTTCCTCTTTAAGACAACGCATAATTTCTTGTAGAGTTGAATGGAATCGTTCAACTTGTCCGTTGGAACAACTTGTGTACGGGGCTGTTCGGAAAATCTGTATTCCGAACTCATTTTCAATCATGAATTTTATGGATTCTGAGCTAAACGATTTCTCATTATCCATGACTAATGTTTCAGGAAGTAGTGAGGAAATAAGGTCTCTCAATGGTTGCCGTATGTCTTCTATAGCTCTGGATTTGATGGGTTTTGCTATAGCATATTTCGAAAATTTATCAATCGCCGTCAACACTAATTCTTTTCCGATAACAAATATGTCTAAATGAACCAACTGACCAGGATACTGTGGTATGGGCGTAGGTTGAATTTGAGGCTTCATTGGGTGACGATCATACTTATTTTCTTTACATATGATGCATTTTTTTTATTATCTTTTTTATTTTATTTGCCATAGATGGAAAATAATATTTATCAAGAATTTGAGTCCGATTCTCCTTGCAATTTCTATGTGCTCTATTATGTGTCCTTACTATTATATTTTCCTGCTCTTCTTCACTAGTTATATCGTCTAACATTATTTGCGTAAATCTTATTTTATATCTTCCGAAATGCAATGGGTAGAGTTATTGTATTTTTCCCATAATCCGTTCCTCCGTTTTAATGCAATTTATCACCGATGGGTTTAAGTATCTTTTCAAAATAGAAATTAATTTTTCCTCGGAATAATCTTGCTCTGTTATAATATGGCGGTGGTATGTGGGGAAAACTATTATAAATTGATAAGATGCCATTACGTCTCTATTCAAAAGTATTTGATTTTTAAAAGCATTAATAGGTGCCTCTACGCTATATATTAAGTTATGCGACGAACTTTCGTCTGAATTTGTTGCTATTGACAATGTATATAGTTCTGGTTTCGTCATCCTGGACAGAGCATCAGCTACAACGTTTGTCCTTCCAGGTTTGTAGAGCATTTCATAGTTATATTCTTCGAGTATGGCCTTCCATCTCTTCATTTTGCTGTTATTATTTTTGTTGCTCAAGGCGTAGGTTAAAGGCTGGTGGTCCATATATATTTTAACCTTAGCCGATCCATATAAATAATTTCGTAAGGAGTTCAAAGCCCATATTATAGCTAACATCTCCTTTTCGTTAGCGGCGTAGTGTTCCTCCGCCTTGTTTAAAGTTCTGAAGATGAAAGAAATTGGTCTTCCTCCTTGGGATAGGACTGCGCCTATTGCAAAGTTCGAAGCATCTGTTACTAGCTCGAAATCTTTGCTAAAGTCTGGATAGGCAAGGATGATATCCTCGGAAATAAGAGCGTTCTTAATTTTGATAAAGGATTCTTTAGCTTCATTATTTAAGCATATCCTTAATTTTGCGGATTTATTTTTGGACGTTCGTCCTCTTTCCCCTCTTAAAAGGGATGTCAGGGGCTTGGCAAGTTTGGAGTAGTCTTTAATAAATCGTCGGTAATACCCAGACATACCAAGGAAACTACGAAGTTCTTTTAAGCTCTGTGGTTCCGGAAAATTTTGTATGGCCTTTACTTTTTGTGGATTAGTTTTTATACCCTGGGGCGTAATAATGTACCTTAAAAACTCAACTTCATCCTTGAAGAAGTTACATTTATCCAATTGCACTTTCATATTGGATCTTTCTAATGCTTCAAAAATATATTTGATATGTTCAAAATGTTCGCGCTCTGACTTGCTAAAAATGATTATGTCGTCTATGTAAACATAGCAGCATCTCCCTATATATTCTCTTAAAATGTCGTCAAGTGCCCTTTGAAAAATTGATGGCGCGTTCTTTAGACCAAAAGGTAACCGTGTAAATTCATACTTCCCGTTATTTATGCTAAACGCGGTTTTCTCAGTATCGGATTTTTTTTAGTGGAATCTGATGAAAACCACTTTTTAAGTCGAGAACGGAAAAGAATTTACTATTGCCCAGTCGAGAGATAACCTCTGAAATTTCTGGGATGGGGTATCGGTCTGCTATTGTTATTGTATTTAACTTCCTATAGTCTATGACCATTCTATATTGTTTATTTCCGGCTGAGTCCGGTTTCTTCGGAACTATCCAAACTGGAGAATTATATGGTGATCTAGATGGTTTTATAATGCCATCTTTTAGAAGTTTTTCCACTTGAGCCTCCACTTCTGATTTCAGAGAAGCGGGGTAAGGGTAAAATTTTGTATAAACAGGAGAATTAGTCGTAGTCCTAATCTCACCAACAACCTTTGTTGTATACGTAAGTTTTTCATCAGGTTCCGAAAAAAGCTTACGATACGTGCTTACAATTTTCTCCATTCCTCTTTTTTGTGTTGCTGATAAATTTTCCTCCTTAATATTTATTGCATTTACGCACTGTGTCGGGAGTTGCTTTAGACAAACTTTGAGATTGTTTTTCAATATCATAACATTTTCATTTGTGTAAATAACTGCTCCTATTTCCCTAAGAGTGTCATTTCCTAAAATACCGTCAAATGTTTCCAAAGAGGTCATTAGGTAGAATTTTATTTCATTATCTAATTTAAACAATTTTACGAATGTGTGCTCACTAATTTTTATATCCCCTATGATTGATCTAGCAAAAAACGGGTTTTCGTTGGGTATACGTTTCTTTACTAATTCAGGCTTAACGTAATTTTTACTCGAGCCCGTATCTAATAAAAATTTCAAAATATTCCCGCTCTCCGTCTTGACTTCGAAATATGGTAACGAAGAGCTATTCATCCTAAAAAATGAATGTCAGTCGGTTCGCCGAACTGCTTATTCTCTTCCCTATGTTGTATAGATGTGTTAATATGGAACGTCCTTTGGATTTTGTTCTGCTGCTGATAGGTGGACTGCTGCGGTCTCTTACCAACAAATTGATTTTGTTGCGGCCTGTTCATATAATTTATGCGACGGGAATGCATACTTGGGTCTACATCCATTGGTTCTGGTCGTGTTTGTGGCTTCGGTGGTCGGGGTGGATATGTATTATGTTGTTCCGGATGATTAAAAAATTTTCTCGGTTGGTTTGCTTGCGGAAAATGCGCAATTTCAGGATAAAAAGGGCGTCGTGCCTGTGCTTTATTCCCTTTAAATGCAGATTGAAATTTCCTTGAATTGTACGCATACGATGCGCGTACATTTTGATTTTCCAATTTTAAGCAAAGATGTAATGCTTGTGGAAGATCTGCTGGTTCCTTTACTCCCAACAGTTTAGGTAAATCTCCATTTAGCCCTCTGATAAAGGTATCTTAGGCTTTATTTCTGTACGACTGTGTAAGCATATGTAGAGATTCGTTACTCATATCCACACTTCCTAATTTGTTCAACATAAGTGACAAATGCGTGTACACCTGTTGATAATATTCTTGAATTGACCTATTCCCCTGCACAATAGTTGTCATTTAGTACTCTAATGTTGCTAAATCTCGTTTATCCGCGTAGTGAAGTGTGAGGCATTTTGCCATTGATGGCCAGTCGAGTGGTGTGTTGTATGACTCTAACGCTATGTCCGCGTTCCCTACTACCTTATTCCGTATTACACTAAGAATGCCGTAATATTTAGGAGTTCCCTTTAGTGGCTCATAAATAGCTAATATTCTATCGACGCTCTTTTTTCTCGAACTAAACTCACCAGGTTGAACCGAGAAATCCTTGAGGCACTTAACTACATCTGGTATTTTGTCCAAGTCACCTAAATTTCCTCTATGTCTGTCTTCTATTATTTGGTCCGATACATTATTTAGGTTAGCATTGGGGTTTAAGGTTGCCTGTACAATCTGTGGTCCTTGATTATTAAATATGTCTAACGCTACCCTTGATATAAGAGAGGTCAAGTCCTCTATGGTCAATTGGGCATTTGCTGCACCTCTAGGTACATTATCTGTGTTAATAACAGGGGGTCTAACTAAATTATTTGGGTTTGCCATTTTTTTTTTTAAGTTTAATTCAATCGGAAATACTTGTTTTACAAAAAATTGAAAATTGTTCACTTAATTTTTGGTTTTTATTCTTGATCTTTAATGTAGAACTAGAGGGTCCCGTAGGAATCGCAGCTCTAATCTATTATTTATTTTATTTACAATTTGTTTATTTATTGTTTTCACTCTTATACTAGGCTTTACAATTTTATACCCCTTTTTTAGAATACAATTTGTTTTCAATAATAAATTTATTAATCTTATAAATAAATAAATAATTTAATAATCTACCTTAATCCTTCTTCGTGGTGGCTGGATTCTTCAATTCTGTCTTCCTCTTCTCTTTTTGATTTTTCTTTATCAAGGCTTTTTTCTTTAGCAGGATTCCAAAAAAATTGTTGATATGTCACAGATTTTCTGGTTTTTTCTTTCTTTAATATTTCACAGATTTTATAGTTTTTTTTTCTTTCTTTCTTAACAAAGTTCCAAAATTTCTTTGATATTTCATAGTTTTTTTTTTCTTTCTTAATAAAGTTCCAAAATTTCTTTAATATTTCACAGATTTTATACTTTTTTTTTCTTTCTTTCTTAACAAAGTTCCAAAATTTCTTTGATATTTCACAGTTTTTTTTTCTTTCTTAATAAAGTTCCAAATTTTCTTTGATATTTCACAGTTTTTTTTCTTTCTTAATAAAGTTCCAAAATTTCTTTGATATTTCACAGTTTTTTTTCTTTTTCTTTCTTAATAAAGTTCCAAAATTTCTTTAATATTTCACAGTTTTATAGTTTTTTCCTTTTCACTTTCACTGCTTTTTTTTCCATATCCTTTACGGATTTTTTTGTTATATCCTTTACGGATTTTTTGTTATATCCTTTACGGATTTTTTGTTATATCCTTTACGGATTTTTTTTATATATTTTTTTCTTTAGATCCTTCCGAAAGGCTGGCACATGATACCACCCGTTTACTTGCGTTACTAAGGAGCCTATTCCGAAAAGGACTCTCGCGAAACTTGCTCGGGCGCCAGTTAAGAATTTGCGCGTTACAAATTCTAAAAAAAATTTATTTTATTTTTTATTATTAAATTTTTGGTCGGACGACCAACTTTATTCAAAAAGTTACAAAACAAGAAGGAACTTAAGAACTAACAGTTTTCTTACTTTATACCAGCTTAATTACGTTAAAAGGTGGCGTGATTATTGTTATTGCCAAATAATCAGTTTATTAACCTGCTAATTATTAATGCAATATCAACGATTTATTACAGAAGCTGATCTTGCAATTTTACAATTATAAACTTAAAATTATTTATAGGGTTCGTTAACTTGTTTGAGTTAACTTAATGCAATATCAACGATTTATCACAGAAGCTGATCTTGCAATTTTACAATTATAAACTTCAAATTATTTATAGGGTTCGTTAACTAGTTTGAGTTAACTTAATGCAATAACAACGATTTATTACATAAGCTGATCTTGCAATTTTACAATTATAAACTTAAAATTATTTATAGGGTTCGTTAACTTGTTTGAGTTAACTTACATGTTGCTGGAATTTAATGAGCTGTTGGAGTTATCCCTACTGTGGTGTTGATATTTTTTTTCCAAAGTATTTTTAATATGCTATTTTGTGTTTTTTGTAATGTGCTTTTATATTTGACATTTCACATGTTATGCCATGTCTTATTTACGATTCAGCTAAGGAAAATATACTTGACGTATTACGTTATATGTGGCGCAGTTACTTAAGTGGTACATTATATGAGACGTTTTTCTCAGTTTCTTTTGTAGACTTTCTATATAATTTTCCATTTGAATTTACTGTCCATGATGACTTTCGCCACGGCGGCTTGTCTTCTTGGATAAAATCTTTTCCTTGATGTATAGCTCAAACGTGGTAGAAAAAAAAATCCTGTCATGTTACACTCTAGGATAACTTCGGTCCTAGAGAGCGTAACAGTTTGGCAGGTACATAAAGGTGCACCATTGCCTGGACTTGTCTGTGGGTCTATAATGGAAGAAAAGGACCTTCGGGGCCTGACCAGAGACTTAACACAATCTGGTACCACGGGAGCCAGTAGCCCCTGGTGCGGCAACATCGATTCGGTGTTGTCGCACTGGACTGGCTGTTGGAGAGGCCCTTCGGGGAGTCACGTGGTGGCTGTGGTTTAAACCTAAATCGCAGGAAGGGGTTTATAGTCCCGATGTGGTGTTGCATAGCAACACGAGTCGCCAATAGTGCGGCAGGAGGTTAGATAGCTCCAACTCCTAAGCAAGGGGGAGTGGACTTATCCAGACAATGAGTCTCTCGAATTGCCACCTGTGTGTTCTTAACAGGCACATGGGGGCGTTGGTTGGCGCATTGTACTCACCCGGTGGTGAGACCACCGTGGGATAAGGCCGTCATGGCAGGTGCCCACGTTAATCTCGACCACATCTGTCCATGATAACTTGGGATTTCATCAGCTGGATGGGTTCCTTCGGTGCATTCCTTGCATTGTGGGGACTTGTCCGAGTTGTCCGGATCTTTGCGCGGGGCCGAAGTGGCGGGCGGGATGAGCGTCTGGATGGGGAAGTCGTTCTAGGGGGTGTGATCGATGAGGCATCGGCATCCTTCTGATGCTCTGCATCAATAATATGCTGATGTCTCAGCGTCAAACGGGGGATCGGCCACCAGTCCGGAACCATTTGGGGTTCAACTGGTAGTAGTTACGGCTACGAAGCTGACCGAAGTCTTTATTCGGTACCACGGGAACCAGGACGCCCTTGGGACTACGGTCCCAACCTGGTTAATGGTGAGGCCCCTCGGGGAGTAACGTGGTGGCTGTGGTTGATACCCAAATCGCGGGTAGAGCTTCTGCTCAATGTGGAGTTGCATTGCAACCAATTTATGCTGTTATAGGAACAGTAGGAGTGTTAGATAGGAAGAGTAATGTCCAAATACATTCTCTTCGTTTGGCACCTCTACTCCAATGGCCACGGCTTTGTGGCGGGAGGTTTAGAGGGGGCGACGGTGAACGCTTTTCATTTCACCCAGTGGCTGAGACCCACCATGAGATTAAGTCATAGTACAGGTGCTCATGTAAAACATTGACAATCTGTCCATGATTACTGCGGACTTCGTACGGCAACGCCCAGATTTTGGCTTCGGTCTGAGTCTGGGATTTATACTGACGGGACATGGCTCTCTTAATGCCTTTCTGCATAAGAGAGGTTTGTCGGATACGCCGAACTGTGGGTGTGGGAGGGGACCTGAGGACGTATGGCATGTACTGACTGAATGCCATTATTATGAAGACGTTAGGAGTTTAGATAGTATGGGAATAGCTCGTACTGGGGAAGGTTGGGATTATAGTAGGGCTTTAGAGGACGTGCGGACGTTCGGGAGGATGGGCGATTTCGCCCGGGAAGTATTTAATAGGAGAAGAAGGAGACATGAGTAGTGGAGGCGGCTCCTATATGAGCAACTGTAGTGGTGTTACTTGCAGTAGTGCTCTTGTTGCTCTCCTTGTCGCTGTTGTCTGTCCCCGGTTTGCGGGTATGTATATGATCGTTGCAGTTGCTGGACTGGTGCGATTTATTTGCTCCGTCTTCGCTGTTCCTGTTTTCTCGTCGTTGTTGCACAGCTCCCTCTTCCTGCTGTCTATTCCTGTTCGTCATCTTGCTGTTACCTACCTTTCTTCGACGTTGTTTCTCTGGGAACTACTCGTGAGGGTGCCGGCGTTGAAGGTTTGTCTTAAGCTGTTGTTCGTTTTGTCCTTTGCTGGTGTCACACCATGTGGCCGGTGAATCGCCCGTGAGGGCGATTGTTGATTGTTTGTGTTGTAATTGTTGTCCCTTTATGTTGTGTATGTTTTATGTGGCACGTGGCGGGCCACCAGTCCCGAACTGTTTGGAGTTCAACTGGTAGTAGTCAATTTTGGCTACGAAGTCCGACCGGTGACTTAATACTGGTACCACGGGTGTCAGGAGCCCCTGGAACTCCGGTTCCAGCCTGGCAATGGTGCGGCCCCTCGGGGAGCTTCGTGGTGGCTGTGGTTTAGACCCAAATCGCGGGTAGAGCGCAAGCTCAGTGTGGAGTTGCATTGCAACCGGGTGCCGTGACCCATAGAACGGAAGGAGTTTTAGATAGGCTCCGCTCCTCACCAAGGGGGAGGTCATGCCCAAATACATGACTTCAAATTGGTACTCAAGGATGATCTTGGTCAGACTTGGGGGCGTTGGTGGACGCATTGTATTCACCCTGTGCGAAGAGCACCGTGAGGTTGGGTCCACATGGACAGGTACTCACGTTAAAACCTTCGACGTTGTCCATGATTACTCCCTAATATTTGTACGAGGTGACCATTTCTAAAATTGTTGAACATGAGTCATTATTGTTAGTGTTATTATTAATGGTTTTGTGCAGACATTCTGTGTTGTGTCCTGTGATATGCGTGGGTTTAATTTGCATGACTTTAGTCTTATTAGCATTGATAATAACACCGTTATCATGACACCATTTTGTAGCGGTATTTAAATGTTTCTGCATTTTATTTTGTGCGTTTATTATGTTATTATCGGTAACTATTATGGCGGTATCATCAGAATACGCGAAAGTTTTACAATCTTTCAAACATTTCATCATTTCATTTGCGTATATTATGTACAGTCCAAGTTTAGAGCCTTGTGGACTACGTAGTCATAAGTCTGTTTTACACTTAATTAGCTGTTAATTTTTCCACAATAGTTTCTGCATTCCAAGTAGCTTTTAAACCATTTTAATATATTACCTCTGATACCATTTTTTCGAGTATTTCTAATAATTTAGTGTGGGAAAGTGTATCGAATGTTTTGCTGAAGTTGACATAGTTTGTGAAGTTTTGTAAAAGTTGGTTTATATTTTTTCCTTTTTGGAAACCAAATTGTCTTTTGTTAATAATTTTATATTTTTTGAAGAAGTTTGTAACTCTTCTAACAATTACTTCTTCAAGAATTTTGTCTATAACCGAAATAATAGCAATTGGCCTATAATTATTACAATCTTTTATATATTGGCCTAACTATTGAGGTTTTCAGAATATTTGGCACATTATGGCTTGTTCCAAACTAGAATTTATTAATTTAGTGATAACTGGTGTTAAAAATCTTACATTTGTTTTCAGATTTTTAAGTCGAATTCCATCAGCGGCACCTTTTCTAATGTTAAGATTTTTTAGAATATTGAAAATTTCCTCTTCATTAGTATACTCAACGTATATTGTACTTGATATCGAATCATCAGGATTATTTACTGTTTTTATGTCACAGCCATGTAGGATTTTTCTAAGATTTGTATTAAAGTTTAACGAAAGTTTATTTGTAATATCGGATATTTTTTCTTTATAAAAGAGTCTATATTTGTTGTTCTTTTGCCAATAATTTTATTTATTAATTGTCACGTTACACGCATATCATATCTATTTTTAAAAAATTTAGTTTTATAGTTTTTCTTTTTCAAAATAAATTCTTTTATTTAATATATTTCTAAATGTTTTATATTCTTTTTCATATCTTTTGTTGTTACGATTATTTTGCCATTTTTTAAAAAGTTTATCCCTTAGATCACAATATTTTATTATTTCTTCACTAATCCACGGATTTGAGGATCTTTCTTTAAACGTATTTTCTTATTTATTTGAAATTTTTGTGGATTTGTCTTTAAAATTGTTAAGCAGATCATTTATGTTATAATTTCGTTGCACTAGTACATTCCAAATTGTATCCTGTATTTATTTATTTTATAGTTGTGAAAATATGGTCCCTGATTTATTACATTTTCTTCTCCCTAGTTGTTTTCGCTATCTTCAACACAGCAATATAAGGAGGAGTGGTCTGATATTGTTGTTGTTACTACTGTAGCGTATGTTTTTAATGCTCTTTGAACAATGCACGTTTTTGTATTTTTCTTTGAATCTTCGTGTGTACTTTCATTTACCATACATTCCAACCATTGCTCATTACCATATTGAGATATGTTTTGTTGTAGTGGTTTCTCTTAATATGTTTATGTTTACATTTCCTACTAGAATAATCTCTTGTTTTTTCTTTATGTTATTAATTATTGTTTCGAGTTCTTTGATAAAAGAAGAAATGTTTTGGTGTGGGAGACGATATATTGACAAAAGAGAAGTAGTTTTGTTGTTAATTTCTATATCTAGCTGTATTATTTCCAAAGAGTTAGCATTGACAGCGATTTGATTGAATGGTAGGTTTTCTGCAATGTAAACTACAATTCCTCCGCCTCTATTTTCTCTGTTGAAAAATACAAATTTAAAACATTTAATATTGTAAAAGATATTTTCATTATTGGTTATGTTTTTTTCCACTAGAACTATTATTTTCATTTTGGTTATTATATTATTATTGAAAGAAACTTTGAAAAGTTTATTCGTAGCGAAGGTATATTCATGTATATTAGTGATTTGGGATAACTTAGGAAGTATTTATTAATTTCATTAAAATTATTTAAAGTTTGTTTTATGATTTTATTCATTTTTTTAGAAATAACAATAAATATAAAAATTAATAAAAGCTTATTTAAAAGATTGTTTTATATTGAATTGGAAATAGATTCGATGTATGCTGTGTTGTTGATAATAAATAAGGGGGAGTTTTCTGCTTTACGTAGAAATATATTACCATTGCGTACCCAAACAAATTTCCAATTTGCCTCTTTAGCTTTTGTTTTGGCAAGCCATAGTAGACGACGATTGTTAAATGTTAATTCATCATTTATGTAAATATATTTTGTAGTTTGGTTGTCGATATTTTCTTCATTAGTATTTGAAACTTTTGCATCAATTCGATGTCGTACAATCTTCTTCATAAATTCCTCTTTTTTGCTCAGTGTAGAAAATTCTATAATAACTTTGTTTTGTTTTTTTATATGATACGCTTTGGTTACATCTTTTTTGTATATGTTTACATTGATCGATGTACCAATTGCAATGACTACGTCATAAGCAGAGAGCTGCGTATTTGTCACGTTTATTATTTCTATATTCTTATTTATCAATTGTTGTTCAATTGTTGGATATCTCCCTGTTTATCTTTCTCATGTAGCTCTTTAACCTGATCTGTTAATGTAGTGGTTGATTGTGTTATAGCAGCGAGAGCATTATTTACATTGGTTGCAAGTTTATCCATTGAGTTTTTAATCTCTTTTAAATCAAATTTCAACTCTGCGACATCTGCATACAGTTTACAGTTTACAGAGGTTAATGACTCTTTTAATTTTTTGCCTTCATCATTTTCTGCGTTTCCTTCGTCATCATCTGTTCTTTCTTGTTTTTTATTGTTTTTGTCATCGAAATCAACAACTTGGTAGGGTGTGTTGGGAGATCGACTGCGTAGTTTGCATATATGACACTTCCATGAAGTTTTTCTCTCACCATACATTCCCAGATGCTTTCAGAGAGGGGTGAACATGTACAAAAATGATAATTTGAGTTACAGTTGAAACATTTTATATAGTTTGTTGTTGTAATTTCTTTTTTGCACTGGTTACATAAAATTACTTGATTCATTTTTATGTTTTAACAATTTTATTTATTTTATTTTGTAGTTGGGTTTTAAATTTTCTTTTAAAGCAGTTTGGTTTTAAAAATTTTTTGAATTATTTTTCACACAATTGTTAGACTTAAGTTGTTTTATCTGTGGATATTTTTTAATTTTATTCAGAAAGTTTTTTGTAGAGCTTATAAAAATGCGACCGTTTGCAATGAACACTTAACTGAACTTAAAAAAGAGTTTTGGGTCTCTAAATTAAAGAACCTAGTTTGTACAGTTATTCATAACTGTAAAGTTTTCTCTTTATATGATAACAGCCCTACTCTCTGAAAGAATAACTCCTTCTAACTTTTTCATGCAAACAGGACTTGAGTTTGCTGGTCCTTTCGAAATAAAATCCTATATTGATAAAAGATATGTCTTAGTATTTGCTTGTTTTGCCGCAAATAACATATCAACTGACTGTTTTTAGCTGCATTCACTCGTTTCTTTTCTCGACATGCTTGTCCTCCCCATATTTACTCCGATAATGGAACCGTGTTCGTAGGTGCAGCTAATATTTTAAATAAAGATCGATAACAGGTCTTGAATGATTTGCTAAAAAGGCATGCCAATTAGTTGAGTGGCATTTTATTTCCCCCAGTACTCCACTCCTGGGCGGTCTATGGGAGGCAGGTGTTAAAAGTTTCAAAAGCAATTTAAAGAAAATATCTAACGCTCCTTGTTAGATCTCGACCTCTTAGTCCAATGTCAGATAACCTGGTCACTTTTTAGTAGGTGGTGCAATACTTTCACCCCCGAACCTGACTTATCGAAGGAGCTTTTGACTTATGTTAATCGATAGCGTAAGCTTAAAGTTTATCACCTTTCTTTTGCATGTCGCTGGAAAGACGAATATTTAGTTGAACTTCACAAACGTAACAAGTGGAGATACCCCCAATTGAATTTTAAAGTCAATGATTTTGTAGTCATTCGACAAGACAATTTACCTACAAACGAGTGGAAGCTCGGACGAAGGGGCCGATTTTCGAACTACCAATGGCATTCTAATGAGACCTATTTTTAAGCTCGTATTGCTTCCTCATCCCAAACACCACTAATTCGTTTTTTTCTTTTTTTTGATAGATGTCCGCACCCTCACGTAGTTGATAGACTCGAAAGCAATAGCCTTGATGAGATCATTAATTCGGAAGGATTTCGCCTCTGTAAAAGTTATCACCCCCTTAGAAAATGTCCCACCTTCAGGAAGATGAATCCCTACAGTCGGCTGAGTGCGATCAAAAGACACAAATATTGCATCAACTGTTTGGCCTACTCACTCAGAGGTATATGGAGTACATGGAGGAATATCACACAATGTTGTATTTCCACAAAAAAGACCACAACGACAAAAGAAGAAATAACAACAGAAACAAAAACAAAACCAACAATAGCAGCAATGGCAATAATAATAGCAGTAATAACAACGGAAACAATAGCATTAACAAACGAAACAATAATAAAACCAACAAGAACAAATACATGCAAAATACCAAGAAGGAAGCAAGCAACGCAACCCACACCCATGCCTGTGCAACTTGGCAATGGTTTTACATGTCAACATGTTAATACAAACATCAACCAATCATCAACAACAACATCCTCAAATTAACTCAAATTAAAATATTTTATAAAAAAAAGAAATGTTCGCGAATTATTTGTAGGCGATATCACTGTCGAAATTTGTTGTCAAGCGGGTATATATGCTTATAAGTTGTTGTTATGTTGGCTTTAGTTTCCTGAAGAAATAAAAAATATACATATTTTGTTATAATAAAATTATGCATTTATTTAGAGACATGTATTTCTGTGGTACCTTTTCGTGTATCACTTGAATAAGGAATTCTTTTAATATTAATCAGGAAGGCTATGATTTGAATTTCTTTCAATATAAACGGCTAGAGAATTTTTGTTTTTAGAAAAAATGTATTTTAAGTTTATAATTTACATTTGAGCTAAGCAGACGTGATTTACTTTTTACTCCGAATTAAATCGTTATTTTAATGATAACATCGGTCAAAAATATAAATTACACCCGTTCAATACATAATACGCGAATGGACACGATTATTTTTATAAAATAATTTAAATAAAAAATAAAATAAAGCCTATTTTTACAATATTTATATATTGTAATCTGTGCCATTTATTTCACATTTCACATATCTGATTGTGAATGTTGATGATAACTTAACAAATAAAGAATTGATGACAGCTTGTATTTAATCGCCAAGACGGTTAGCTCCTGCTCCCCTGCTATGTTGACAATTAATGATTGTTCAATAAAAGAAAGCAAACCAGCTATTGATAGAAAGTTACCAGAAAACAACAATCTTTATTTGCGCCTGAAGTGATGCTAGGTAAATCAACTTCAGAAAAGAAATCATTCACAGTAAGTGCAGATATAATTAACCCTTCAACTGGTGCTATACCCAAGATTGTGCACCCTTTAAGTAGTGATAATAAATCCCAAATTAAAGTTGGAATGGATCGATACATTACAGTTTTAAAACGAGGTCGAACTTCTAAGTCCTCGAAAATAGCACCCTTTGCAAAATTATCTAAGGATAGTAACTCTGATAGACCGGACACTGAAAATCGTTTTTCTATTTTGCAATGTGAGGACAGTGAACTCGCTAGTACAAACCACCACCTATTTATATAAGAGAAATTAACTCGAACACTTTGGTTACAAATTTGATCTCATTGATTGGTGAAAACTCCTTTTATGTGATCCCCATTAAAAGAGGTACAATTCATGAGACAAAAATACAGGTAAATAGTGAAAACGATTATCGTAAGGTTGTGACGCATTTCGAAACTCTAAAGAAAAGTTTCTATACTTATCAACTGAAAGGTAACAAGGGTCTACAAATTGTTATAAAGGGTATTGACTCTAGTTTTGAACCTGTTGAAATCAAAAAAAGTCTGGAGGACAAAGTCTTCAAGATTAAAAATGTTATAAACATTAGAAATCGGGAGAAAATTCCTCAACCGCTCTTCCGTGTGGAACTAGAACCCGGTGATATGAAACTGAAAAAAATTAAACTCACCCTATAAATAACATAAAATATGTATTACACCGCAAAATTACTGCAGAAGAACCACATAAACGATCGAGCACAGTCCAATATATAAATTGTCAAGAATATGGTCATACCAAAGCTTATTGTAGATTGCCACCTGTATGCGTTGTTTGTGGAGAATTACACAATTCATAGCAATTTAATAAATCTAAAGATGACTCTAAATTGGAAAAATGTAGTAATACTGCAAACTACAGAGGCTGTTCCGTATAGTCAATCGTTAAAAAGTCACTAAGCCAGAAATGGAGAATTTCCCTCGTTAAACCATTAAATATCCTCAAGGTAAATTACCCCCAAGTTACAACCAATCCTTAGAGCAGGACTATCAACATCAGAATAAATTCAATCACAATATGAACTCAGAGTCAAAAGAGCAAATGCCCGCTTTCAATTTTACACGGCTAGAAGCTACAATCGATTCTCTCGTTCAATCGGTAAATAAATTTACAAATTCAATGAGCAGCAAGAAATGCTTAAAATACAATCTATGTTACTACAAGCTGTGCTGAACAAACCATGAATTGCTAAAAATAAGTTTTTGGAACGCCAACGACATTCGCCAACACAAAAATGAACTCGAATATTTTCTTAAAAGTCATGATCTAGATATAATGTTAGTCTCGCAAACCCATTTGACGTCAAGAAGCTTCTTTAGGAAAATTGGATATGCTTTTTATGACACTAAAGATCCAAGAGAAAGAGCGTGTGGAGGCTCTGGCATTTTAATAAAAACCCGTATCAAACACTACTTAATGTGTGATCTTCGTGAAGATTATCTTCAGGCTACAATAATCTGTATTGGTGATTGTTACAGAAACTTAGTGATTTCATCGATATATTTACCCCCAGGTTTTCAATTTCAGAAAATCAATATGAAAATTTTTATAAATCACTAGGATCCCGTTTCCTGGCAGCTGGCGATTATAGCATACATTCTGGGGCTCACGACTTATAACCCCTAAAGTTGAAAAGACCAGTTACAAGTAGACCTCCTCTACGTAATACAAATGGAGGCTGGGCAAGAAATGATAGCGAAAAGGGGAATCTGTTTGTTAGTCATCTAAAGAATATGTTTTCCCCAAATTTATCAGATGACATAATGGAGTTTCCACCTATTGTACCCCTTTTTAGAGTAGTTGAACCCCCTTTGTTTTGACATTCGAGAGATCGGCAAGGCTACTGTTGATTTAAACTCTAAAAAGCACCTCGTATTGACAAAATCAGTAACAAGATGCTTTTGGAGTTACCCCGGATAGCAATAAGAATAATAATTTTTATTTTTAATGCTATCTTACGCCTTGAATATTATCCACCAGTATGGAAGATCTCATTGGTTACAATGATACCTAAGCCCGGAAAATATCACACTAAAGTAGATCTAATTTAAGATCTACAGTTAAGATTTGAATACTTATTGTTAGTTCACTATTAGCCTGTTGTCGAAAATATCAAAGCTGTTTGAGAAGCTATTAATGAAAAAGTTGAAACCAATAGTGAATCGTTTCGATTGTATTCTAACACATCAATTTGGTTTTAGAGAAAAACATAGCACCATAGAACAAACTCACAGACTTATAAATATTATATCTAAGACGTTTGAAGAAATGAAATATTGTTCTGCTCTATTCATTGAAATTTCTCAAGCCTTCGATAAAGTATGGCACAGAGGATTATTATTTAAAATTAAATAATAATTACCCACAAATACGCATAAGCTGCTGGAAAGCTCATCGAAAGTTTGTTCTTAAAGAAGGAGATGTTATAAGCTCACCACAGTCCATTGAAGCTGGTGTACCCCAAGGCAGTATACTGGATCCCTTTTTATATTTAATATACACTTCTGATATGTCAACTAATAGTCGAACCCATATATCAACATTTGTAGATGAAACAGCTATTTTAGGCGTTCATGATGACCCCCAAGAAGTATCTAAACTGCAAGATCATATACTCTATCTAGAAAAATGGTTGAAGCAATGGAGAATAAAAGTGAATGAGCAGAAATTTATACATATTATCTTCACGTTGCAGAAAGATTCGTGCCCCCAATCCTAATAAATAATCAGATTATACCCCAAAAAACGGATGTAAAATATTTTGGTATGCATCTAGATCGACGGCGTACGTGGAAATCACATTTAGATACAAAATTAACCGAAATGAAATTAAAATCACTTAAAATTAACTGGCTTATTGGTAGAAATATGACTCAATTTTAAAGACAATATGGTGCTATGGTATCCAACTATGGGGCATGGCCTCAGCTTCAATTCAAAGACTCCAAAATAAAATACTACGAATGATAACTGCAGCTCCCTGGTATATTAAAAATGAAAACAATCACAAGGACCTTAATGTCCTTGTCCTTTTCAAAAATTAAATAAGAAAACACGCAGAATCGTATTTGAGAAAGCTTGAAGTACACCCTAACCCACTTGCTCGAAACATGATGAGAAGAGACGGCAACAACCGTTTGCGAAGAAGGAACACAACAAACCTAAGCTTAAGCTAAACCCTTTCATTACATATAGTTTTTCGTCCGACAGTGGTTGGACTTAATATATTATATTAAGATCTACAGTTAAGATTTGAATACTTATTGTTAATTCACTTAATTTTGTGAAGATTCAATAAATAAATTTAGATGAAAAAAAAAATTATAAGGATATGAAGGGATTCAAATTTGAAAGGACATTATTTACAATTTTTTTTTCTGACGAATTAGAAATAATTTTTACATTTTAGAGAATATTGCTATAAACTATGTATTCAAATATTTGAATTATTTTTTTTGGAAATTTGTACATCCTTAAGCATTTTAGTCCATTAACAAGGAATAAAAAGCCCAGAAAATTAAGAAACCAGTATTCAGCTCTTTAAAACATTCATCATCTTCAACTTTTTCCAAAATTTTAAACATTTCTTTTCGATAAAATATTGTGTATTTTGACTCGATCCCAAACATAAAACAAAAATAATAGAAACTTTGTTAAAAAAATATATGTTTTTTTTTAAGAAAACTTAAATATTTCAAAGTGACGCAAAAAATGCTCGCTTTTTTTGTAAAATCAAAAGCTTATTGTCTATAGTGTTCATAACTGAATTCACAAAACTTAACTTTTTTACAAAATTAATATAATTTTAGAATCTTTTTAATTTACAATTTCCTAATATTTGCAAACACTATTCTTACGATATTTTTATAGATATCTGAAGTTAAAAATTCAACCTTTATTATTTTCTTACACACAAAAACTTTTAGCTTCTTTCTTTTTCTGACAATATAAAAGTGACAAACGTAAACCAGTAGTGCGATTTAGTAACTTATTTTAACGATAATCGAATCGTTAAAATTAGTAAACAACAAAATTGTCGATTTAGTTATTCTCTAACACTTTTAACGATATTTGTTTGCGTCAACTTAAAGACAAAAATTTTTGTGTTGTTAATATATTGACAAAAATTAGCCAAAAAGTCAACCCAATGATTCAGTCGTTGTTTTGTGGTTGTAGTCTATGCTTCCACGTTATAGAAGGTGCTTCTTCTTTTAGGAGTAGTGGTCATTTTGAAGAAAACCATTAACAGAAACACATCTTAATCAACATCAAATACATAATTTAATCAATCACGGTCTTAAAATTGTTAAACAAACTTCGATTTGTTTCAAATTTATTTGGTTTTGAACCTTACTTTTATTTCGGCATTTCCTTGTGGAGAGCTGCCACACGAAATAATAGTTATATACAATCGTTTAAGAGTACTTAGTGAATCACACAATCGTTACTGCAAACAACAATTGCTATTGACAAGTTTTGCGATTGTCGAATCGTTAAAAGTTACTGAATCGCACTACTGGTTGTAATTATAAAAGTTTTCGTTAAGTCGTCATTACTGGTTCGCGTATCTTATAACAGTTTTGCACAGTGCCACCTATTTGTCAAACACTGAGACATATCCCAGCAACCATTTCTACTTCATAGCTATTTGTTGATACTGCATATAAATATAATAAATTTATAAAATGGAATGCTTGAATAAAAAATGTTCAATTGTTAATCCTGAGGAATGGTAGCTTGTTTGCTAGTTATGCCATAGTTTAGTCAACTTTAAATGTTCTTGTATTCCCACTCTAGCTACGTTGGTGCTGTACTAACTGCAGTAAAATCAAAATATATTTTTACAACTTTTTCAAGCTCAGAAAAAACACTTTTCATGAAATTCACAAAGAAATTTCCAATGTAGTCTATAGTTTGTCGGATTAGATTATTCGATCAGTATAGTTCGCTGTATAAGTTCCAAACGTCATCTGAACCATTGCCATACCATCTTCTACACCGCAATCATCCCCTATGCGCCATAATTCTGCTAGAAATATTAACAAATTAAATTCAACTGATTTCGATAACAATGGTACTACACACGTTATACCACTTGGAACCACTAAACGAACACAAAGAAATACCTTTCAAAATACCCTTCTTTCATGATGCCGTTGAAATACCTGTTCTTACAATAAATACAAATCTTCCCAACCTTTTGTATCGCGTTTCGCTTCTGAAACAACCATTGATGACTAACTACTACATAAAAAAATAAATTAAATACCGATAATGAAATTTTAACATATACGTTTTCTTATTCCCAATCTATAAGCATAACCCATTCAAGATAACAGCTTCTCAAGACATATTTGGTCATATAATAAATTCCAGTTTTTGTCAAGAGAATGCATATCTAAAGTAAATAATAGAGTCAGTAATTTTGCCTGTCTTCCTTCAACTATGACAATGGTACAAAAAAAACTCAATAGTACCTTAGGTAACCAGCTACCAAAACGTTTTCGGTTTAAATTCTAAATTTTCTTAACTCCACATAAATAGTTTCGAGTTCAATCTACACGTAATCGTATTTACTGAAACTTAGCTAAACAACAATATCCTTAACGGCGAAATTTTTTCCAACAATTATAACATTTTTAGACGAGATAAATGTACTAAAACTATTGCTGGAGGCCTCTTAATTGTTGTTTTCAATTTATTTTCTTGCTAAGAGTTAAGCTTCGATTAACCTAAGGGAATTAAATTTATTGGCATACGTATAAAATTAAATGAAACAGTATTTTCATTCCCCCGAGTCAAAATAGAAATTAATTAGTTTACATTTTAAGTTAATTAAAGCAATTACATCAAATTCTAAACCGGATTCGATACTTTTTTTGGGATATCTATACTATATCCTGTAAATTTTTACCCGACTCTTGTTTTTATATCCCAAGTTAACGAATAGATAGAAGAACTTCTAAGCAACTTATACGACTTATGTCTTTTCCAGATTGATGGTATTTATAACAAATATGATATTTTACTGAATTTGGTGTTTATGAAATGTGACCCAAAATTTGTCAATTCCAAAAAAAAAATCTGATATTTATCCTAGTGTTATGAAATATTCAAACCACGAATCCACTAACGAAATAGAAGTTAGTAATTTGTTTGCAGATTCATTCATTCTAAATATTAGCTGCCTAAAAAAATCCTTCCACAGCAGACCTGACAGTATACCAAGTTGTGTCTTAATAATGTGTGCACATGCATTTACTGCTTCATTAACTTTAATTTTCAATATGTCCATAAAATATGATAATTTTCCTGAATACTGGAAAGAATCCTACATAATCCCACTCTTTAAATCTGGCAATAAATCTAACTAAACAATGGTGTATAATTTTTTTGCCATTTCGAGATAATGGAGTTTCAAATTTTTGTGTTATTAAACATCTGAGAAAACAGTAATATTTCAGAAAATAATCGACGATTTTAAGTTGTGGTCATTTAAATATGTGGTGAAATAATCAGGCTACTAGTAGATGATATTTCATTAATTTACAAGTGCTTTAATTGCAAATAAATAAGATTCAAAGTACCATGTTGTCACTCAGGCTACTTTATTTTATTTGAATCTTTTACACTATTTATCACGAAATACTTTTAAATTATCGGACGAATGTTCATGCAGTAAAACAAAGTATTCGTGCTTAACAATCCATTTTATTCATAATTCAAAGTCATTTTTTGGTATTTCAATGAATGACACGTTGTTAATTGTTTTGCAATACAATTTTCATGCAGTTTTAATTAATTAAAAAATACATGAAAAGGCAATATTCATCAACATTCATCTACGGAAATATCCTCCTCCATATCAGGCTCATCCAACCAATTTTTATTTCCCTCGGGTAGAAGATTAATATAAAAATAATGAAATTCTTTGGGAATGACATTTTTGGTACACAGCCCCTTAAGATCATTGTACTTTAAGGAAGATATGGTAAGCTGTTTCTTAAATTTAGGACACAAATTTCGTTATAAGTGGTTGATTTCTTCCTCTTTCGTTACATTATGTCAATTTTTTGCCACTCGGAGTTCCAATTCACTTTGTAGAGTAGCAAATTAAGATTAACTTTCTCCACTCTAATCTGCTTAATCTTCAACCAATTCACTGAGTTGTTTTCGTTATTCTTTTTGAAAGTGTGCCCTAATCTGCTGAACCATTCCTTGAGATCATAAATGTCGTACCAGAATATTCTCTCCACAATGTATGGTTGTTGGCCATTCCTCGGGAGAGTAAATGGATATATTTCGTTTGGTCCGTTCAATTGTCGAGTGCATACAATTTACCGCTCTCTAAATACTTTAACGTGGCCGTGTCTAAATTCAACTTACGAATTACGTAAAATAGCAGCGCTGAAATATAACGATTCCTATTCTGCCCACCGCAAGAATTAGAATACAAAATTACATCCGTTACATATTCGTCAAATGAGATCAACATTTTTATAATTGTGGTCCCAATCTCCTCCGAACCTCTTTGTCCCTGCGTTTCATCCCACAAGAAACAGTAGCCTTCCTTCGACGCAAGATCGAAAAATGTATTATTGAAACTAGCAAACTTCCTTGAATAATACAATGACCTTACATTGCTGCATGGGTTTGTCAAAACAGATTGTAAGTCAAAAGTAAATACTTTCAATTTGCTATTAATTTTTGCCTCTACTTTATCGGCCTCCTTTTCCTCCCTTAATGGAATTGCCTTCATGCTTTTCATTAGAGTTGAAATATTTTTGAAATGTTTAAATTAGAAGCAAGGTATAACCGTTTTGATTTCAAGCGAGTATAGTAGCAGCCGGAAAGGATTCAATATGCTCCTTTATTATTCTTCTAGTTTCTACATCACTTTTTTGATGATGGCCATGGTGTCCCCGTTTATCTATAACTTCCTGACATTCAGTGTTTTCAGAAAGAACTGCTTGTATACTTGTTTAGACCTCGGAGTGTATGTTAGAGTCTTGTCTCTTCGGGAGCCGCCAACAAGAGCCCTCTTGCATTTCTTTAATTGTATGCACTGTCTTAAGTACAACTGTTGTTTTTCGTAGTCTGAAAGTTCCTAAAACTCGGTGTTGATCGCAACACATTCTTTATTGTTTGTCTGCTCAATGCATTTATGCCGACACTTGCAATTTCCCCCTTTTGGTCACGTAAGCTTTTTTTTATTTTGCATCCATGCATGCGTCTCCATCTGTAACATTTAATATAACCGTTAATGTAAATTTATATCAGTAATCATAAATAACCCAAGTCGTTCCGTTCGGATTTTACCTTCCTCTTCCGAGTAGGTATCTTGAGCTCTACCTCCTCGTTATTGGTGACGTCTACAGTCAGACCCTCCATGTCTTGGTCTATTTCAGGGTTCTATTCCCGTTCCTCTGCTTTAGACTCAGCATCTGCTTCTGCCTTTTCATCTGTTTCCGGAACATAATCGTCCGAAGATCAGCGGAGAAATCTTTTTCGTGCATAATCATTGAAGAATTTTTCAGGAAAGATAGCCCTTGCCTCCACATTCGTCTTCGGAATAGTTTCATCTGATAAATCTGTAGATAAATTTATTTTGCCCTCAGCGTCACACTTATTATCGTTTCATAGTAAATACTCACCATGACTTGATAGATCTATTATTTTCACAATGTTTTTACAATAACACACTAGCAAAAGCACAACTGCCCGTCCATGTCTTCTCTCAGCAAATGCTACAATTTATCAAAGAGTTGACATTAACAGTGTAAACAGATTTTAAGCTATTGTTTATATCAACCATAGAACACACAGAGAAATTTTGTATGATATATAAAATAGTGTATAAGTGTCATACGGATTGACTCCAAATATTATATTGTTAAAAAATTGTGTATATCAATATACGTCATTTTTCGATTATATTTTGTTATGAAATAATGAATATGCTAGTTTCAATAGTGTATGCTTTTTAAACACTATTTTTCTTTGAAATTATATTCAGAGTAACAACTAATTAAAACACCATACCTGCACTTACGCAATTACTAATGAAAAAATTCAAACACGCAATTATACACTAACATTTCGATTGATCTTTTGACCCACTTTGTGGAAGTAAAATTTCACCAAATTTTGACCGCATTTAGAATCAGTTATGTAGGTTCTTATTATGCACTAAAAAAATAATGATGTACATGCGTATACACTATTGTTTTATTGAGGGGACAAAATGTAATACAATATTGTTTTTAAATCAAATTAAGTAATTAAAATTGTAATTGTAATAGTTAAAGTTTATTGTTAAAATTTTTTAATATTTGATAAGGTCTGTAAGGATTATAATTCGTAGACCATTAAAATAAGTAAAATAATCCGTTCGATGAAATCATAATTATCTACAAATTCACGCCATCTATTTAACGTCAAACATTTCAACCATTTTGTGAAAGTAGAAAAATCGGGCTCTGGAGCTGGCGTGAACAAAAATGAATCATTGCTCGCATTACAAGGTAAACCCAATGTTTTAGTGTTACTAGCATCTAATAATTTTAGAAAATCGGAATCTAAAAACGATAGGTGGTATATTTGCGAATAGACTATCATTATTAGCGCTCCATTTACGTAATGAAAAGCAAGCAGAATTCAAAACATGCGTCAATTCATCTCGATTGCAAATAGGTTTTTCAATACAGTGTAAACCAGCATGAACGTCATCAACACATACTTGAGTACGTAATATTCTAGAAGCATTGGGGTAACAAGTTTCACAATCATCGACGAGTTGATGTAAAGTTCTGGTTTTTAAGTAAGGGGCACAGTTAACACCAAAAGTAACTATGTTCAATTCAAAATCTTGAACTTCACCATTAGGGTTTTTACGGAACAATATCCGCTGAAATGACACTTGATCAGGTTCAATCAATATCTACCTATAAAATTTCTCGATGACAGCACTAAACATATATATATATATCAATATAATTTGCAAATATACATCGTATCATAACAATAGGTCGATATATGAACATTAAAAATTTGTCTGGAGTTCGGGTAAAATAAAATCAACGAAATTCGACAGCGAGCAAGTCTGTAATCGACCTGTAAGTTTTTCAACAACATAAGTTCGGGTTTTCAATGGGAAATTTGGATCTATAGATGAAAAACTTTTGTCGAATTTCCTGCCACTGCGCCACTTGGGCCTATAATTGAGGATGCGAGGGCTGAGAATGTTGGGAGAGACAATTTTTTAGCAATAAACGTGACTTGAGAAGCAGGGTCTATCAAAGCTCTAGTAGATAAAGTTCTTCACTATAGCAGTTCCCAACAAAACTGTAGAATAAGGATTGGACTGTAGCCGGGTAGCAAAATCTGCTGAAGATCTTTCATCGATATCAACTTTATTCGTAGAGATATTGGGGGGTAGAATAGAAGGACGATGAGAATTTAGGGTGCTTCTTTCTGCATTTTGCCTATTTTGAACAGAGGGCTCTGAACGATAGAGCAACGATTGATGTATTAGTCTAAAAATATAACAAACATTGACATCTTATAAATTCATGTGAAGTAGCTAAACAATTAGTACCACACTTGTGCTTCTTAACTGTCTAACCGCAATATTAGTATAAGTATGAGTATCTATGCGTAACTGTGGGAAACTGCTTATGACTACCTTTGCAAATCCTTCATCTTATGCTAAAGAAAATTATAACAAATTTCATAAGCTAACTCGGTCAAATGTTGAAAGATGTATTAGTGTAATAAAAAGCAGATTTCGAAGTTTGTCGAAGGAGAGAGTTTTATTTTATGAACCGAGGAATGAAAAAAGTTCTGCATAACAACAACGGCCAAAGTTAACTGTAATGCATTAAAAGTTATTGACATTGAAGGAATAACCGGTGAACAACAACAAACTGTAGATTTGTTGAATGCTGGATGAAGGGTTCGGGACAATCTAGTCCGTTCTGTATTTTATTAAAGAAACATATGTATAAAGAAATACATCCATACACACACATACAATAAAAAAAGTACTTGTTGGATTCATAATTTTTTATTTTTAACTAATATAAATTGATAGTGGATAACATTTTGGTTACTTGTTTAAAATTATAATATGTATGTATACATTATGTAATTGCATTGTAATAAACTACTTATCTTTTATTATAGATATTAAAGAGTCTAATTTAACTGATATTTCATGTTTAATAGTTACTTTCAATTAACAACTTGTTCCTTTCCTCTAATAATTTACATTTTTTTCCTTCATTTGTTCTAACTTTGTTAACGAATTGATATGTTTTTGAATTCTCTTCTGCTTTTACTAATTGCAATTGTATGATTCTATTTTCTTGCTCTGTAAGCGGTTTAACCCTTAGTCCATTAATACCACTTCCTTTCTCTTGCATTTCATTGTAGTTGGCCTTAGTATGCGACCTTAAAATTTAAGGTTCATTATTAAAGCTAATTGTAAAAATTTCACAAAACAAAGTTGTTTTTCAGTGAAAGTTGATTTAGATATGTACATATTACAATGGAGTTCTAATCCTATGAACCATTTTAATATGATTTTACACGACAGATTGAGTACATTAAAAAATAGTTTTAATGCAACATATATAAACTTAAATTCAAATTATCAGATGTATACAAATCTGGTTTATCAAGAATTAAGGTTATTCTAAAAAATGATTTCGGACCCAATTATAACATGTATTCACATACACTGTATTAAAAATATTTCCTCCACTTTGCAGCATCTTTAACAGCTCCTCCCACACTATTAAGATTTTTTGCTAATACATTCCATTTGGTATCCTAATATATTGCTCCAGCAATTGAAACAAGTCTATAAAAATAGTAATATAATTCAATGTTTAAAGTTTCCTCTTTTAATTAAAAACAATTGGTTACTTACTTATTGTTGGCAATATCTAAATTTTCTTCCAAAAAATTTCCTAGAAATTCTTTTTGAATCTCGAAGGTTCTATGACTTTTTTTTTCTCTTCCTTTTTATAAATTTATGTAAAAAATTCAATCATGCAAATTTTATTGTAAACATAACTATAGAAATGTTTTTTCGTTTTTTTTTTAATATTTATTTTATCATTATAAAAACGTTAAAACATTATTAATAAGTGGTGAAAAACATAACGATTTTATTATAAAACATGACTGATGAAAATGGAAATATGTGGTTAAATAAACACCAATGTAAAAAAAGAGTAAAATATAAAATAAAAATACGCATAAATTTTTATTAATCACCGATATTTTTCACAGATTTTTATTTGTCGAAAAAAATTTCATTATATGAAAAATTTTTGAAAAACAATTTTTGTAAACATAGAAACAAGAATCAGATTTTCTCTGAAGTAATGAAAAGTTTTTTCACTTCACGTTTTCATGAAATAAGAATCGAAATCCAATGATCTAGCATGTCGTAGTATTTCTAATAGTTGTCGATTTTCCTCATTTATTCTTTCATTAAAGCAATTTCTCTCGAGTCCGTAAATTTCCTCACAACGTTCTCGGTCACCTATGCAATCAGTTCGTAGTCGAAAAGATTTGTTCGATGTACAATGTAGTCATATTCATTAGACAGAGCAACATCTCCAACTGTTATAGCGATAAAATGTGCATCTGAATAGTCCAATATTTTTGTTGATATCCATGACAAGCAGACAACAAAAATTATAAAAAAAATACGATGAAACAAAAGATGTAAGTTACTGTTTATCCAAGGTTATCTATGAATGTGAGGCGGTATGTCTTTTTTGTTTAATGTCATTAAGTTAATACTATGGCCCTGGTCGCACATTAAGCGAACACTAACTCCGTCGAAATTTAAAATGTCATTACCGATTTCAACGGTGGCGGAAATTTTTTTCAGGAATGCGCAGACTATTATTCCGTCAAGAGACTTAAATGAATCCAAAATATAAAATCGTGTTATACTTCCGAATTAATATGTTACATTTTTTAATCTGATTAGTCCCATTCACTGAACTTACTTGAAAAGATTTTTTTTAAAGGAGTAATACCTACTTAAAGGTTCATTGGCTTAGTAAAATTTTTTGTTGTCCCTGCGTCTACTAATAGTCTCAATTCCCTACCCTTGAAAGTCTTTTTAATGAATGGTAGAGGAGGCGTTAATATAAAAAATTTATTTGTCCCTTTAGGTTAGGTTAGATGGATAGCTGCAAATGTAACTATACAGCTCACTTGTGTTCTATTGGTCCGGTTGTGTTACCCTAGTGAATCATGTGAATCTGTTTTTACATGTCCGAGAAACCTGACGCACGAATAAAAGATCTGATCCATCTAACATCAATTGCAGAGAGATCAGATAGTCCGTGCATATATGGATTACTCAGCAGTTCTTATATTCGCACGGGACAGCGACAAAGAGAATGTTCTACTATTTCTTACTCCACCTCGTTAAAGCAACTTCTACAATAGTCGTTAAAGGGGAGTCCTAGTCTCCTAGAGTGAGCACCAGCAATTAAGTGTAATAGTGGCTACAAGTGTTCGTAGCTGACACCTTGGCAATACCAGAATGAAACTCGACCGTTTCTGATACAAATTTGAATATCCACTCCGAATACTCTATAGTACATTAGCCAATTTCCCGCTCTCCTAATGGCTGAGATCTCCGCTTAAAGAGCAGTGCAGTGATCCAGCAATTTAAAGTAGATGATCCTCTTATACGCGGGAATAAAGACACCTCCCCCAACCCCTTCAGAAAATTTGGATCCATCAGTGTAAACCTCAATCGATCCGTCTTTTATAGTGGGATCGGCTGAGATTGAAACTCAGAAGCTTCTGTCCAGAAAGGATTTGGGAATACAATAATCAATATTGTCAGGAATGTCATCCGAGATTCCCAAAATGGTCGCATGGCCATAGCTTCTACCGTTCCATGCACCTATAGTATTGAGTCAAGTCACCGACATGATGTCGATTTGTTTCGTCATTAGATCCACTGGCATCCAGTTTATCAGAACGAATAATGCCTTGGATGCTGTTGTACCTAGCGCAACTGTAATTATTAGCGCTGAACTAAGTAGAACCTTTTCGAAGATTCCGCAAAAGGTTTATTTTTCCATCGCTTTCCACCATACTATCGCTCATACATATTAAAAATATTTCCTCCACTTTGCAGCATCTTTAACAGCTCCCCCCACACTATTAAGATTTTTTGCTAATACATTCCATTTGGTATCCTAATATATTGCTCCAGCAATTGAAACAAGTCTATAAAAATAGTAATATAATTCAATGTTTAAAGTTTCCTCTTTTAATTAAAAACAATTGTTTACTTACTTATTGTTGGCAATATCTAAATTTTCTTCCAAAAAATTTCCTAGAAATTCTTTTTGAATCTCGAAGGTTCTATGACTTCTTTTTTCTCTTCCTTTTTATAAATTTATGTAAAAAATTCAATCATGCAAATTTTATTGTAAACATAACTATAGAAATGTTTTTTCGTTTTTTTTTTAATATTTATTTTATCATTATAAAAACGTTAAAACATTATTAATAAGTGGTGAAAAACATAACGATTTTATTATAAAACATGACTGATGAAAATGGAAATATGTGGTTAAATAAACACCAATGTAAAAAAAGAGTAAAATATAAAATAAAAATACGCATAAATTTTTATTAATCACCGATATTTTTCACAGATTTTTATTTGTCGAAAAAAATTTCATTATATGAAAAATTTTTGAAAAACAATTTTTGTAAACATAGAAACAAGAATCAGATTTTCTCTGAAGTAATGAAAAGTTTTTTCACTTCACGTTTTCATGAAATAAGAATCGAAATCCAATGATCTAGCATGTCGTAGTATTTCTAATAGTTGTCGATTTTCCTCATTTATTCTTTCATTAAAGCAATTTCTCTCGAGTCCGTAAATTTCCTCACAACGTTCTCGGTCACCTATGCAATCAGTTCGTAGTCGAAAAGATTTGTTCGATGTACAATGTAGTCATATTCATTAGACAGAGCAACATCTCCAACTGTTATAGCGATAAAATGTGCATCTGAATAGTCCAATATTTTTGTTGATATCCATGACAAGCAGACAACAAAAATTATAAAAAAAATACGATGAAACAAAAGATGTAAGTTACTGTTTATCCAAGGTTATCTATGAATGTGAGGCGGTATGTCTTTTTTGTTTAATGTCATTAAGTTAATACTATGGCCCTGGTCGCACATTAAGCGAACACTAACTCCGTCGAAATTTAAAATGTCATTACCGATTTCAACGGTGGCGGAAATTTTTTTCAGGAATGCGCAGACTATTATTCCGTCAAGAGACTTAAATGAATCCAAAATATAAAATCGTGTTATACTTCCGAATTAATATGTTACATTTTTTAATCTGATTAGTCCCATTCACTGAACTTACTTGAAAAGATTTTTTTTAAAGGAGTAATACCTACTTAAAGGTTCATTGGCTTAGTAAAATTTTTTGTTGTCCCTGCGTCTGCTAATAGTCTCAATTCCCTACCCTTGAAAGTCTTTTTAATGAATGGTAGAGGAGGCGTTAATATAAAAAATTTATTTGTCCCTTTAGGTTAGGTTAGATGGATAGCTGCAAATGTAACTATACAGCTCACTTGTGTTCTATTGGTCCGGTTGTGTTACCCTAGTGAATCATGTGAATCTGTTTTTACATGTCCGAGAAACCTGACGCACGAATAAAAGATCTGATCCATCTAACATCAATTGCAGAGAGATCAGATAGTCCGTGCATATATGGATTACTCAGCAGTCCTTATATTCGCACGGGACAGCGACAAAGAAAATGTTCTACTATTTCTTACTCCACCTCGTTAAAGCAACTTCTACAATAGTCGTTAAAGGGGAGTCCTAGTCTCCTAGCGTGAGCACCAGCAATTAAGTGTAATAGTGGCTACAAGTGTTCGTAGCTGACACCTTGGCAATACCAGAATGAAACTCGACCGTTTCTGATACAAATTTGAATATCCACTCCGAATACTCTATAGTACATTAGACAATTTCCCGCTCTCCTAATGGCTGAGATCTCCGTTTAAAGAGCAGTGCAGTGATCCAGCAATTTAAAGTAGATGATCCTCTTATACGCGGGAATAAAGACACTTCCCCCAACCCCTTCAGAAAATTTGGATCCATCAGTGTAAACCTCAATCGATCCGTCTTTTATAGTGGGATCGGCTGAGATTGAAACTCAGAAGCTTCTGTCCAGAAAGGATTTGGGAATACAATAATCAATATTGTCAGGAATGTCATCCGAGATTCCCAAAATGGTCGCATGGCCATAGCTTCTACCATTCCATGCACCTATAGTATTGAGTCAAGTCACCGACATGATGTCGATTTGTTTCGTCATTAGATCCACTGGCATCCAGTTTATCAGAACGAATAATGCCTTGGATGCTGTTGTACCTAGCGCAACTGTAATTATTAGCGCTGAACTAAGTAGAACCTTTTCGAAGATTCCGCAAAAGGTTTATTTTTCCATCGCTTTCCACCATACTATCGCTCATACATAAGCATAGGCCATGTCGAAGAGCCATTTTGTATTCTTAGGATTTAATCCCCAAGATTTCCCTATGGCCTTCCAACGTATATAAAAGGCAATGTTTGCCTTTGAAGCCCTAGCCTGGGTGTTCTGGAGCCAGGTCAGTTTAGAGACTAGTATTGTTCCCAAATACTTTGCACTGTCTATCACCTTTAATTCAACTCTATTTAGGCAAGGGAGTGGGAAAGATGGTAGTTTTATCAGGGAATCAAGTTCCCTGAGTATTGTGTTGACGGCAATATTCCTGAAGAGTGCCTCTATTTGCTACCCTATGTATGGTAGCCGCACCCATAGTGGAGATTATAACTTTGTTGGTTAGAAGTCTCCATATGATGCCAATAATCGACTGATGTATATTAAGTCTTTCCATAGCCACAAAAGGTCACTGTGGATTGTCTTGCGAAGGTGCAGGTCAATTAACCTTTAAACAGTTTTCAAGAGGAAGGACGATAGACTAATAGGTCTGAATTCCTTCGATCTCGTATGGGTGGTCTTATCCGCTTTTGGGATAAGGACCACTTTACATCTAGTCCAGGGATATAAGCAAGTCGAGTATATCCGAATCAACCATGGAACTATAGTATCAGCATTATACTGTAGGTCTGCACTTATAATGACATATGGGCCCGAGGATTTAAACGGGGCAAAGCTGTTCAGAGCCAATCTCAGTTCATCTTCAGTTATTTGAATCTGATCGTCACTTATGTCTGAAACTGTCGCAGGGATCTCCGTTAGAGGGATACTTCCAAGAAAATGTGCAGCCATTAAGATATCTAAGGTCTCATGGCCGCTTGTCGTCCAGCTGCCACAAGGTTTCTGAATGTAACTTGGGACAGTAGGTGAGAAAGCCAGGATTTTGCGTAAGCGACTAGTCTCGGAATGGTCTTCCACGCCGATACAGAAGACCTTTTAAGATTTGCGTTTCGTATTCCTGATCAGGTTTTTAAATCTGTTTAGTGAGGATTTGTAAGCTGAGCAGTTTCCCAGTCTCTCAGCCTCATTAAATAAACTCTTTGTGAGTGTCACCTATTTCGGAGTTCCACCGATGTAGCTTACTCCTTCCTTTGCAGACCTTCGGTCTGCATACTACAAAGGTCGCTCTGTCAAAAGCATTTGTTAGCAATTCTACAGTGGGCTCAATTTCCCGCCGATTACGTATAGCCGAGGGTTCGGGAGGAGTTGGGACAGAATGTCATATTGTTCCGTACAGTTCGTTTTCCTCCTATTAATCGGGGTTACCCCTGGTAAAGGGACATCTATAGTGAAGTCAATGTACAACTGATCAGAGAATAAGCAATAATTTGAGACCCCCATTCGCTGATCATGTTCGAATGCCTAGTATTTACTAGCGTAACATCGAGAACCTCCCTTCTATTAGAAACTACAAAGGTTGGTTCCTTACCATTGTTTGAAACATCTAAACTATTACAAACGATAAAATCAAAAAGAGACTCACCTATTGCATTGGTATCCGAGCTTTCAAAACCATATGGTATGCATTGGCGTCAGCTATCACGATTGGTATATTTCCGTCATTTGCCGCCTTGGTTATTGCGCGAACTTTAGCATTTGGTGGTGGTTTGCTGCACACACATAAGTCACAAATATGTCGGACCACTAGGCTGTCATTAAAAATGTTGATATGAGCGAAAAAATGCAACAAGATGCTGTGGATTGTGCGACCCAAGCCTTGGAAAAATATAATGAAAAGGATATTGCCGCCTTTATCAAGAAGGACTTCGACAAAATAATAAAAAAGATGAAAGAATAATTATAAAAAATAAAATAAAAACTAAAAAAATACATTAAAAACTAATACAAAATTTTTTTAAATCAAATAAAATTAAAAAAACAAGAAAATTTTATTTCCCCATATGGTAGGTCCCATATGAGGAAATAAAATAAACAGCAAAATGGGTTAACCATAAAGTAAAGTGGATATTGAAGAAAATATAATAAATAATGGGTATATTATTCCCGACTATATAAAAACCTTATAGTTTTATACGTAGCATTTAAGATTAATAAATATTTTAAAAATTGTGTATTGAAGTACAGAAATTATAGCAATATAATTACTAATTTTTAATATATATATATATATATATATATATATATATATATATATTGTTACGGAACGGTTGAACAAGCGAGGTTTCCGACTAGCTTCTCATTGACCCTCAGGTGGTTCCAACAATTCTCGCCTGGCGCGTGCCCGAACAAAAATACAACTGGAAAGGGAAAACTGTAAACAATAGGGTAAGTAATTTATCATTCATCTTTTACATTTTCCATATAATGATTTTTCTCTTTCTTTTCAGGTCTTCCAAAAAATTTCATTGAGGGATGGAATGTTAGAAGGTGTTTAATTCCTTTACTTTCTTTTCAGGTTTTTGGGATGACTCTGAGTTATAAGCAACACCAAACAAAAATGCAATAACATAAGTAATTTGTCATTTAAATATATTATTTGTATATAATGACCTTTCTTCTTTCAGATCTTGACAAGATTACAATATAGGTTTGTATGTATCGTTCCGGTACTATTGCATTTTCTATACTAATAAATTTTATATTTTCTCTCTTTCACACAAAATCCAGAGGGATTGGGCAGGAGTGGTGGCTCCATTTCTTAAAGGCCCTTTCCTACAACGACATAGAAATCCACCGGGACTTGGGCTGGAGTGGTAGCTCCGAACTAATTAGCCCCTCCCCAACGTTTTTTTATTTTAAAACCACATGGAGACTCGGGCAGGAGGTTGTGTTCCACTGGCCGCAAGCCCTTTTCCATACTTTCTATAAAAAATAAATCCTCCGGGACATGGGCAGGAGTGGTGGCTCCACCATAATAGGCCCCTCCCTGCTAGATTTTTTTCAGAAACCCACCGGGATTAGGCTGGAGTGGTGGCTCCGGGACAATTAGCCCCCCTCTAAAAATAATAATTATCTGCGACAATGAGGAGGCGCGTTTTAAGCCTCGTCCCAATCGTCATCTTAGGACCCCCCACGCAAAAATGTTTTACGGCTAGAGGCGTGGCCTAGGGGTCTACATGTAAATGTTTTATAATCTATTTTACAGAGATATTTTCTTAAAAAGTCTCTTCCTATTATGCCGTCCATTTAACAGGTCTCAGAAGAAATCTATTCCATAGGCATATTAGATCTAGAACGTAAATTTACCAATGAAGAATGTAACCACTCTTTCCGCTTAGTACAATCAGGCTTTCCAATAGAAATGGACGGCATAATAGGAAGAGACTTTTTAAGAAAATATCTCTGTAAAATAGATTATGAAACATTTACAATATCACTATTCATAAATAATAAAACCATAACTCTTCCAATGCACACAAAATCACTTACGGCGCTTCAAATAAAAATACACCAAGAACAGAAATCATACAGGCAATAAAATTAAACCTCACCGACGTTTGTATAATTTTTAATAATGAATTAAAACCAGGTGTATTTTTAAGTAATTCTACAGCATCTAGTAACAGCATGACTCACATTAGACTCACACAACAAATGAAGAAATAAATTTAAGGGGCATTCAACCCAAACTGACTCGCTAAAAAACTACGACATATTAAGTTACCATAATGACAATAACCCCAACCGTTTTCAACAAATACTGAATGACTTGCAATTATAATGATTAATATGCATTATTAATAATAATGATTAATATGCATTATTAATAATAATGATTAATATGCAGAAATAGAATTAATAACTACTTATTTTTCAAAAATATCAAAATGTTTGTCATTTAGAAAATGAAAAGCTTACAAAAAACAATTTCTATAATCAAACAATCATGACCTCAGACAACACACCAGATACATGGAAGATAAAAGGAAATGGAGTGTAGTAGACTATAGGAAACAAAATAACAAAATCGTTAATGACAAATTTCCACTGACTAGACCAGACAAACTTGGCAGAGCTAAATGCTTTTCCACAATAAACATGACCAGATGATTTCATGAAATGCAAAGATTCTAGACCACTTACTGCATTTTCAATCCCACAAGGTCATTATCAATTTAAGAGACAACCATTCGGACTAAAAATCTGTTCAAACAGTTTTCAGAGAATGCTCATAATAGCACTATCAGGACTAGAATCAGAAGCATTTCTCTATGTAGATGACATAATTGTATATGGGTGTAGTCTAAATCATCATAACCAAAATTTAGTGAAAGTCTTAGACAGATTACAAAAATACAACTTAAAGCTTAATCCAAAAAAATGTTGTTTTCTAACATCAGTAGTAGTTTACTTAGGAAGTTTAATAACAGAAGACGGAATAAGAACTGGCCCTTCTAAATATGAAACAATAAAGAACTATCCAACGCCAACTAACGCATATGAAGAAAACGATTTGTTGCAATCTGCAACTACTACAGAAGATTTATACCCAATTTTGCTATACCTAAATGCATTATTAAAGAAATCGACAGAATTCATATGGACAGAGCAATGCCAATATGCCTTCGAGGAACTAAAAAACATGCTAATGAATCCACTAATACTTCAATACCCTGACTTTGAAAAACCTTTTCTTTTAACAACCGACGCCTCAAATTATGCGTTAGGTGCATTATTGTCTCAAGGGGAAATATGCCAGGATTTATCCATTTTATATGCAAGTAAATCGTTACAAAAACATGACTTAAATAAACCAATAATTGAAAAAGAGATTTTAGCAATACATTGGAGTATTAACTTTTTCAGACCATACCTATACGTTAGAAAATTCATAGTTGTGACAGATCATAGACCCTATTTCCACACAAAAACCCTTCATCAAAGACAAAAATAATTAGGTTAGATCTAAGCGTTTATGATTTTACGATAATATATAAAAAAGGAAAGATGAATACAAACGCTGACGCACTCTCTAGAATAAAAATTGCTTTAGAGACATTAAAACAAATGATACCACAAGAAAATATCGAAAAAGGAAGAGACACACTAGTTATAACAAGGGCAATGAGAAATACTAATAATGAGGAAAATATAATAACAGATAATAATAAGAAAAATAAATATGGAAATGAGGATAAAAATAATAAAATGAGTTCAGAATATATCGAAACATGCAGATCTCAGAGGTCTTATCAACTTTAAATATAGGAATGCATTAATGATAGCAAAAATATTAAGAAATTGCAATTTAATTCTACTGAAGAAATATATGAAAGATATATTTATTGAAGATAATATTGTGCACATAGGACGTAATGATAATTCATCGAAACCAGTTTCGATGAAGTTACGTACCCAAAATATAAAAAATACAAAAGAAAATATTAAGCTAGGATATAGTGAAAAATCAGCGAAACTAGATTCGATACTGAAAAAACTGATATCAAAAATGAAGAAAGAAAATATAAAAGAATTAGCACTTGCAAGAGAATATATGATATTAAAAGAATATAGTAAAGAAGAAGTATATACAAATATAAAAATATATAATAAAAATTCTCAACTTAAAATATTTATATATAACACCCCAAAAAGAATAACAGATGATATTTTAAAATATAAACTCATTGACGAATTCCATAATGCCACACACGTAGGCCACTTAGGAGTAAGAAATACAGTCATTAAATTAAAACACCGGTACATAAGGAAAAACATGAACAAAATGGTAAAGAAATTCATATCATATTGCTACAATTGTAACAAAAATAAACAAACAAAACACATAAAAGAACCACTTACATTAACAGACACACCAAGCAATAGTTAAACAAATACACATATATACTAACAATGCAATATGAACTAACGAAATTTATTATTGAATACCGCATGGCGACAAAAGATGCACTTGTGATAGCAAAAACTCTAGTAGAAAAACTAGTTTTGAAATATGGTCATTTTAAAATACTCAAATCCGACAGAGGGACAGAATTTATAAACGAACTTATGAGTAACCTTTGCTCATTCCAAAAATTATGCAAATTTTTTCAACACCTTATCTCCACGAAACATTAGGTTCAATAGAAAGAAATTACAGAGTTCTGAATAAATTTTTATTAACAGCAGCAAATGATTATGAATGGGACAGATGGATACTATACTTTACTTTTGCTTACAAGACGGCACCACATATAGACACAGGCTACTCGCCTTTTGAATTAGTATATGGTAAATTACTAAGTTTACCACCTGACAGTATAAATAGCAAACAAAAATTTTATAATTACGACAACTATGTCAATGAACTAAAACACAGGTTACAATACGCCTTAAATAAGGCAAAGCAACTAATAATGAAATATAAAGAAAATAGAATTTCATATAACAAATACCAAAATAAACTTAATTTAAACATAGGAGATTTAGTTTTAATAAAAGTAGAAAATAGAAAGAAAAACCAAAATCCATATAAAGGGCCATATAAAATTGTAAAAAGAAACGGAGTAAACACCGTAACAGATTATAATACAAAAAGAAATACACAACAATAATTTAAAACCATATAATACCCCATCATATAATTAATAAAAATAAATATACTTTTAGATTAATTAATCTATATTGCAATTACTTTATACACATTAATTCTAAGTAATATATATTAATAAATTTTGTAACGGTATTATGGAGATGGAAAGAAAAATTACTGTTATAATTTTTCTCTTAAGGGTGAGGGTGTAGTGTACCCGACAAACATAAACATATAGTGTATCACACAAGTGTGGATACATGAACAATGCATAAAACAAATAATAATTAAATATATATCCAATTATTACTCACATTGTTCTATACGTAATGCAGACTAATCATAAACATAATTGAGTGACACACTTATAATTGAATGCTCTTCGAATATGAAATAATGTGATTGGTCAAGGAACTAAAGTTACTTGATATCATAGCCAACTCCATGATACCGAACGAGGCAAATGTAATATTTTAATAAAAGAGAAAACGTTAGAAAAGTAATTTTGTAAATTAATATATAAGCACCAAGAATAAAGAAATAAATCAGACTTGAAATTTAAACATAGTCTGCCACATTTACCTTGTTTTATCTGGAGTCTTATCTTTCGGCAGTTCCTTTGAACGCCTAACAATAAAGCTGATCCCCATACAGCTGTATAAATATAGAACTGGGCTATAGGGAAAACTTTGTTTTATAACATTACAGGACAATCCTACCAACAACCTAATAACACTACAATAGACTCGAAACCGTAGTATATCTTTCCACTTTTCTCTTCTGCATGCTCCTTCGGATTCGGATACTCTGGCCACCTTCCAATCATTTATGGGGATCTTAGGGTTACCGAACTGACTCTGTCATTTAATGAAAAATGCAGAACGCCTACATATCAGTAATAATTGATGGTTGTTTTTAAAATTTCTTATAACGTTTAAGTATGTACAAGCTTTTTTTGACAACTTTTCCTTAATGATGTGATATTAGCAGTTTCCTTATTTAATTATTTAGAAGTTAATTGTTGTAATACTTTTAAGAAAATTCTCATAACAATTTAATTAATTATTTTATAAAGGTTTCAATAAAAAAAAATAATTCTCGAAAAATCAACTCGATTCAAAAATCACAGACTAAAAAAAATTAATATCAATATCAATAGCTTAAATAGTTCCTTATTATTCTAAATTATTTTTATGTTTCGCCATTTATTAAATCACCTCTCTATTTCGTTTGTCAATTTTTTGTTTCGGGTTTTTATATTATATGGATTTGGCTTGTTTCAATTAACTTCCTTTCTATTGCGCTCTTTTTTATTTCAGTTTTTATTTTGCTTTTAAAGATATTATATCCTTTTTATTAAAAATATCATTGTTGGAATGCTGTGTACTTTTATTTTAATTTTATTTCTAATTTTACGTTTTAGGATGCTATTCTTTCAAATTTATTTATTTTACTTTTAATTTTGCTTTTGAAGATATTATGTCCTTTTATTAAAAATTTCACTTTTGGGATACTATGTCTTATTATTTTAATTTTATTTCTAATTTCACATACTTAGCAAAGACAAAATCTCCATTTAGGTAAATCGGAGCTAGGTCTTTGGGACTGTTCCCAAAGTCCGAGAGAGACTTTAGGTAACCGGGATGAGCAAACAAATACGAAAGTTATGTCCCTAGTCTGTGCTTCTATACCTAATAAAGACAAAATCGCTATACAATTATTAATCGTCCGTTGGTTTTAAGTTAAGAGTTTGTCTACAAGATTCTGCCGTGCCATTTCAAAACCTTCATTCGTAATCGGGCAGGTGCGAATTATTTCGCGGACTTTTACTTCAGTTTTTTGCATCAAATACTACATATTCTGTATTTTACTATCATGAGGGCTATTTTTATACAAAGCTGAAAACATATCCATAAAAGTTGGTCAAGACGAATAATTGTCACAAAATGTTTCGGTGTCACCAGGCGAAATATGTATAGGAAGGGAGTTCGATAAAGCCGCGCTCTTGTCATTAATTTTATCTGCTAAACTTTCTATGAACGAAATGCATTTAAAATATGTTGTATAAGCTGGCATATATTTGGTTTTAACATCTTTTGTTAAACCAAATATGTGCCGCCGAGATTTTCTAACAAATCTGTATAGCAATCACGAAACAGTTCTCACAAACCAGTTAATTCCTGGCGATGAGTGCACAAAGAGTGAACATTATATTCACTCTGTAGGATAGTTTGAATAAAGCTTTTAAAATCGACTAAACGATTGTGGTTTTTCAACAAGGGTTTCATTGGTGTCATTTTTATGAGAAGTTTTTAAAGTAACCTTTGTTAAAAAAAATCTTTCAAAACAGGACTCAAACAAATAATAAAGTCTTAAAATGTCTTCAGCTTTGAATATCGAAATAACAAATAAAAATGCTTAAATATAATTTTGTAGTAAATATATTTATAAAATTTATTAAAACAAATTTTATATAAATATTAAAAAAATCACGGCAATCAATAATGTCCAAAATAACAAACTTTTATTGCGGCTGTTCGTTTCAGGGGTATTTTTAAAAAATATGTGGGGTTGTAAACTTCACGCAATAACTTAAAAAAGAGAATAAGCGAATAACAAACAATAAAAAACAACAACAGTCTGTTTAAATATATGTGTTGTTTTATATAGATATTTTTGTTTTTGTAATGTGGAAAAATAAACTTGAAAATTGTTTTTATTGATATTAATGACATGAATATATATTTCATTTTCCTGGGTCATGATCAATTTTGAATATTCTAATAGCAAATAATTTTTTTTTCACATTAAACGCTTTTGTATTCAGAATACTTTTAAAATTAGTATATAACTCAATATTTATATATGGAACTTAAATTAAGATTTTCTCAATTTGAAATATTAAAGAGAAATACTCAAAGTACTCAATTTACTTACTTAAAGATAAAAGAGTATTTTTTTAATTGGTATATGGGACGTATCACAAGATATTTATTATCATTGATCTTAGGATTACTTAAAAGTATATTTAACAGAATGGCAAGCTATCACTATTGGATAATGCTTTATAGTTTTTAAGTATTTATAAAATTCTTATTTTTATTTTTTTCAGATGTATGAACAAGCTATTAAATTGGTTCCTTTACATGAGTCATGAAAAATTTTAAAATTTGTGTGGAAAGAAAAGATATGGATCAAAAGTTATCGCATATTTAGACAACAAATTGTTTTATCTTGCGCAAAGATTTGTGAAATTTTTAAACAAGGAAGAACCCTATTCAACAGAAGTGAATGATAAAATCTGGACTGTTATTTACAAACGACTTCAATCTTCAAATGGGTTTGCAATATTTAAATTTAATTATAGCTAAAATTTTATAAAGTTTATTTGCTTATAAATTACATTTAAAAAGTTATTTAAAATCTATGTCCAACTGGAGCATAAAATCTTCGTACTCATCTGGAACTTTATTATCCGCTGTGGTCTCTGAAAGAGACCTACCTACTTTTTCTTTGAAAAACATCTAAATGAGCATGAGTAGACTCATGCTAGTACATCCCATTTTAAAAGAAATGGAAGAACTGAGCCCTCTGTTATGAATAAGTTTAAGTGCATTAAAAGTGTTTTCAAAGGTAGAATTTTCACATATCTCTATATAAACCATAAAGAGGAAATTCTGCAATCTCAAGAGTTCTTAGAAAATAGAAATGATATTTTGGAAATTTTAGAAGTGGAGTGTGAATATGTTAAAATTAAAAGAAAAGAAATAATGCCAATTACCAGTGTTGCCAGTTTAGCCTTTTTAAGGCTAAATCTAGCCTTTTATTTTGCTTTAAGTCTCAAAATTACAAAAATAAAGAAAAAAATACTAAACATTGGGTAAATTTTCATGTGAAATATAATCCTAATTTGTATGGAAATATTTTGGGCGATTTTTCATTCAATCATTTTGCTGGGTGTTATTTATAAATTTATTACAATTTCTGTAGAAAAATTTGAGAAACTAATGAGAACAAGAAAAATACGATTCTAAATTAAAAAACAAATAATAGCTTTTTTCTAGTCTTATTTTTGGAGCATTTAGCCTTTTTGACCTTTTTTTAAGTTCAATTTAGCCTTTTTTTTATCATCTCTTGGCAATACTGCTAACTACAATAACACATAGATCAAAAAAAAAAAAAAAATGTCATATATAACATTTATAAGTGATAATAACAGTACACTGCAAAAAATATGCAAAAAAAATTAAGAATTCCAGGAGAGAGATAGTGGATGGACCCTAAAGCGAATGAATCATTGGGAAATAATTATAAATTAGGCTTCAAATATATACCATTACCATAATGGATAAAGAAAAAGGACGCCTGTTTCAACTATCCAAATGATGATATATATTGCTTTAGGTGTAGTATCGTTGCTTAATTCTTATGCATTGAATCAAATGGATTTTGAAAACCTAGAATTCCCAATTAAATTTTAAAGGTATCAAAATATTTGAAGATAAGAATGAAAATATAAGCATTAATGCATTTTACTGTGATGGATATACTATAGTTGGATCATATTACATCTACTGTAAAGGTAATTCAAATAAAAATTACGCATATATATAGTTAATAAATTAAGTTATTGTTATTATATTTCAGATTAAAAAGATCTAGTTTAACTTCCCACCATGGACGAGTTTACATTTGTAATGCATTTCTTCAGTACTCCTCAAATGAGAAGATAATGCAAAACTATGAAGATAACTTAAAAAAGTGCTTCCAATAATTCAGAAATGTGATGATTGCATTTTAAAAACTATCAAAAGCAGTTGGATGTGCCGTTGGTGGTATATGCCGATTTTGAGGCGTATTTGGAAAAAATTGATAACTGGCAAGTAAATATGCAAAAAAAAAAATATAGATTGCGCCTTTAGTTATTATATTAAGTGTAGTTTTAATGATGACCTAGATAATAATATTTTTAATATTTACTTTGGTAACGATGCTCCTAGTATATGCATAGAAACTTCAATTAGTGTCACAAAAGAAATTTACGGAAACTGTTTAAATAAGGACTTACCAATGACAACACTCTCCCGTGATGAGACGATTTTGTATAATCACTCGCTTGTCATATATATGAAAAAAGTTTAGAAACTGAAGAAGTACGGGACCATTGTCATTTAGAGGAGCAATCCATCATTATCGACGTTTATAACAGTCGAAGAGAATCAGAGATTTTAAATTTAGTTTTAGGCTCTTTTCGATTTATGGCCTCCAGTATATAATCTGTAGCCAAAAATTTAAATGATAATGATTTGCAAATTCTAAATAAAATTTTCAATCAAAAACAACAATTTGATTTACTTAGAAGAAAGGGAGTATTAACTTATTCTTATAAGCTAAAGAAAAGTTTTATAATATTTTAAATAATTTGCATTGTTCTGAGAAGATTATGGGCGTGATAAACATGTTTGGAAAACGTTTAAATGCAATAACTATTTAAAAACAGATGTTCTCCTCTTAACAGATATTATTCAACATTTTAGAAGTATTTTTGAAAGTTTATACAAATCTGACCCATGTCAATATTGTACTGCTCCAGGTATATCAAGGGATCCGATGTTAAGAATAACTAATATAGAGTTAGAACTTTTAAGTGACATCAATATGTATAATTTTGTACAAGACGGTATAAGAAGAGGTTTAGTAAAATGTTCTAAAAGGTATTCTAGGGCAAATAATAAATATTTGGAAGACTTTGATAGTAGTCAGAATTCAGAATATTTAATATTGGGCCATGTCAGAATATCTCCCATATGGAGAATTCGAGTGAATTTATGATGAATTCGAGAATTCGAATGAATTTAGAAGTTCTCGATGTGACTACTATATCTGATATTGGCTATTATTTGGAGGTAGATGTAGAATATTTACTTGAATTTCATAATGATTTACCATTTTGTCCTGAAAATAAATTTATTGGTGAATCTAAATGTAAGAAGTTGACTGCAGACCTAACACCAAAAACAAAATATCAGATCCATGTTTAAAGAATGGAATTATATTAAAAACAATTATATATATATAAATATATATATATATATATATATATATATATATATATATATATATATATATATATATATTAAAATTTTGGCAATCTCCATGGTCAAAAACATAACATATCCATCATAGAGTTCTTAAACAATGTTTAAAGAATGGAATTATATTAAAAAACAATTATATATATATATATATATATATATATATATATATTAAAATATTAAAAATATATAATTAAAACATATACACATTTGAATACATGCCTTCGAAAAAAATTTTTTCAAACTTTTAAACAATTCTGTATATTTAAAATGTTCATAAACGCAGACATAAAAATTGTTACAGATTGAGAAACAACAAGACGTAATCATTTTGGGGGCTAGAGCAAAAATTCTAAACCTAATTTTTCGAGTATAACTCAATTTTCTGAAAACATTTTTGCAGGTCAGTTAAAGGTTATGTAATTAACTTAAACAAACCAATTTATTTAGGCTTTGCTATACTAAAACTTTCTAAATGGAAAATGTATGATTTTCATTATCAATACATAAAACCAAAATTTGAGTCCAATATAACCATATTTATTAATTTTAATTATATGGATACAAACTTATTCATATATTATATATATTATATATATTAAATTGATATTCGTGAGACTATTGTCTTAAGGTTGATACATCAGAGTATCATCCCAATAACATATTTAAACTCCCAATATTAAATAATAAAGTTCTAGACATGATGAGAGATGAAAATAGTGGGAAATTGTGAAAGAGTTTGTGAGACTTCGATCAAAAATGTATTCATTCAAAATAGTTAATTTGGAAGAGGTAAAAATGTCTAAAGGCGTTAAAAAATCATATGTACAAAAGGTCATTATTGGAAAGAAAAATAATTTCTGATACAATGCATACATTTACATCGAAGTTTCATCACTTGTATTCACAGAAATTACATAAAGTTGTCTGAATTATGCGGAAGATAAAAGAATTATTGCTTTAGACCAAATAAATATTTATGCGCGAGGACATTTCAAACCTCAATGTGACTTTAATATTGATGATATTTTCTAGAACATTGTTAGTGAATATATAGAATTTTTAAAACATTCATCAGACGATGAATATTTAATGAATGTTTAAATTGTACATTTAAAAATTTAAATACTTTCGTATTTTCTAAGTTTATTTAAATTTTATATTAGTAGAGCTTCAAATGTATGTATCGACAATTCAATGAAAGAACGCCCAAAAATTTACCTAGTGTCTTTTGATTTTTATAAAATTTTGCACGCAAATAATATCTATGTATATAGATTTCAGTTTCAAGATTTACGAAATTCCTTTTTCACTTTCTAAAGAATCTAAAAATCTCAAAAGTACTCAACTTTAAATAACAATATTCTGGGAAGGCTACGTGGAATTCAATGTTTTAAATGGCATTTGTATTGTGATTATATAAGCTTTAATATGAATATTTCACAAATAAAAAAAATTTTTAAAGAATGCATTTAACGCAATTGCATTTTTTGAATGCATTTTTCATTAAATATACTGTTTAAAATTTTTGGTTTTTAATATATTTGGAAAAAATAGAATTTTTACATTAAAATCAAAATCTACAATTTTTGGGACGCATACGTCTATTATGCACAATTTTAGCTTTTCTTAAACCTATTTACATTTTTCCATATAAAAATCATATTTTTCTGATATTATTTTTAAAATATTAGTAGATTTACATATTTTATTTAAAAAATTCATTATATATATTTTTTTCATTTATTAAAACTAGTAAACCTTTATGCACTATGCTAATTAATATTACAATTTATAGTAAAAAAGCAATTTAAAATACACCTAAAGAAAAATTAAAATTTGATGAATTCACAATTGGTAAAAAATGCATCTTTAAATTGAATTTGTATTCTGGAAATATTTTTGAACGAAAATGATATTTTGGAGATGATTACTAAAATACTCAAAAAGAAGACAAGGAGCTTTTAAATTACACAAATCTGTTAATAATTTCAAGAGATATCAATATTTAAAGTTTCTTACCATCTATTCTTTGTTTACTTTTATACCAATTAAAATAAGTTTTCAAGAAAAAATATATATATATATATATATTATATATTATTTTTATATGAAATTTTAATTTTTTATTTTATTGTAAAGATTACATACTTTACAAATATGTTAAAAAAATTAAATAACATATTTAGAGAAAAAGAAAAAAAGTTTTAAAGCTGACATAAGCAAATTTTAAACTCCGTTTAAATCATTAAAATTCTCAAAGTCTTCCCAGAGATATCGCTATTTAAAGTTACTTACTTTTGAAATTTTTTGGTTTTGGAGAAATTGAAAAGGCAAAATAAAATCGCGAGTTTTCGCAGTTTCACAAAACTGAAACCATAAATGGTTCAAAGGATTTTGTGTATAAAAATTTTTACAGGAATTGAAAGACACTAGAAGAAAATGCCCTTTTTCGGATGTTCTTTCATAGAATTATCGATGTATATTTCTATAGAGAAGAGTTAACTCTTTAAGATATTAATAAAATGTATTTATTAATGAAATGGTAATGATATTTATATTATCATAATAATGCAAAAGCAGAAGTATTGAAAAAATAAAACACATTTATTTCTAAGATATGTATATATTTATTATCTTTTTATTAGAAATAATTGTGTTTTATTTTTTAATATTTCTTCATTGTACATTTTCTATTTTATAATCTACCTTTCTGCGATTTATAGTTAGTTTTTTTTTAATTCATAAATATTCTTTATTAAAATAAATATTTTAACAATATTTTAACAATATAATAGTATTATACAGATTCTATTTTAACAATATTATACAAATTCCAGAATTAACAATAATTTATTTTAAATTATTACCCGCTAAGCCTTTTGGCTTGACAACAGGAAAATAAAAATAAATAATAAATTAATTATTTGTGCATTCATTGCGAACTTATCAAAAAGTTTTTTATGAGTTTTTTCTTGTGTGCTCGTTTTTTGTACTAATAATGCTTATAGGGAGTTTGTTGAGTATTGTTGGTAAAATGACGGTTAGTCTGTTCTTCCATATTCGTTGGAGAATCGGTCAACCCTGAATTGCCTTTTTGCTCTGCGTCGTGTATTATATGTATGATCTATTTCTTTCAAAAAGTTTTTGTTGTTGAAGAAATAATTTGCCACAGTTACAGAGAAAATGTTTAGCCCTTTCGCGATGTTGACGTTGTTTAGATTCTTGTGTTGTTGTTCGGCGAGTTTCCTGATGTTGTGTTGATTGTGACGGTTGTGGTGTTTACTCTGCTATTGGGAGCAGTATTGTTTGTTGGGTTTCCCAGTGTGTTGCTTTGTAACGTGTTGGCGTTTGATGTGTTGTTTTGGTGGTTAAAATAGGTTGCTGTGATGTAAATTATTTGGCATATTAATATTTGTTGAGTTGTATGTAGTTGTGTTTGCTGGGTTGTGTGTGATTGTGTTTGTTAGGTGATATGTGATTGAGTTTTTTGATTTACATTAGTTTTTCCAAAGTAGTTTAAAAATTTGATTTTGTGATTTTTGCAAAGTACTAAGTATGTGGCATTATGAAATTTTATTTCAATTAGTAAATCTGCTGATGTCTTGGCTTAATGTGCATGATTTTTGTTTTTGTGGCGTTGATTATTAAACCATTGTCGCGACAACATTTAGATGCTATATCTAGCTGTTTTTGCATTATTTGAGTAGCCGAATTCATACTTTTGTTTGCGAGAACAATTGCAGTATCGTCTGCATAAGCAAATGTTTCACTTTCATTTAGACATCTATTCATATCATTGGCATAAATAATGTACAAAATTGGTCCTAACTTTGATCCTTGAGATACTCCATAATATGATACTACTTCTTTGCTCAGAATATTGTTAACTTTAACTTTATATGATCTCATTTTAAGGTAGCTTTGGAAACATTTAAGCGTATTACCTATACTTTTTACTGTTTGAATTAATTTTTTGTGTGATAACGTATCACACGCTTTACTGAAGTCAACATATAACACTAGATTACTGCTTAAGCGGGAATTAATATGGTGTGAGAAATTTCCTAGTAATTTGTTAATACCCTTACCCTTTTGAAAGCCATATTGGTTGTTATTTATGATTTTATATTTATTTAAAAATTCAGTTAACCTTCTTACAATGACTTCTTCAAGTACTTTTTCGATCACGGGAAATATTGCTATAGGCCTATAGTTGTTGTATTCATTTGTGGATCTACTTTTATAAATAGGTATTATAATGCAGGTTTTCAGAAGATCTGGTACTATTGCGTTTTTAGAATTACTGTTTATTAGTTTTGTTGAACCGGTGTAATAATATTTGCATTTTTTCTAAGATCTTTTGGTCGAATATTGTCTACTCCTGCTCCTTTTTTGATATTTAAGGTCTTTACGATATTAAATATTTCACATTTATAAATTAATTTATTAATATTATCATTAAAATTTTTTGCGAGATAATTTATGGTATTGTCCATATTTCCATTTTTAAAGTTTTTTATTATTACACCAACAATGTTATTTGATTTTTTTTTTCAATTATTTCATTGACAATTTGCCATGTTGCACGTATATCACTTCTACTTTCGATAAATTTTAAATGATAGTAGTTATGTTTCTCGTTGATTGTTTATTCAGACGATTTCGAAATTGTTTATATTCTTTTTCGAGATTTTTGTTAGTTTTATTGTTTTCCTATTTTTTATAAAGTTTATCACGTATGTCACATTATTTTATTAGCTCTTCATCAATCCATGGATTTGAAGACATTTTTTTATGTGTTGCTTTTTTTATATGAACTTTTATAAAATCACTTAATTTTCATTTATTTTATTATAAAAGTCATTTGCATTATTGTTTGCGTTAATTAAATCAGTCCACTTTACTTCATTTATTTTTTTATTTACTAAAAAATTATTTAATTGTGGTCCCTGTGAAGGAGAATATTGTTATATAAAGTCGATTAATTCAAATTTTTTTGTTTTTCTTCCTTTGACAATATTCTTATTTTTGGTGTTTCAATTTTTTGAAAAACGTTTAAGTCGTTTAGCTACTGAAGATGGAGATGCAACATTTTTCGTACTGTTGTGTCCACATCAACTTCATCATAATTATCGTTAGTGTAAATGTCCTCAGGTAAATTTTTATTAAATTGTGTTGATACACTACTTGACTCCGGTTAAATTGTTTGAGTTTCAATATGTTTCTTATATATTTTTCTTGTTTGTTTTTCATTATCACGTAAGTTATTTAATTTAGAATTCTTAATTTGATGAGAAGATGGCATTTGGGTTCCAATTAAATATTTGGCCAATTCTTGTTTAATATAAAACCATTTTTTAATATCTTTTAGTGTGTGTGAACCATATATTGGTAGGAATTTTCAATGTAGAAAATCAGAATCAGAATATTTAATTTTAAATTTCTCGTAAGTTGATGGATTAAGAACTATTAATTTCTAAACTTTTCAACAACTCTATTTCAAACGGGTAAAATAATAATTATTAGAAATCCTCCTTTTTGAATTAGATATTTCCCCCTTCGTTTCATTGAGGTTTCTGGTGAACAAACTTTTCTAATTGTATTTTTGTATGGTTTTATTTTGTCAAGAACTGACTTATTGATTTTATGGTTCTCATTAATTATATTGAAAATTATTTCATTTATTGTTCTAATAACAACATCATCAACATGTTTCAGTATTGCATTTCGTAGTTTAGGATCTGCTTTATTAAAAAACGTAAAGAATAGGAGAACAAACCTTCAACAGTTTTAGGTTCGAGGTCATTGTGTATATTTGCAAATATTAAATAGTGACTATTGAAAATATCCGTTCTAAATCTTAATGCGTTGTGTATTTGTTCAATGAGATCTATTAATAAATAACCATGAGCCTGTTATTATATACATCAACCAGAGCTTTTGAGTTTTCTAGGTATACTTGGCGAGCTAAATATTGAAATTGTAACTTATCCCTAGGATTTTTAAACATAACTATATATTTAGAGTTTAAAGAAATATCTCTGGAATAAGCACCTTTATGAAAAATGTTTTGTGCTACTAAAATCACAGTTAAATTTCTATGATGAGATCCGTTAGCAAAAAAATTGTTCTCCCCTTTTAAATTGTTTGTATGTACTTTTAACATAATTACATACATACATACATATTATTATACAAAATAAATACATTGGTTTTCAATTTCATAAAATGCAAAACAATTTTTCCTCCTATTAATGCATATACAAGAAAAAATTACAAAAACAAATTTATTGGTTTTCAATTTCATTCAAACAATTTGTTCTTCAAAATTGCTCTTACTCCTCATTAAAAACAAAAACAATAACAACTATTGCCTTCCCATTTCCCTACTAATTATACTAAACATCTCTAACGTCAAACATAAAAGTGACAATTTAAAAAGGGACGTTAGGCAAATAAGGACGTAAAAAAAATTAATTAAAAATTTTATTGCAACATAATTTGAACGATGGTAAGTTTCTGTTTTAATAAAAATATGAGTAGTAAAAGGAGCTATATAAGAAGTGTTCAAAAGGAATAAATGCGTTTGACTAAAATTTTAACTTCTGAAGATATTTTCTATTTAAAAGATGCGATAAAAATTCAGTTTCTTCCCTACAAAGAGGGAGCTGTTTTGATTCTACTTACTAACTAAAAAACAAATATACTTTTAATTTTAGAGTTTAAAATGAATTCAAAAAAGAAATCACAACCAAAAGATTGACATCCCGATCTACTGCTCATACTTCAAGGGTTGGATAAAAAATTAGATTCATTAAAAGGTATCACAACTTCCTTTTTATATTTTTACATTTTTTTATTTATTTAAGTCTTCTTTTTATATATAGAAAATTTTGAATTCAAAATTTGTTGGTGGCTAATATATTGGGAGAAAACAATGTTGCAATAAAAAGCGTAATCAAATACCAAAATCCTAAATATAAAAAAATGTTTCCATTCAAGACGATATATGAGTTAGACAATATAAATGCCGATATTAACGAAACAAATGAGCAAGAATATGTAAGTGTGCCTATTTAAAATCCGCATATATTAATTTTTATCAAAATATATATTCTTATTTAGATTTCTACAATAGAAGGTGTTGCTGCGACTCGGGAATTAAAAAAAGGACTCGTCGATCTTATAGTTCCTGAGGTTTTGGTTCAATTTAATGACGATGGTACACATGATAAATTACGTCTTTTGAATTACCAAAAACTTGTTAATATTATATTTAGTAAGTTATATTTTCCATTTATTTATGTAGGTATAGTGTATATTTATGTATTTATTTTGGGGGCCATTTACGAAAAGAATGGCTCCGAAAAATCGTTTAAAGAAGAATTAAAATATGCTATAAAGTTTTCGAAGAACCGTTACTTCAAAAATAAAATGAAGGAGAAAATGTCAAATACAATTGCTGTAGAGCATAACAATGAACCTAATACTTCTAGTTCAACATAATTTAATAATATTCAATTTTATAAATTTTTATTTTTCCAATAATTTTGAAAGGGATGACATTTTACATATTTTATGCCCTTCCATATTTTTTGTGCATTTAAATGTACGATATCTTTAGTTTTTCCATAAGAATATTTAAAATTCTTTGCTTTTGTAAAATTTGATTTAATTACAGTTGTGTTATTTCTCGTAAAATAAAATGACTTTAAATATATTTTTTTCAATAAAAGTGATATTTGTTTCCATTCAGAGGAAATGCAGAAGTAATTTAAATAACATTCTGTGCACTGATTTAAAATAACACCAAAAATATTAATTTTTCATGACATCGTGAACATAACTTCCTATAAAGTGAATATATATCAAAAAAGAGAACATCCTTCAATGACAAGCCTATGTAAAATTTATTGGAAATGATCCGAATTTGCTCTACTTTTGGATCACAAGTTCACGATCTTATTGACTTCTTCGGATGTTCTTTTTTTGCTGGGTATTTAAGAGCTCTATGTAAACATTTTCTAACCTACCTAAGAATATTACTATTTTCCCCCAATTAGTATATTATACCGTAGTGTCAAAAATAAAAAAAAATTTAAACCCGAAGTTTTATTTCATTGCGCATTTAAATATTAAACCAAAATGAAAAAAGTGAATTATACGAAAAATAATTGAAATTTTAATAAAAATAATAATAATAATAATAAAAAAACTAGAAATAATAATGGCTCCAGTATCCTGCTCAATTTGTGGAATCAAATCCAACAACGCCAATATGCTCAAGGCTCATCGCTCCCTTCATTGTGGCAAATGTAAAAAATTGTTCATGTCCCATTTAAAACTGAAGGAACACATGAATGTGGAACACGGAACATCAATGGAAAATTCCGTTAGCGATCAGCATGAAGCATGTCCAATTTGCGAAAAAAGCATTAAAAAAACAATTGTGAAGGCCCACATAAACCTACATTGTTCCATTTGTGCCAAAGTTTTCATGAGTACAAGAAAACTTATTGATCATAAAGATAGCCACAACAACCCCACTCCTTCTACATCATCAACACATAGACATTGCAAGGAATGTAATGAAATGATTCCAATTTCCTCTTACAGCTCTCACATAAGATCAAATCAACATAAAGAAAATTGTGAGGAAATGACCATTAACGAAAAGTTAACTGTGAGAAATAGTGCTTTCAATGGACGTATTGAAGCATATTCTTTTTTAAGAAAAGAAAAAGGGAGGGAAAGTAAAAAGGGAGCATGCATTAATGTAGAAAACAGAGATGTTTACTGTTTCAAATGGACTTTGGTTGCAGCTTTATCTGAGGCACTATCTTTAAAAAATATTACAAAATTTGAAAAAAAAATAATCGGTGAGCGTCAATGTTTTCGTCTTCGATGACAAATCCATTGTGGAACCATATTACATAGAGGAAAAATCTACACATGTGAACATGCTCTTGCTGCACTGTGATGAGAAATATCATTATGTTCTCATAACTGGTCTCTCAAAGTAAGTTTTTTTTTATTTCTTATGGTTCTAATTTAATATTTATTATTTTTTATTCTTTTAGACTAATTCGATCCAGTATAACATTGCATGGCAATAAAATTTTAAATTAAATTAAAAAATTTAAATTCGCTCACTGATTATTATTAATTAAAAAAATTTAAATTCGCTCACTGAGCACAAAAAGAAAGATTGTGGGGAAAAAGTTGTGGAAATGCCCAAGCCTGAGAATGCCGAAAAAATTCACAAACCATCAAAAACAAATCGATGTTCCAATCGTCATTTATGCTGATTTCGAGTCCATTTTGGAGAAAAGAAATGATATAGTGAGTAGAAATATAGTAAATATACAAAAGCACATTCCATGTGCTTTTAGCTATAATATTAAGTGTAGTTTTAAGAACGAAAATAATAAGATGAGGTATTATTTAGGGGAAAATGCCTCTAGAAATTTTGTTGAACAAATAGTTAAAGATTTATATTAATCATTTGTCAAAAGAAAAGCTGATGATAGTGACACCAGAACAAATTGACGTTTTCAATAAGTCAATAATGTGTCATATTTGTCAAAAACTTTTAAATAATGATAAAGTTAGAGACCATTGTCATCTCACTGGTAATTTCCGCGGATCTGCTCATAATGAGTGTAATTTAAAGTGTAAGACTCCAAAATTTATACCAGTAATTTTTCATAACCTTTCTGCATATGATATGCACCTGTTTTGTAAAGATCTTTCCTCAATAAAAGATGCGACCATAAAAGTTTTCCACAAAATGAAGAAAGATACATTTCCCTAACTGTATTTGTTAAAATAGATAGTCATAAAAGCCTTGAAATAAGATTTTTAGATTCTGTTAGGTTTATGGCTTCCAGTTTAGACACCTTTGCTAAAAATCTACGATAAATTTAGTATCATTAGAAGAAAGGGAGTATTTCCATATTCATATATGGAGAACACTTCTTTAATATTTTAAATAATGAAGAATGTAGTGAGGTTGAATATGAGCATTCACAAAGAGTATGGAGAGAATTCAATTGTAAGACTCTTTTTAACCACACCGAGCTTTATCTGAAATCAGATGTACTTCTTCTAACATATATTTTTGAAAATTTTAGAGATTTGTAAACGCATTTATAATTTAGATCCTTGCAATTATTATACTGCACCGGGTTTATCTTGGGATGCAGTGCTCAAAAAAACAAAAAATTCACTAGAATTATTTACAGATAGGGAAATGTATCTTTTTATACAAAATGGAATAAGAGGTAGTTTAATGGTTCAATGCTCGAAAAAGGTATTCCAAATCAAACCATAAATATGTGGACAATTTTGATGAGCAGAAACTATCAGAATATTTAATATATTTATACGCGAATAAGTTGTATGGCTGGGCAATGTCCGAATACCTTCCTCATGGAGATTTTCATTGGGTACATTTTCAGAACTTTGATAAGTTTGATGTTTCAAATATATCAGATTCATGAGAATATGGATACATTTCAGAAGTGGATTCAGAATATTCTGACCCATTCCACGATTTACACAATGACCTTCCATCTTATCCGCAAAATAAAACTCCAAATAATTCCAAGTATCAAAAATTAATTGCAGATTTATATATAATAAGTATAATTATGCGGTACACTATAGAATTTTAATGCAATGCATTGTAAATGGTCGTTTTAAAAAAGATTCATAGAATTTTACAATTTAGACAATTTACATGGTTAAAAACAAATATAGATTTGAATACTATCCATAGAACAAATGCTAAAAATAATTTTGAGAGATTTTTTCAAATTATTAAACAATGCTGTTTACGGGAAGACAATGAAGTGTGTAGACAAAAGAAAAGATATTCATATTGCTACAGAGTGGGAAAATACAAATAAAAATCATTTAAGCCTTCGATCATTAATATCCAAACCAAATTTTCTAAGTTTATCAAAATTTAATGATACAATGCACAGTGGGGCAGAATCGAAATTTTTTGGAAATAAATCTGTAACTTCTGAATGGCTGGTAGGATTTTCATCAAATTTGGTACAAGCGTAGCAAAGGAATGCACAATGTTAAGTTTGGTCACAACAAGCCCCTCAGGGGCGGAGCTAAGGGTGCTCAAAGTTAGGTACATCTGACATAAAAAATCTTGTTGTAAGCCCTGATAAGACCTATAAAAGACATGCTTACATGTCCTATTTATCTCTTATAGTTTTCGAGCTCTTTCCGTTTGAATTTTTAAGCACCCTAATTTTGCATGTTCTTGGTCCAGTATTTTTCATATATATCCTAGTATTTCCGCCCGATTTTATTAGTTTTTTTTCTTAGCTAGTTAAAGAACAAAATTATCTATTGAATAAAAAAAGTTGAAGTCGATATCTTTACCGAGTCCAAAAATAAACGATTTTTAAAATTGCAAAAAAGACGACTTTTTGTGTTTTTTAGCCGAAAAAGTATCTACACTCTTTTTTATCTAAAATAAAATTTTCTGTAGCAACATTTAACAATTTTGCACTTTTCTGAAAGGCAGCTTCACAGAGATGACTTTAAGATAAAAAACAATCCCAATAACTCAATTGGTCATGGTACACACCTTCCCGAATTCGATCCATTTTATATGAAAGTTTTGATTTTAGACCATATTTTCTCAAATCCCGAAGCACGAATCGACAAGCGGAATATATTTTAAGAATCTTCAATATGTTGTTAAAAGTTTTAAATCAAAATCTACGGGACTTCGGAAAAATGTGGATTCTATAGCCAAAATGTAAAAAATCCCATTTTTGGGAATTTTCATTAGTTTTTTGGGAAAACAATGCAGAAAGGTAAAGGGAAGCATGTAAATCTTACACGTTTAATACAAAAACCGTATAATAAATTAAAATGTTGTAGAGGGAAGAAATTCAAAGATATTTTTGGAAATTTAAAATGTCGGCATTTATAGATTGTATGAAAAGTGAATTGGATTTACTCGAATTTCCCCCAATTCAGACTACTCTAATTGAAACAAAAGAAATATGTTATAATCCAATTGCTTCATTGGATAATTCCAGTAGTATAAAACTTGCAGACTAGTGGTTGAATTTAAAGGAAGTGGAAGTGATGTTAATAATATATTAAATTCCATATTTAGGAATTGGGCAGTGACAACAATTATTACTATAGAATATAAATCGAAGCATTATTAAACTATAGAAATTACTCTAGATCTACATATCTTAAATCGTGTGGTTGGTTTACTGATGTAAATAAAATTAACTCGTTAATCGAGAAAGAAAATCCTGGGTTAGATAAAATAAAAAAAAAAATTATTTAAGGATGGAAAAAAGGTGGTGGGAAACCTCATGTTTTTAAGCAACAAAAGTACCTGTTTAATAATGTTGATGTTAAAGTTACATTAAATTGGGAGAAACTAGAATTGTATATTTTGGAAATTGGTGATAAAAATGAATCTTATATATATATATACATCATCTTATTATCAGTAGTAATTAAGATCTTCACTTTACATCCACGAAATCACTAACTCCAGATAATGTTATACTTGGACAACAATTTTTAGTTTTAAATATTTTTAATTATTTTAATATACATGATATGATGATATGTTAAGTAGTAGGGAAATGGGAAGGCAATAGTTGTTTTTGTTTTTAATGAGGAGGAAGAGGAATTTTGAAGAGGAAATTGTTTGTATGAAATTGAAAACCAATGAATTTGTTTTTGTAATTTCTTCTTGTGAGTGCATTAATAGGAGGAAAAATTGTTTTTCATTTTATGAAATTGAAAACCAATGTATGTATGTATGTATATATGTATGTATGTATTTATGTAATTATGCTAAAAGTACATACAAACAATTTAACAGGGGAGACAATTTTTATTTATTTATTTTTTTTTTGCACTTTTAATTGTGATGAAATTAAAAACTGATGACTTGTATAAATAGCGTTTGAGTATTTTTGGTTTATTCATCTACATATTTTTATATGGTTATTTTTGTTTTGTAAAGTGGAAACTTGAGAATTGTTTTGTTTATATGGAAAAAAATAACTTTGTGTAAGGTTCTTTGACATTAATGAAGATGTATTTTATGTTGTTGAGTATGGTCATGATTAATATTAAATATTGTAATAACAAAGTAGTATAGGGAGTATTTTTTATTCACATTAAACATTTTTCATATCTAGAATATGTTTAAAATTAGTTTAAGGCTCAATATTTATGTATTTATAATGTTTTCTCAATTTTAAATGATTAATTTTGAATATTCTAATAACAAACTATGGGAGTATATTTTATTTACATAATTAGTTTATAACTCAATATTTCTATATGAAAGCTAAATTAATATTTTCTCTATTTGAAATATTAAAGAGAAATACTCAAAGTATTCAATTTACTTATTTAAATATAAAGGAGTATTTTTAAATTTGTATAAAAAGAGGAATCAAATCATATTTATTACCATTTGATCTGAGGAATACTTCAAAGTATAGTTAGCAGAATGGTAAGCTATCACTATTGTAAAATGCATTTAACTTTTCATGTATTTATAACTTTTTTTTTTTTTAGATGTATGAACAAATTATTAAATTGGCTCTTGGTATTAAGGCAGAGTATACAAAAATTGATGATATTCCCTTACATCAACCATTCAAAATTTTAAAATTTGAGTGGAAAGAAACACAATATGGATCAAAAGTTATCACATATTTAAATAACAATAAATGGTTTTATCTTCCGCAACGATTCGTGAAATTTTTAAACAAGGAGGATCCCTATTTAACGCAATTGAATGATAAAAACTGGACTATTATTTACAAAGGTCGTCAATCTTCAAATGGGCTTGCAATATTTGAACTTAGTTATAGCTAAAATTTTATAAATAAAACAGTTTTTTTATTTTTTTTTTATTTTTATTTTTATTTATTTAATAAAAATATATTAAACTTATATAGTGCTTATTATTATTTTATTTATATAATACTTAAAAATTATTATATATCTAAATTTAGAAGAAGATCCTCGTCTTCGTCCATTATTTTTTTATACTCTTCTGGAACTGAGTATGGTCTGACATCAAGTTGAAGTTTCTCATCTTATTCCATTAGTTTTAGTTCCTTATACTCCGGAACTAAATTCAATGTTGCGCCTCCTGAAGTATCTGCAGGCTCCAAATAATTTGAAAAGTCTTTGGCTTTGTTTTTATGAAAATTATGACATTTCATAAAATACCTTTAATCAATATTTAAATATATGTTATTTTTCATTAGTCTGTTGACATAATTAAAAGTGATTAGACATAAATTTTAAACAATATGCCTTCTTATAAATGTAAATATTGCAAATCAATTTTTGTGGAAAAAGAAATGCTTGAAGGACATGAGATCCTTCATTGTTCGGAATGCTGGAAATGGTTTTCAAAGGAAAAACATCTAAAGGAGCATGAAAGGACTCATGCCAGCACATCCCATGTCAGTGGTAGAACTGAGCCTTCCACTTCTAATAAATTTACTTATATTAAAAGTGCATTCAAAGAAAGACTTCTGACATACCTCTACAGAAACCAAAAAGAGGAAATTCTGCATCCTCAAGAGTTTTTAGAAGATGTAAGCCATGATATTTTTCAAATTTTGAGAATGCTATAAATAAAAACATATCATTGAAGTACAATTTAGAAGTAGAGTGCGAATATATTAAAATTATAAAAGATGAAATAATGCTAACCACCATAACGCATAGAACAAAAATGTCACTTTTAACCATAAGTGATAGTATTGAAGAATCTTTGAAAGCACAATACACGTATATATGTAAAAAGATGTCAGAATTCCAGGAGAGGGATAGTGGATGGTCCCTAATACGAATGAAGCACTTGGAAATAAATATAAATAAGGCTTCATTCATTAGAGGCTCCAAATATATACCACTACCACATTGGATAAAGAAAAAAGATGCCTGTTTCAACTATCCAAATGATGATGAATACTGTTTCAAGTGGTGTATCATCGCTTCATTTTTATATAATGAAGCAAATGGATTTGTGAATTGCAATGGATTTGGAAATATTCAAATAAATGAGGATAAAATATGTGTGGAAAATGAAGTGCTAAATTTTGAAAAACTTCAATTTCCAATGAAGTTAAAAGATATAAAGATATTTGAAAGCAAGAATGAACATGTTAGCATAAATGTATTTGGCTGTGAAGGTAATACTATAGTTGGACCGTATTACCTCACATCTGCAGTAAAGAAACACCACATAAATCTTCTTCTTCTTATGGACGAAGAATGGTGTCACTACGTTTACATTAAAGATATCGGAAGGTAATTTAAATAAAAATTAACTACATATTTTATAAATTAAATTATTATTATTCAAATATTTCAGATTAGTAAGATCAAGTTTAACTTCCCACCATGGACGGGTTTTCATTTGCAACGCGTGTCTGCAGTACTCTCCAAATGAGAGGATAATGGAAGATCATTATCTTAACTGTAAAAGAGTAGTACCGAAAATGCCAGAGGGTGATAATAACATTTTATATTTTAAAAATTATCAGAAGGAGTTAGATGTACCGTTCGTTATATATGCTGATTTTGAGACGTATTTGGAGAAAATTGATAACGAGCAAGTAAATATACAAAAACATATAGCTTGTGCTTTTAGTTATTATATTAAGTGTAGTTTTAATGATAATTTAGATAAGTTTAATATTTATTTTGGTAATGATGCTCCTACAATATTCATAGAAAATTTAATTAATGACGCAAAAGAAATTTACGGAAACTATTTAAATAAGGACGTACCAATGACAGCACTCTCCAATGATGAAACAATTTTGTATAACCTCTCAACAATTTGTCACATATGTAAGCAAATTTTAGGAGCGGACAAAGTACGGGATCATTGTCATTTAACTGGCAAATTTAGAGGAGCAGCCCATAGCTCATGTAATATTAATTATAAAATAGCCAAATTCATACCAGTATTCTTTCATAATTTTTCCTCCTATGATTGTCACTTATTTATGAAAGAACTTTCACAATTTGAGGGAGATATAAGGGTAATTCCTCTCAATAAAGAACTATATATATCTTTATCAAAGTTTATAACAGTTGAAGAAAATCAGGGATTTGAAATTCGGTTTTTAGACTCTTTTCGTTTTATGGCCTCCAGCTTAGAATCTCTAGCCAAAAATTTAAATGACAGTGATTTTCAAATTCTAAATAAAATTTATAATCAAAAACAACAATTTGATTTACTCAGAAGAAAAGGAGTATTTCCTTATTCTTATATTGATTCGATGGAGCGCTTTAATGAAACTAATCTTCCTGCTAAAGAAAAATTTTATAATATTTTAAATAATTCGCATTGTTCTGATGAAGCTTATGATCATGCTAAATCGGTTTGGACAACTTTTAAATGTAATAACTTGTTAGATTACACTAAATTATATTTAAAAACAGATGTTCTCCTCTTAACAGATATTTTTCAAAATTTTAGAAGTATCTGTAAAAGTATATACAAACTTGACCCATGCCAATATTATACTGCTCCAGGTTTATCGTGGGATGCGATGTTAAGAACAACTAACATAAGGTTAGAACTTTTAAGTGACGTCAATATGTATAATTTTATACAAGACGGTATTAGAGGAGGACTAGTACAGTGTTCAAAGAGATATTCTAGAGCAAATAATAAATATTTAGAAGACTTTGATAGTAGTAAGCCTTCAGAATATTTAATGTACCTAGATGCTAACAATTTGTATGGTTGGGCCATGTCAGAATATCTCCCATATGGAGAATTCGAGTGGATTTATGATGATGCGGCTTTAGAAGATATTGATGTAACTGCAATATCGGATACATCTGATATTGGATATTTTTTGGAGGTAGATTTAGAATATCCACACTATTTACATGAATTTCATAATGATTTACCCTTTTGCCCAGAAAATAAATTTGTTGGTAAATCTAAATGTAGGAAGCTGATTGCAGACCTAACACCAAAAACAAAATATCAGATCCATTATAGAGTTCTTAAACAATGTTTAAAGAATGGACTGATATTAAAAAAAAATACACAGAGCGTTAAAATTTCGACAATCTCCATGGTTAAAAACATATATAGATTTGAATACATACCACAGAACAAAAGCAAAAAATGCTTTTGAAAAAGATTTTTTTAAATTATTAAATAATTCTGTATATGGAAAAACTATGGAAAATGTTCATAAACGCAAAGATATAAAAATTGTTACAGATTGGGAAACAACAAGGCGTAATCATTTAGGAGCTAGAGCATTAATTTCAAAGCCTAATTTTTCGAGTATAACTCAATTTTCAGAAAACATGTTTGCAGTTCAGTTAAAGGTTATGCAAGTAACTTATAACAAACCAATTTATTTAGGCTTTGCTGTGCTGGAACTCTCAAAATGGAAAATGTATGATTTTCATTATCAATACATGAAACCAAAATTTCAGTCTAATTTAACATTGAATTATATGGATACAGACTCATTCATATACACTATAAAAACAGATGATTTTTATAGTGATATTCGTGAAGATATTGCCTCAAGGTTTGATACATCAGAGTATCATCCCAATAACATATTTAAACTCCCAATATTAAATAAGAAAGTTCTAGGCATGATGAAAGATGAGAATAGCGGGAAAATTATGAAAGAATTTGTGGGACTTCGATCAAAAATGTATTCATTCAAAACGGTTGACATGGAGGAAGTAAAGAAATCTAAAGGAGTTAAAAAATCATGTATACAAAATTTATCAATAATAGACTACAAAAGGTCATTATTTGAAAGAAAAATAATTTCTGATACAATGCATACATTTAGATCGAAGTTTCACCAGTTGTATACACAAAAATTACATAAAGTTGTTTTGAGTTATGCGGATGATAAAAGAATTATTGCTTCTGACCAAATAAATACTTATGCGCGAGGACATTTTAGACTTCAAAGTGACTTTGATAACTTTTTTACAGAGATAGATGACGATATTTTCTTGAATATTGATAGTGAGTATATAGAATTTTTAAAAGATTCATCAGATGATGAATATTTAATGAATGTAAATGTTTAAGTTGTACATTTAATAATTTAAATACTTTCATATTTTTTAATTTTATTTATAGTTTACATAAGTAGAACTTCAAATCTATATATTTCTATTGAATAGAGTTAACTCCTTAAGATATTATAAAAAATATATTTTTTAATGAAAATGACACTGATATTTATGTTATCACAATGAAACAATAATAAATATATGTATTTTATTATATAATAAATGTGTTTTATTTTTAAATATTTTTCCATTGTACATTTTCTATTTCGTAATCTAACTTTTTCCGATTTCTAGTTAGTCGAGGAGAATATTGATATGGTAAAGTTGATTGCTTCAAATTTTTGTGATTTTCATCCTTTGACAATATTCTTATTTTTGGTGTTCCATTATTTGAAAAATGTTTAAGTCGTTTAGCTGCTGAAGAGGCAGAAGTAGGATTAAGTTTTTGTAATGTTGTATCCATATCAATTTCATCATAATTTTCATTAGTATAAATTTCCTCAGGTAAATTTATATTAGATTGTGTTCCTACACTACTTGACTCTGGTTGCATTGTTTGAGTTTCAATATGTTTCTTATATATTTTCCTAGTTTGTGTTTCATTATCACGTAGGTTACTCAATTTAGAACTTTTAGTTTGATGAGAAGATGATATTTGGCTTCCAATTAAATATTTGGCTAATTCTTGTTTAATATAATACCATTTATTAATATCTTTTAGTGTGTGTGAACTATATATTGGTATTAGTTTTCGATGTAGAAAATTGGAATCAGAATATTTAATTTTAAATTTATCGTAAGTTGATGGATTAAGAACTATTAATTTGGATAAATTATTTGACATTTTCTAAAATTTTTCCAATAACTCCACTTAAAACGGATGAAATAATGATTGGTAGAAATCCTCCTTTTTGAATTAGATGTTTCCTCTTTTGTTTCATTGAGGTTTCTGGTGAACAAACTTTTCTAATTGTATTTTTATATGGTTTTATTTTTTCAAAAACTGCTTTATTGATTTTATGGTTCTCATTAATTATATTAAAAAGTATTTCATTTATTGTTTTAATAACAACATCATCAACATGTTTCAGTATTGCATTTCGTAATTTAGGATCTGCTTTCTTAAGAACGTAAAGAATATGTTTGTTCTCCTTCAACAGTTTTAGGTTCGAGGTCATTGTTTATATTTGCAAATATTAAATAGTGATTTTTATTAAAAATATCCGTTCTAAATCTTAATGCGTTGTGTATTTGTTGAGTGAGATCAATTAATAAATAACCATGAGCCTGCTGCGTACAGTTATTATATACATCAACCAGAGCTTTTGAGTTTTCTGGGTATACTTGGCGAGCTAAATATTGAAATTGTAACTTATCCCTAGGATTTTTAAACATAACTATATATTTAGAGTTTAAAGAAATATCTCTGGAATAAGCACCTTTATGAAAAATGTTTTGTGTTACTAAAATCACAGCTAAATTTCTATGATGAGATCCCTTAGTAAAAAGTTCACACACTTTTTTATTAGATGATTCAAGCATTAAATCAACCATGTATAAACTCTACATTGTTAATTCTCGGAAGAGTATTTTTTTCTGCAAAACACCAAATAACACGATCTATGTTTTTAGATATTAAATGTTGATTTTTAATCAAATTCATAATAAATGTGGATTTCCCACAACCAGAGGGACCACAAATCATCATAGTGAATGGATATATAAACTGTTGAAACATGTTTACACTTTAGTACACGACATTTAAATGAAGTGAAGCATTAACATTCTATAAATATAAATATGAGTAAAAGAATTCTTGTTGATGAACTACATCGTCAAGCGAGAAAGAGCTTTCAGCGCCGAAGATTTATTCAAAAGGGTATTTTAGATACATGGCAGATTGACTTAGTGGAAATGATACCGTATGCAAAATTTAATAGAGGTTTTAAATATATGCTTACTGTAATTGATGTATTTTCAAAGTATGCATACGCATTACCACTAAAAACTAAAACAGGAATAGAAATTTCGAAAGCATTAAAACGTATTATAAAATTAAACAAAGGAAAATCTCCCAAAAGTATCCATTCTGATCAAGGGAAAGAATTTTATAATATCTATTTTAAAACTCTTATGAAAGAATATGAAATTAACCATTACAACACTTTTTCAAGTATGAAGGCATCAATAGTTGAACGTTTTAATAGAACTTTAAAAAATAAAATGTGGAAACAATTTAGTATGCAGGGAAATTATAAATGGATAGATATATTAAATAAATTGTTGAAAGAATATAATTCTTCATATCATCGTTCTATAACAACAGCACCCAATTCTGTTAATAAGAAAAATGAACAGAAACTTCTTAATACTGTATACAGTAATTTGAAGGTTTTCAAAGGAGGAAAATATAAATTAAATGATTTAGTTCGCATTAGTAAATATAAAAATCAATTTGAGAAAGGATATACACCAAATTGGTCTACAGAGGTTTTTAAGATAAACAAAATTTACGTAACCAATCCTATAACATATCAACTTGCAGATTTTAATGGAAATATAATTAAAGGTGGATTTTATGAAGAAGAATTGTTAAAAACAAAAGCCCCAAACATTTTTTTGGTAGAAAAAATTTTAAAGCGAAAAGGAGAAAAACTATTGGTAAAATGGCTTGGTTTCGGAAAAGAATATAATTCATGGATTCATCAGAACGATATTAGTAAATAATATATGTATAACAAACAACATACTATATTGATCATTCTTTTTAAAGATGGCTACAAGTATACAAGAAGAAAATATTTATGTTACTTTATTAAGTAATAATTCAATGGATATTTATAAAAATACTCCAAACACTTTTACAAATTTGCTAACACAATCTCTAAATTTGGATGATCACTGGGTAGTTGGATTATCAGATATTTCATTTTCATTACTGGAAAGAAATAATCAAAACATTGCCAAACGTAGAAAACGAAATACAATTTCAAATGTCGACACACAAGCTATAGTACATGGAAAAACAAAAATATTGAAGCATAGTGCAAATAATGAATATGAAGACATTAAGTTAAAATTTCACGAACTTTTAGAAAGTTCTAATGATTTTATGATAACAAACCCCAATCTGAATAATAAAACAAAACTTTTGAATAAATTAAGTGATACTACAAAAAGTAATGAATCCACAGAAAAAAAAGATTTAAGTGATAAAAAATCAGATCCTTTAAATAAGTTAAAGAATGATACCTCACAAACAAATTTAGCAACAGAAAAGAAAGTCAACGAATTTGATTCTTATACTAGTAGAGATGAATTAGAAAACGTTGAAAAGGATTCCATTTTAACATCAACAAACCACATTCTGCACAAATCGTTAACCAAATTTTCAGATAATATGACAAATTATTTTACTAAAGTCTTTTCACCAGATATAAATGAAATTGTATTTATTTACACTGATATAATTAAACCACGACATGTAGGTAATAAAAAAACTAAATGTTTGAAAATATTTTCAATATCCACATTGAAAAATTATATTCATTTTAATAGAATTGAATATTTTCCTATTGAATCTTATAACATTAATAATATATCTATAATGATTCGAAATGATGAAGGAGGAATAATAAGTTTGAATGAATTCATACCAGTTTATTGTACTCTACACTTTAAAAAATATATAAAATAAATGTTTAGTAAAATTTTAAATCATTTTTGTAATAACCATGGATGTGATGTATACAAATTATTATAATAATCAGTCTGGAAATAATGTTCAAAATATTGGTGAAATATATCATACACCAAGGTTTGTGCAATATGGACGTGGTATTGGATCACTGTTTTCATCTTTGTTTTCACACCTGAAACCATTCTTGAGAACAGGATTAAATTATTTAAAAAATAAGTCATTAGACATTGGAAAAGAAATTTTGGAGGAAATCGGAACAAAACCTGTGAAAGATATTCTATTTAATCAAGGGAGAAAAATTATGAATAATATCAAAGAAGCTACTATTGAAAAAATAAAAACAATGCAGAAAGGTAAAGGGAAGCATATAAAACTTAAACGCTTAAAACAAAAACCGCATAATAAATCCAAACGTTGTAGAGGAAAGAACTTTAACGATATTTTTGGAAATTTAAAATGTCGGGATTTATAGAATGTATGAAAAGTGAATTGGATTTATTTGAATCTCCCCCAATTCAAACTAGTGTAATTAAAACAGAAGAAATATGTTATAATCCAATTGCTTCATTGGATAACTCTAGTACAATTGAATTTGTATCATTGGGGAATGGTGAAACATATAGAGATCTTAATAGTATTTATCTTAGACTAGTGCTTGAATTCAAAGGACCTGGAGGCGTTGTTAATAACTTGTTGCATTCCATATTTAGGAATTGTACAGTTCATTTCAATAATAAAAGTGTATCTCAACCTGACAACAACTATCACTATAGAGCATATATGGAAACATTACTCAATTATGGAAATGATGCTAGATCTACCCATCTTGAATCGTGTGGTTGGGCTACTGATGTGAATAAAATTAATTCATTAATCGATAAAGAAAATCCCGGTTTAGATAAAAGAAAAAAATTATTTAAGGATGGGAAAAAGGTGGAGCTTTTCGGAAAACTTCATGTAGATGTATTTAATCAACAAAAGTACTTGCTTAATAATGTTGATCTTAAGGTCACATTAAATTTGGAGAAACCAGAATTTTATATTTTAGAAAGTGGGGATAAAAATGAATCTTATCTAAGAATACATGAAGCTAATTTATATATAAATCATCTTACTATCAATAGTAGTATATTAATGGCACATCATAATGTATTACAAAGCAAAAATGCAATTTATCCATATAAGAGAGTAGAAATTAAGACCTTCACTATACATCCAGGAAACCATTCATTATCTCTAGATAATGTTATACTTGGACAATTACCAAATTTCTTAATTTTTGGAATGGTGTCGAACAAAGCTTATACTGGAGATAGAAAAGAAAATCCATACAACTTTCAACATTTTAATTTACAAAGATTTAATTTGGTTGTTAATGGAGTACAATTTCCAGCACAGCCAATAGAATTTAACTACAACAATGGAGGAATATTAAGCAATCGTGGTTATCAAACCCTATTTAAAGGTACCGGAATCCATCATTTTGATAAAGGTCATCAAATTACAAAGGAACTTTTTGATAGCGGATTTTTTTTACTAGCTTTTGATTTAACACCAGATCACAATAATAATTCTAATTGTGGAAATTTAATAAATCAAGGAACTATTCGAATAGAAGGACGTTTCGGGAAACCCATAACAGAGGCAATTACCTGCTTAGTATATTGTGAATTTGACAGTATAATAGAAATTGATAAGTCTCGCACTATAATTCAAACGCTATGAACTCAATAAATATTATAAATACTTTAAATTCAAATAATTATACAAAATATAAATTTAAAGGAGTTTTTGCGAGCAATAAATTACCCAAGACACCTGTTACAAAACCATCATTTTACATAGCCAACACTGATCCATCTTATAAGCCTGGACAGCATTGGGTCGCTTTTTATTTCCCTGAAAATAAACCAGCAGAATTTTTTTGCTCTGCAGGTCAACCTCCAATAAAACCATTTATTTCATTTCTAAACCGAAATTCTAAAACATTTGTCTACAATAAAATGCGAATTCAAAGTGAATCATCAATGTTTTGTGGTGTTTATTGTTGCATTTTTATTTATTTAAGATGTAAAAATTTTACTTTTAATAAAATTTTAAATATTTTTAATTATTTTAATTTACATGAAAATGATATGTTAGTTTTAAGTTTATTTAAATACTTTTATTTGTTTTTATAGAAAATAAAAATAAATAAAGAAATAAATAAGAAAAATATATATTATTTTATTTTTATTCCAAGTTCTTTTTCCACATTTAGTAAAACTTCCAGGAGAATTTTATCACGACCATCATGCAATGCGAGGAATAGTGGAATGTCTATAGGCGGCAGTATTAAGATTTCTTGAATTTCAATTTGACCCTTGTTTGAAATATAATTTGATTCAATTTTAGTGTTGTTGGATGTATTCATTATTCTGAATATGTTGTTCTTGATAGATAGTCTATTATTTACTAAAATTATTTCTAAAATTCAAAATTCATAAGACCCTTACCAAGTTCAAAATTGCAAGAAGTTATTGTAAAAAAAAAAACAAACATTTTTTTTTAAAGTTGTATTATTTTTTATTTATTATTATTTTTTTAAATTAACATATTTGAAATTAAAAATATTTTCCCTATTTACTTATTTTAGACGTTTAGATAATAAATAATATCTTTTTATAAAATCCTCTATTTTGTTTATAAGTTGTATATGCTTTCTACAGTTACAAGTATCAGGACCAACGTTTGCTTTATCATCCGACCATGAACAGTTTTTGAAGTGTAATCCATATTTAGATGATATAGGTTCTTCATTATAATTCCCAGTTTTATTAATAAGTGCCAAATACTCTTCCAGTGTTTTTTGATGTTCAACAAAAATTAAACCATCAAAATTTTGAAGAAATTTTTGAATTTTTGTATGTAACATCTTTATTATAAAGCTTTCTTTTTACAATTAGTTAGTTTTTAAAAATCATGATACTTATATACTAATTAACAAATTTTCTTTATTAAGAATTTCTTGGAATTTTACTATTTTCCCAACTGAAATATGGTTGAGAATTTGGGATGAAAAACTCTCCCACTTCGTCTTCTCCAGCGGAGTTTTCGCTGACTACCTCTTCCAATTCCAAAACATATAAACCATTATCTAACTTCCTCCTTAAAGTAAACTGTTCATTATTAACTCCATCTATTACTTTATCTTCCAAATTATTATATCGTTTGGGAAGATATAACATTCCCTCTTCAAGCTCTGCCATCACCACATTTCCATATTTATTCTTATGGCGGAACATACTTAATACCTTATATGGCTTTGATGGTAGTAAATCCTTTGCTGCTAAATATGGTCTTGTTTTTAATTTATTGAAAGCTGCAACAATATCAGCATTTGTAATCTTATTTGATTCCATTTTTGTTCCGCCTTTTAAAAAGTTTATTAACTGATTGAATTAATTTTACTTCAGACAATTATATTTATATCTAATATAATTTATCTCCAAAGAAGAGTAATTTGGGTATATCTCTTAATATTTAAAATTGAGAAAATATTATAAATACATAAATATTGAGCCTTAAACTAATTTTAAACATATTCTAGATATGAAAAATGTTTAATGTGAATAAAAAATACTCCCCTTAATTTGTTATTACAATATTTAATATTAATCATGACCATACTCAACAACATAAAATACATCTTCATTAATGTCAAAGAACCTTACACAAAGTTATTTTTTTCCATATAAACAAAACAATTCTCAAGTTTCCACTTTACAAAACAAAAATAACCATATAAAAATATGTAGATGAATAAACCAAAAATACTCAAACGCTATTTATACAAGTCATCAGTTTTTAATTTCATCACAATTAAAAGTGCAAAAAAAAAATAAATAAATAAAAATTGTCTCCCCTGTTAAATTGTTTGTATGTACTTTTAGCATAATTACATAAATACATACATACATATATACATACATACATACATTGGTTTTCAATTTCATAAAATGCAAAACAATTTTTCCTCCTATTAATGCACTCACAAGAAGAAATTACAAAAACAAATTAATTGGTTTTCAATTTCATACAAACAATTTCCTCTTCAAAATTCCTCTTCCTCCTCATTAAAAACAAAAACAACTATTGCCTTCCCATTTCCCTACTACTATGTTAGCTTTAAGTTTATTTAAATTCTTTTATTTTTTTATAAAAAATAAAAAATAAAAGTATACATATTATTTTGTTTTATTCCAAGTTCTTTTTCCACATTTAGTATATCTTCCAATAGAATTTTATCACGACCATCATGTAAAGCCAGAAATAGGGGAATGTCTATAGGCGGCCGTATTAAGATTTCTTGTATTTCAATTTGGCCCTTGTTTGAAGTACAATTTCATCGAATTTTATTATTGTTGGATGTGTCCACTGTTCTGGATATGTTGTTCTTGTTAATTAATTAATTACTAAAATTAATTCTCAAATTCAAAATTCACAAGCCTCTAACCAAGCTGAAAATTGCAAGAATTGCAAAATATTATTTTGCATTAATATTTTTTTTATATATATTTTGGTTAAAAATTATCATATTTTTAGATTAAAAATATTTTCCCTATTTACTTAGACGTATCAGGACCAACGTTTGCTTTATCATTTGACCATGAGCAATTTTTTAAGTGTAGTCCGTATTTTGATGATATAGGATCTTCATAATAATTCCCAGTTTTATTTAAAAGAGCTAAACACTCTTCGAATATTTATTGATGTTGAACAAAAATTAAACTCTTAAAATCTTGAAGAAATTTTTGAATTTTTATATATGACATCTTTATTATAAAGCTTTCTTTTTACAATTAATTAATTTATACTTATATACTAATTAACAAATCGTGTTTATTAAGATTTTCTTGGAATTTTTCTATTTTCCCAACTGAAAAATTGTTGAGAATTTTTGATGAAAAACTCTCCCACTACGTTTTCTCCTGCGGAATTTTTACTGACTACCTTTTCCAATTCCAAAACATAGAAACCATTTTCTGACTTTCTCCTTAAAATAAATTGTTCATTGTTAACTTCATCTACTACTTCATCTTCAAAATTATATTTTTTGGAAAGATATAACTTTCCTTCTCAAGATCTGCAACCACCACGTTTCCATATTTATTCTTATGGCAGAACATAGTTAATACCTTATATGGCTTTGATGATGTTAAATCCTTTGCTGTCAAATGTCAGTATTTGTAATATTACTCGAATCTATTTTTTTCCACCTTTTAAAAAGTTTAATAACTGATTAAAATAATTTTTCTTCAGACATTTATATTAATATCTAATCCAATTTTTATTTTAATGAGAATAATAAAAACCAATTACTGCAAAGGAAGAGTAATTAGGGTATTTCTCTTTAATATTTCGAATTGAGAAAATCATAATTTAGGTTCTATATGTAAGTATTGAGTTATATAAAAATTTTAAAAGTATTCTAGGTACCAAAACTTTTACTGTGAATAAACGTTATTATAATATTAAAAATTGATAAGATTATTTTTTCAATATAAATAGAAACAATCCTCAAGATTAATTTTTCCACTGTATAAAAGCAAAAATTATCGTATAAATATAGACGAATAAACCAAAACTTGTTTCTCCCTATTAAATTTTTTGTACTTTAACATATGTAACTACATACATTTCATTGGTTTTCAATTTTTGCCTTCCCATTTCCATACTACTTTAATTAATATATCAAGTTTTATGCTTATTTAAGAAAATTAAAAATCGAAGGAAGTTTTAAAAAATGCATCAAAAATGCATTTGCATTATAAATTCATAAAAATTTATTTCTTTTTCTAATTTTGATATTAAAAAACGAATTAATTGGCTTTCTAATGACTTTTAAATTAATCTTCAAAAGATATGTATAATTAAAATAACATACAAAGTGAAATATTTTAATATATATATTACAAAATGAAAAAGGTGAATAAAGTCGCAAGTTTTTTGAAATTTCAAAAAATAAAAAAGATACGCCTTCCAAAGCATGCAAGTACCAAATATGAACAAAATCTGAGATTCTATTGTATATTTTACATATATGAAATGTCTCATGGAATTCATGATGTATTTTGTTTTTGCTTCAGATTTGCGATTATAAAATGGAAGTGCGTGCTTGTATTCCTGGCTCTTGCCATGACTCATTTATGTGGAGCATGAGTGGGGTTTTTATCCCGAGAATTCCCGGGGATATTGCCAATATTTTACTTCCGGACTCCCGGAATTTTTTATCGGGAAACCCGGGAATTAAAAGCTTCCAAAAATGTGCATTTTTATCATTTTTAAAAAACAAAAATTCTATAAAAAACCATGATTGACAATAATCAAGCAAATATAAGGTTAAATGATTATATTGCTTTGCACCAGGCTCGATGTAATTAACTCTAAAGGTTTTATTAAAATACCAGTAAAAATAATATTCGAACTAAGAAATACAGAAATGATAAAACTTAAATATTTGAAAATTTTCTATGTTTGAAACCACTTTGCTATTAAAACACAAAACTTAGAAAACCTCTCCAATGTTAATTTAATGCACGACTCAGTTTAGTAAAATTTTTTTATTTTGATCTTTCACTTTCAACAATTTTTGCACATTAATTTTCTATATTTAAGACTAAAAACATTATTAGTTTTATGTTTTGAAGAAATCGATCGGGATCAAAAAAATCGAGATTTAAAAAAAAAATATTCTCAAGATATTCTATGGCTGTGACGAACGATATCCGGAATTCTTTCTTTAAGTTTTTATTGTCGATCATGAATAAGCAGATACTTAAATAGTAAAACATTTTTAGTTTTTTAAAAATAGATGTAGGTAGAAATATATTTTTTAATGTAACAATAAATTACCAAATAAGCATTTTGAAAATGTTAACAACCGTAATCACAAATAACTTTTAAATTTAAATTGTCCTTTAAAATAATTTTTTCGTATAAACCTAAAATATTTTTGAAATTTAAAATTTGTTCGTGTATACGGGTACGCGATAAAAGTTAGCTATCACCAAAATAATCCATTCAATTAAAAATGATTATATCAATTACTAATAAATGTAAAAAAATGAAAAATAGAAAAAATTTTCCAATTAAGGAATTTATTAAATCAATCAAGTGGATGATTGAATGAATTAAAAATTTATATGAGAAAAAATTTTACTTGAATTATATTTGCTTTAATATATTAATAAAATTTTGATGTAAATTTATTATTTATTACCCAAGAAAAAGCATTTATAAAAAAACTGTTTTTAATAACTATTATAATTTATATAATTATATTAGGAAGGTTATCTTCAAACATATATATATCATATATATATATATATATATATATATATATATATATATATATATATATATATATATATAACATAATCAGGCTATGGGTTGGAGCCGTTTCTACTTGCTCCATGTAAAGATGTTGCCGCTAGGACTTTAATTTAATTTAATAATAAGCACTCTATAAGACGTAACATTGTAGAATGTACAATTCGGGTGTTAAAATGGCGATTTCGATATTAACTGGGTACATTGGTTCGAGTATACATTCTACATAAATTCATAACAATTATTAATGTTATCTGTGCATTGCATAATATATGCAGAAAATATATCATAACTAATTTATGATGATAATGAGTATGCGTATGGGAGGCTTTCAAACGAAGCATGTTTAACGTTGTCGAATGAGTAAAAGACAATATTTCTGTGGGATTGAATTAAATAAAACGCCATATATATACAAAAACATTTTAAGTTTTTATTAAAAGCATATGTTTAAATACGTTTAATTTAAAATAGGAACATGTTTTATTTGCTATCAGCTTTTAAGCAATTCATTACTGATTAGATTTGACTAGAAACATATGTGAACTTATATGGTAAAATATTTGTACTACTTAATTCAGTTTAAGTGACGTAAAAATTATTAATGTTTAGTTTTTTCATTTTCTATTTGGAGATTTAAAGTCTCTATTTCAATTACCTTCAATTCTTTTCTTCCTTGCAACTTTTTTTGTATTGCCAAGTCGTTTAACTGTTTGACTTTATAATGTTATTTTTTAAATATCTACCAATCTAAATTCGTATTTTGAATTCCCATTTCTTCTCGCTGTTCTTCCATTAAATGAACAATCTTTTCCAACTTTAATTTCGGGGTGTCTTTCCTTCATAACTTGTTTGTATCCGTTTCGGGAGTGGATGGTGTCATGGTCTATAGCATTTTGGGTTAGGTGATGGTGTTGGTAAGCGTAATGAGAGGAACTCTGACTGTCCTTATTATTTTTTGTTTCAATAGATTTTATTCTCTTTTCAACCCTTGATGTCGATGGCTCAAGACCAATTTCTTTGTCAAATTAACTGAGATATATGTTCATGTCTCCGTGTGGAGTCTTTACTTATTTACTCCCATCGGACGTGTCCCCAGGTGGCGGATAGGGGGGTTCGGATGTAAGGCTTCTGATCCGATTGTAGCCAATAAACTGGAGATCACTTACCTTTTGGTTACAGATCCCCATGTACTGACTATAGTCGGGTCCTAAGCATTACATCTAAACCTAGAAACTCATAGAAGTTCTCGCGGACCAAATAAATTAAGTGCACTTTTAAGATCAAGGTGAGAGGTAGCAGTGCCGAGGATCTGCATGGTTAGTTAGTGCTTAAAGAAACTAATCGTTAACAGCTCCCCTCCAACGCCCATGGCACGGTTTGGTTGTAATTTTTAAAAGCCTAGTCCGCGTATGCCGTCACTGCGCGAGATGGTCCACTTAGTACGTGCATTTTCGTGGGACCAAGATTAGCAGCAAAGAAAATAATAATAAAAAGGATGTGGAGGAGAATAGGGCAGTTTCAGTAGGAGTTTCGGACACTGACTCTGACCTTTTAAGAATTCACGAGGACATAATTGCTCAGGAGGGACAATTATTGAGTGAACTGGCCGAAACGGACGACCTCTTGGGCTCGCCTGGAGACTCTTTCGGGGGGACGGGCACTACGGAGAGGTTGGAGGATCTCTCTCTTTTTTCTGATGAGGAGCATGAAATTACAATGATTTCAGCTCACGCTCAGGAAAGGAGTTCTCCAGCATCCGAGGTGTCATCCGCTCGGGATGGTGGACAGGTGGGTTCAAAAATAGTTCGGCAAGATGCGGTAAAACCATGTGTAACTGCCGTCGTCGACAGCCGAACAAAAATGGAAAAAGCAAAGAATGGCGTCAGATCCTCCTTGATCTTTCTTAATAAGATGGCCAAGAGGGATCTGTCGTCAGTCAGTGGTAGGGATAAATACCTTATCAAGAGGCATAGGAAGAGTGTGATTAGATTTGAAAAAATCTATGGCTCGACCTCAGCTATCTTGGGAATGTCTTATCCCGAAGGACTAAATGCGATATTTGACACCATTCCGGAAAATGCTCTGGAGAGCATAGGAAACGTGTCAGGGGTCGCACTGAAGTCCAAAGATAAAGGCAATGATAGCAGCCGACCAATTAAACCTATCACATCTTCGGAACGATCGGTGGAAACTGGAAGGCCGGCTATCATTGCTAAAAAGGGGGCTGATCGTATACCATCCGGCAACTCTGGTGAATCAAGCACCAAAGGAGCAAGGTCTGGAGACGACCAACCCTCTACCAGTAAGAAATGTGCGGCAAACAACACTCCCAGCTCTCTTAAAGGTCTTCGAAAGAAGATGATAAAGAATGCTAGTAGTGGGGCTGGTCATAAGCCATCTGGCTCTCTTAAGGATCACCGTAAGGAGGTCATCAAGAGAGCTAGGTCTGGCGATGACCAACCAGTCCCTACCGCAAAGAAGGCGAGTCACACACCGACTGGATCTCTTAAAGGCCCCCAAAAGGAGGTCATTAAGAGAGCTAGATCTGGTGACGACAAGCCTTCGACCTCGAAAAAGGCGAAGGAGTTGATGAAGCTGGAATATCTTCAGGCGGCTGTCATAGACCGTACTGACCCAGATGGGAGGATTAATACGGATCTATGGAGGTCAATTGAAGATAGGCTCATCGACGAGATCGCCTTAATGAAAGGAAGGCCGGATGACGTGTCATTCAAAGGCGCGGACTGGTCAAAGGGTGTCAAAACTGTCAATTGTGGTAATGAGAAATCACTTGAATTTCTCAAGGCCACAATTGCCAAGTGTGGCAGCCTTTGTCCAGAGGCGAAACTGGATGTGATACTAGCATCTGAGTTGCCCCTGAGACCAATAGTGACAGTGTGGATTCCACCACCCATAAAACCGGTGGAAACTATACTGACAGTACTGGTCAACCAGAATGAGGGTCTGGATACAAGTCAGTGGAAGTTGTTAGCTTCTCTGGCTTGTAAAGAGAACCTCGGAAGAGACTTCAGGTTTGCTATAGACCAGGAGTCTCTCAGGAAATTGGAGTCTTTGGGGGGAATCGCTAATTTCGGTCTGGGCACTATCAGGTTCCGGTATCCGAAACCTGAAAGTACCAAAAAGGCTGCAAGTGGTGCAAATTAATTTGCATCACTGTGAAGCAGCCTCTATCGAATTAGCGATGAACCTTGTCGACTCCAAAGTGGATGTGGCCTTAATCCAAGAGCCCTGGATCAACAACACCAGGGTATGTGGATTAAGTGTCAAGGGGTATACACTTTTTGTACCATCCACTGGGGATAAGGTAAGAACGTGTATACTGGCTAGGAATGAGTTAAATTTTATAAACTTTCATTCTTTTAGCAATGGAGACCTAACGGTCGTGAATAGAGAGGATAGAGACGGGAGGAAACTCGCACTCGCCTCCGTTTATATGCCCTACGATGGGGCCAACCCACCGGGTGATATGGTGCGCAGACTAACAGAGTATGCAAAGAGAAGAGGCATATATTTGGTACTCGGTTGCGATGCTAACGCACATCACTGCCAGTGGGGTAGCGCCGATATCAACGAGAGAGGTGAGTTAGTTTTTAATTTTATAACTACTAACAATCTTTTTATCTGTAACTTGGGTAATGTGCCCACATTCAGAACTAAAGATAGAGAGGCAGTTATAGATATAACACTGACGAACTTTAGGGGCGAATACATTAAGAACTGGGGGGTGGATAGTGAATGTTCCTTTTCGGATCATAGCAGGATATCCTTTAGTTTAGATTTCGCGAGGCCAAGGGGAGAACCATATAGGAACTCCAGGAGAACCGATTGGGACTCCTTTAGGGCCATTATGGATAGGGAACTAAACGCCGCTCCAGGATGGCAATCGTCATCAGAGGGAGTTGAGAGTTTAGTGGAGGACTTCACAGGGAAAGTTAGGAGAAGCTATGAACTAACTTGTCCGGTAATTTTTCCGGGGAAGAGAGAACAGCCTAAATGGTGGACCAAGGAACTTAGGAACCAAAGGTCAACCGTTAGGAAGTTGTTCAATAGGGCGAAACTGACACGCAAGTGTGAGGATTGGAACAGCTATAGGGAAAGTTTTAATAGGTATAAGGCGGACATTAAGAGGGCAAAAAGGGACTCATGGAGGAATTACTGTGAGTCCATTGACTCCGTTAATGAGTTATCCAGATTCAGGCGAATTTTATCCAAGGATCCTAGTGCTCCTGGATATATTCAGCGTTCGGATAACACATGGACGGAGTCTTGCTCTGAGTCCCTGAGTTTACTTATGGAAACTCATTTTCCAGGCTGTAGGAACTTAGAGGTAGATGCACAGGCGGGACGGATATTGGGATTCTCGGAATGTGTATCTGATAGGGAACTTAGTGAAGTAGTTGGTGACATAGTCTGGATGGATAAGGTAGCATGGGCGGTGAACACCTTTGAACCTTACAAGTCACCGGGTCCAGACGGTGTTTTTCCAGCCATGCTGCAGAACATCAGTGACACGGCACTAAATCTTCTCACTGAGCTTTTTAGTGTGTGTCTTATTAGAAGATATATTCCAAGGAGGTGGAAAGAGGTTAGGGTAATTTTCATACCTAAGGCGGGTAAGTCTGGCCACTCAAAACCTAAGGATTTTAGACCGATCAGCCTATCGTCTTTTCTTTTGAAGACATTAGAGAGATTGATCGATCTTTATCTGAGGACGACAATGGACAACCATATCATCAGTGGGGCTCAACACGCTTATCTAAAGGGTAAATCTGTTGAGAGTGCGCTACATGATGTGGTGAGTTACATTGAACGCGGCCTGCAGTATAGGGAGTATACATTGGCAGCGTTCCTTGATATAGAAGGAGCTTTCAATAACATTAGGATTGAGGCTATTAGGGAATCACTAGAATCATTAGGCATTCAAAGCTTCCTAATCGAATGGATTATTTTGATGCTGAATAGCCGAATAATTAATTCGAACTTGGGAGATGCATGCGTAAGGAAGATAGTGACTAGAGGAACTCCGCAAGGAGGAGTTCTCTCGCCCTTATTATGGCTCTTAGCCGTCAATGTCATTCTTCGAAAATCGTTGCCTATACTGATGACGTGGTTATACTGATCACGGGTAAATTTTTTTCCACGATCAGCGACGTCATACAGTATGAACTTAACGAACTGTCCTCATGGGCCACTAGTAAGGGTTTAGGGGTCAACCCGGGGAAAACAGAGCTAGTTCTTTTCACCAGAAGGTACAGGATTGAGCAATTTAGGCTACCTGTACTAGGGGGACTGAACTAGAATTGAAGAAGGAGGCAAAATATCTTGGTGTGTTCCTTGATAGTAAATTATCTTGGAAGAGGAACACTCAGGAGAGGCTTAGGAGAGGTCTCAACGCCTATTACACATGCAGGAACTCCATAGGTAAGAGTTGGGGACTCAAACCGATGGTAGTAAATTGGATTTACACCTCGGTGGTGAGGCCAATTCTGACGTATGGATGTCTTGTCTGGTGGGAGGCAATGAGAATAGGAAGTCGTAGGAATCTTTTGTCTAAAGCCCAGAGATGTGCTTCGATTGGCATAACGGGTGCCGTAAGAAGCACACCTCAGGCGGCACTTGACGTCATTCTGCATCTCCTACCCATTGAGGAGTTCGTGATGGGAATGGCTGCAAGGAGCCTGCTTAGACTTAGTGAACTAGGACTTAAAGGATCAATCAGAATAGGACATTCCAAACTTTTAAACGAGGTCAATCTCGATGGACATACCCTGGCTCCTTCTGGATCCACGGACTATATGTGCACGGAGGTCGATTTCGGGGAAAATCCTATACTGATTATTCCGAGTAGGAACCAATGGTCAGATAGGGAGAAACTATTCAGCGGGGCATCGGTGTTCACTGATGGATCCAAAATGGATACAGGCACTGGTGCAGGTGTGTATCTAGTTGAGGGAAACATCAGAAGGACGTATAGACTCCCGGATAGTTGTAGTGTGTTCCAGGCGGAACTTCTAGGTATTCTTAGGGCCACAGAATTGATTGCAGGGAACATTGAAGTGAATACAGAGGTAACTCTGTATGTGGATAGTCAGGCGGCGCTGAAGGCCTTGAAAGGACACTTTGTCAAGTCTAGGCTAGTTAGCGACTGTAAGAGGGCTCTTAGGAGATTGATGAGGGATTATCGTATCAGACTCTGCTGGGTACCGGGTCATTGCGAGATAAAGGGCAATGAGGTGGCTGACGAATTGGCTAGGAACGGCTCAGCTTTGGATAGGACTGCAAGTGAAAGCGGTGTGAGACCACCTCTGGGCTTTTACTTCAGGTTAGTTGGGGGAATGGATTCGGGATAGAACCAATCATGCATGGAATTGTAGAACGGACTGCAGATTATCAAGGGTCCTATGGCCCAAACTTGATAAAGCAGATACAAATCTACTTTTAAGCATGAAAAGGGGAAACCTGAAGACTATGATAGGTGTTTTGACAGGTCATTGTCCCATAGGGGAAATGATAGGGAATTGGGATAGGGGCTCCTCCGGTCTTTGCAGAATGTGCGAAGATAATGAGGAGCTGGAGACGGTGGAACATATTATATGTCACTGTCCATGTCTACAACTAAGTAGGCAGAAATGGTTAGGCAGTCGATTCCTTGACGAATTGGACAGTATATCGAGGTTGGATCTCGATAGACTGATAGGATTTGTCATGGGAATAGGCTGGCTGAGAGGGGGTCGTTGGCCTAGAGCGAGCGACACAAGGAGGTAGCACTTTTTCTTTTCATATTCTTTCTATTCTTTTCTATACTTCTCTTGGTCTCGGATCTTTCTCCATTATTTTCCTTCTTGCTCTTTTCTATGTCCTGTCTGTAGTTTATTTCTATTTTCTTCACGAAGGGACTCACAATGGACCTCATGGTCTCCGAGTGGATGCGCAAGTACTCGTATGAGTGCTGTGCAACCCTTCTTTACCTACCTACCTACCTACCTATGTTCATGTATTTAAGAATATTTTTGAAAAAAATTTAAATATATAAAGTAACTTTTTTTGCAATTCTTCAAACATATTTTGAAATTTTGACCGAAATTTTTTTTATTATCGAATTTATATATCTAAAAAAAATTTTATCATAATTTATAAAATTATAGAGATTTTCAAAAAAAAATTTTATAACTTTTATTTTAAAAGTTATAGGGCAAAAACTCAATATATGGAAAATTAAATTTTAGTAGTCAAATATCTTTTAAAATATAAAAGACAACATAGTACAGCAACCATATCTTGCTTTTCCTAGTAGAATTTAGAAATGTAAAAATATTTAAAATCTGTTCATATTTATAAAAGTTACAAGCTCCGATATGTTTTTCATCTCCGAGGTAGTCAACTTTGGTCCATGTTAGCGTCCACCGTACTTAAGTTACACATTCCAGCAAACAATATTCTAAAAGCCTAACTACTCCATCGATGTTCCAAGTTTCATCAAAATCGGTCAAGCTGTTTAAAAGATCTAGATTTATTACCATTTACTTTGCAAAAAGCCCCATTGTGCATTGTTGTAAGATCAGAAGAGGTTTTTTTTGAAGAAAGCCTATTGCTTTGTGGACAATAAAATAGATGTGTTTGCAAAAATTTTAAAATTACAAAAATAGTAACCTATTTTTCAAACTTAATATTAATAAAACTTCAATAATAGCATGAGAAGACATAATTACTTTTTTGAGTTTCCTTTATGATCCTTCCTATAGCGAAGACATACACCGCAAGGATATTATACCGTTCTTATTAAAATTTATTGAATTTTTTCTTACTAATTGGATTGGAATACCTTTAAGTTTAGTTAAAAATTTTAGCCAGAATTCAGAAACTTTTAGAATGTATCTTAAGACCGACTCTCCAAGCATACTTCATGAACGCTTTTGGTCGTTATAAAGCTAAAAATTCCACAAAAGTGGCACATAAGGGTAACTATGTTGCAGATAACCCTTTTCAATAAATCCGTGTACAATTTTTGGAACTTCGGAACATTTTCGGATAATGCAGGATATTCCAAAAAAAGAGGAAACATCTTAAACAAGAATCTGTCTAATAAAAAAAGATGTAAGAAGCTATTAACTAAATATTTTTTTTTTTTAATTTTAAGAAATTCACACCTATTTTACTGTCCATGTGTGTATTCCAAAAGGCAAGGCTTCATAAATGGTTAATGAAGAAATTTTAAATTGATTTATAATGTTCATATTTTTCGATTAATAAAAAAAGTTTTTTTAATTTATTAATTCTGATAAATTACGAAATATATTAAAATAATTTTGGCTTTAAACTGCTTTCCGCTCGGCCAATAACGAATGCAGAAGTGCAGATTTTATGAAAAAGTCAACTTTTCACAAGACTTTTTTGAATTGCACAAAAAACATAATAGCGTTATGTTTTTACTTTTATTTTTAATGTATTGTATAAAAATATAAAATAAAATAAAATAAAATAAAATAAAATATATATATCAATCTTTCATTCCTTCAAACCATTTTAAAAGTTTTAACAACAAATTTTTGGCAATTTCTCAAAACAAACAACATTTAATAAATTTAACATAGTGTCTACATTAGAGATTTTTTTACCAAGACAAACGTCAAACTTAACGCGAATTTGTGTAAGGTGGCAACAGTTGCACCAAAACAACAATATGGCGTATTTATTATTGCTTTTATATATGCAGTTTGACAACTGTAATAACCAAAATAATAATCAACTGTTTAACTAAGATTACCTTGTATATATTAGCACTGACTTTGACGATTGTTTTGATATAAATTTGCCTAACAGCCCGTCTAGACGTAACATAATATGTAAGATTTTTGAGTCAGAGAGTGTCAAATTCGCTCTCTGAGAGAATTATTTCACGTGTAGATTCAAATATTAGTATTATAAGATGTATTATGAGACTGTTGTGATGAGATTTCTCTACACAACAATCTTATAAGATGAACTGTGAAAAAAATACACACACACGGAAGTTTGTATGTGTGTGTGCTTATATATTTTGGAAATTACAAAAAAAAACAATGTTTTTTGTAAAATTATTTATTTATTTCTTTATAATGATTGTTTTACATTAAAAAAAAAAATATTTTTATAAAAATTGTGTTAAAAATGTGCGATTTTTTTAAATAAAAAATACATGTTTATTCTGTGACTGATTGAAAATAATGATATCTTATAGGATTTATTAGAGTACGTGTACCCCTTATTTAAGATTAAACATAATATAAACAAAATGGTTACTCTCTTCTGCTCGCGTTATCTCACATATTATATCAACGTTAATCTCAGTTGTAGACCTGAGGTAATGTAGACACTAGGAATCGATTATTACGAATATTATCTCCTTACTAGTGCTGTGTAAGTATTGAGTATTAAGTATCGAGTATTTGTCCTCTTTTTTGGGTACTAAATACTGTAAAGTAGTTACTCAACACTTTTATAGTATAATTTTCTAATGATATCGTATTAAAATTATAATTGCTAAAAACATCTCTGTATAAAAATACAAATTAATTTTTAAATATATGAAAATAATTTTATTGATTTTTGTTAACGTTGAATTTAAAGTTAACGTCTTTATTTATTTTATGTTTCGTATAAATAAAATTATAAATTTTCATGCTAATTGGATAAATATATTTGTTTTATTTTTAAATAAAAGAATCTTAATTAGAAATTATATTTCAAATTAAAAATCAGTGAAGTATCTAGTAGTATCGAGTATGATTGTTTGGGATAGGGAAATGTATAATAAAATGTTATAAAATAGTGAATTTAGTAAGTTTTGAGACAAGTTGTAAGTTTTGATGCCATTTTTTTAATATTATTTATATTTGAAAAATTTCCGAAAAATGATTGCTGATCTATTTGAAAGATTTTTTAGGGAGTGAAAGACTGATATATAATACATAAGAAATATGGTAAAAATATGGTGTTATTATTTGTTGTGCGTGTAAAAAAGTTTTTTGAAAGTTTACTTTTTTTCATAAAATCTGCACTTCTGCATTCGTTTTTGACCGGGAGGAAAGCAGTTTAAAGCCAAATTTATTTCAATATATTTTGTAATTTAACAGCATCAATAAATTAAAAAAAATCATATAACATTTATTAATTAATCAATAAACATGAAATTTTCTTCTAAAATACACCATTTTCGACCAATGCGGGAAGTAGGGTGCAAATCCAAATCAATTTAAAATTTCTTTATTAGCTATTTGTGAAACCTTGTATTTTGAAATATGTAATTAAAACATTTTTTTTTAAGCGAAACTTTAAGCAAAAAGTGAAAGAATTGTAATATATTTTTGTATAGAAGCCATTTTTCATACTAATTTCAGAGTGCTAACTTTGAACATATTTCACAGCTATATTATTTTGGAATAAAGAATAAAAGGGATAATCCTCAGAACGAGAGTATTCAAAAAACTGACATTTTTAGAAAATCTGTTTTCGAATTATTCGAAAAGTAGCTTTAAAAAACCGGTTTCGAATACGGCTTTAGTTAAAAAATCGGTGCAAATGCAAAAATGGATAATAAAATCCTTATATATACTTCGCTAATGAAAAGATATGTAAGAATTATTTAAATGCTTATTCCAAGTATTAATATGTCTATAAATTTTTTAAGTTAATTCTCGTATAGCAAATATTTTTATAATGCTATTGAAAGAAATTCGTATTTCTAGAGGTGTTTTAAAAATGGTCAATGGAAACATTCACACGTAATATTTTGAGAATCATACAAGAACATACTATTCTTCATTTCTAGAGGGGTATATTTCCAACCTTATTTTTTTAAGGCACTTTATGTTTAAACATAATGGAAATAATACAAAAATCATTTTTTGTACTATCAAAGACCGTATTCACTAACAAGATAGACATTTGATAATTCTTTCATATATGAGGTTTGACTTTAAAATTGCCAAATGATAAAAAAGAGGCTAAATTAAACTTTAAAAAAGGTCAAAAAAGGCAAAGAAAAGATAAAATTTTTTAATCTAAAAATCTATTTTTTTTCGTTCTCATTAGTTTTTGATATTTTTTTCAAGATATTGTAATAAAATTATAAAACATAGAACGGCTGCCAGCAAAATAACCTAGTGAAAAATAGCCCAAAAGTTCTCATACAAATTTGGGTTATATTTCATATGAAAAATGACCCAATGTCTGGAACTGATTTTTCAAAATTTTTGTACCCTGTGTTAATCCTTTTGATGAATTGTTTCCAAATTGTTAGGTCCTTTGTAAGATTTTTTTAAATATATTAAATAATCTCTATGGATAATGTAGTATATTAAAAATAGTTATAATAATCAATTTGGAGAATAAACCGCCGAAAGTGAAAATTTTTATTAAATATAAATGATATCAGTTTTTTGTACGAATAAATGCACAAAAATGCTTAAAAGTAGCCTTAGGTCTACAACTGATATTAACGCTAATATAATATGAGATATAACGCCGTACAGTGTCCCATTCAGGAAATGAAATAGAAATAAATCTGCAGTTTGCGAAGGCTGGTCCGGGATTTTAATTTTGAACTTGGATAATATAGACATAATGGGGCTGGTCCGCAGGGTCCCAAAGCTGGACATTTTGGATATGACAAATATTTAAAACGATCCTGATTCGTTATCTTAACCGATATGAGAGATTTTTATATAGTTTATTCTGCTAGTAGAGATCTACAAAAGCATCACCGTATGTATAGGTTGTCTATTTTAGTTTACTAGATATTAGGCTTCAAAGATTAAAAATTTTACTTTTGGACCTGCATTGGTGAAGTTTTTTTCCTTAGAGCGGTTCCAAAATTCACCCGATTTTTTTAATGTTTTTTCTTTTATTAACAACAAATAACCAAATTGTGTACAGGAAATCTTTACGGAATCAAAAGGCTATATGCATTTGAATTTGAACTTTGAAGAAAAGTCGAATTATAGAATTATAAAATAAACTAATTGAATAAAAGGATTTGCAACCGTGAACAGCGAAAAGAAATAACAAGACAAGATACTTGTTTGACTTCGACTATAACAATAACTTCCTTATTTCCAAAATTCTTAAACTAAAGCTAAACAAGCCAAGGGTCACTGTGTTTTTCTTGTTATTCTATGTTGAGAGACAAATAAAGGAAATTCACCACTAATGATGTACATACATATGCAAAAAACGAGAAAGAAAGATATAGTTGGTCAAGACCGACAACATGATACCCTACACCATAGTGCACGAGCATAAAAATTCGGGAAGGGGACTTTTATTACACCTGTGGCCAATTTTACTACATGTAAAATAAAATATACAAATACAGAATAATGCGATGATACTAACATCTAGATGATTTAATGCACTTTAGGGCGATTCCTGGAAGTGGGTTTATATTGAAGCTATGGTAAATTACGGAGCGATTTTCATAAAATTTGGCAATGTTGTTTCTAGTTACATAAAACTTATTTGTGTGGAATATTAAATTGATACTAACATTCGTATGGGATTTATGCACGTTAGAGTGATTTTCGGAAGAGGGGTTTATAGGGGAGCTATGATAAATTGTGGACGATCTTCATTTGGTGCAAAGATTGATTCTTATACAGAACCGAATTTCATTAAAATATTCTTATTTTTAAGGCACTTTTGAGTGTTTAAACTCTATTTCGATGGGACATTTGTATGGGAGCTAGGTGAAATAATGGACCGATCACAACCAATTCCAATAGGCTTCGACCTTGTATCATTAAAGTCCCACGAGCCAAATTTCATTGAATTATCTTTAAAATTGCTACCAGTACTTTGTGCAGAAGGTTTATATGGACAGCCAGCCAGCCGTCCAGCCAGATGGACGAACGGACATCGTTATATCGATTTAAAAAGTGGTGGGTGGGTGTTTGGTAACTTTCTCTATGCGTTACAAACATCAGCACAAACGCATAATACCCCAACCATCTATGGTGGTGTAGGGAATAACAAATGTAACGAGTATAACAAAGTAATAAATAAAATATTTACCTATATTGAATTCCTGTTTACAATAACACTGATATTAATTATCAGATATAAATACAAAGTAAAATAAGAAAACAAATATAACTTAACGGTTAATTGAAAATTAAAGTGGATCATATTAACAAAATTTACATCAAATTACAGTGGAATGAGTGGTCCATTAATATGAATAAATTTAAATACAATAAAAATGCACAATTAAATAGAAATAAATATAAAATAAAATAATGAATTTAACAACATATTAACAAATGTCAAACGGTGACCTAACATGCCAGCCCCATTCAAAAGAACACTTACAAAATGGCGCTTATCCGGGCTCAATACTCATGATTATTCATTTATTGCGTAGGGACATCATGTACTGGCAAACTACGTAGGGGAGCGCCAATTAGAAAGTGACCTGATGTAAGGGCTTCAAAATCTTTTGGATCAGAGGAGTCTTGAAATTATAATAGCCTCTATCTCGATCATCGCTGTTATCAGCTCTTCGTATGTAAGTCTAGTGTTAGCCAGGGTTTTAGTTAAATGGCCCTTTGCAAATTTTACGGACGCCTCCCACAATCCGTCAAAATTTGATGCCGTATGGGAAACAAAGCGAAAATTTATAAATTGATTTGAGAAATAATTTGTAATAAAATTTTAATTTTTTGGAACAAAAAGGAACGACTTTAATTGAACGAACTTATAACTTGCACCAATGTAATTAGTGGCTTTATCACAGAGTAAATCTGTGGGCAAACCTCTTCGCTCAATCAACCTTTTCAGAGTGATAATAAAGGCGTCAGTTGATAAGTCCGAAACCACTTCAATGTGTTCAGCTTTGGTTTTATACCTTTCCTCTGAAGCAAAGTAAGTATTGACTGGACCACAAAAATCAACGGCACATCTACCGAAAGGCGTTGCAGATTTGAGACGCTCTACGGGTGAATTTCCCATCATCTGTGGTAGCAATTTTGGCCGATAACGAATGCATTGTGGATACAAATTTACGTAGCTGCACAATAGATTTTTTGAGTTGATGATCCAAAACTTTTTGGCGAATTAACGACATTAGAGCCTTAGGTCCAGCTAGATAGTTGCTAATATGTAGATGGTGTACATAACAGTTGATAGGATTGATTTTTACTAGGCAGAATTATAGGATGCTTTTGACCTTCAGAGATAGATGCTAACTCCAAACGACCACCAACTTTGAGCAAATTGAAGCCATTTGATGAATCAAGGAAGGGGTTGAGATACTTGGGAGTATCCTTTTTCTTTAGAGAACGATTTTTATCTTCTTGAAAATGGAGCTTCTGGATGTTAAAGATAATACGAAATAAGGTATTTTCTACTTCTTGGGGCTGCAAAGAATCAAAAAATTTTAGTTTTTAGTTTATGGGCAAAACGAAGTATCAGGCGACAATACGAATAATTTTAAAATATGAGCTATATCTTACGATCGAATCTAAAATGTAATTAGATTTTACTTCAAGGCACATTGCAGTTTTGCGTTTTTCTCTATCGATTTCTTATTGATTTTTTTCCAATAACTTATCCATTTTATTAGGAGACCACTGAACAGGATCTAGAGCGAGAAATGCTGTCCATTGAACTATATAGAAAGTCCTTGAACATATAGATGAAAGTTCTTGAACAGTAGAACCTCGAGAAACGATATCAGCAGAATTGAAATGAGTTGGGACATATCGCCAACTACAAGCATTAGTAAGTTCCTGAATTTCTGACATCCTGAGGTCAACAAAAACGCAGAATGCTGATATTTTTTTTTTTTAATATTTTCTTGCTATATCTTCCCAACCGATATCGGGGAGCAAAAAATTCTATTTCCAGGAAATTAAAAACATATTCAATGATATAAAAGATATTAAAATGTTTGATTCCCGCTTTGCGATTTGAGAAGAAAATTGGAAATTTGTTGAAAAAATAGGTCAAATTAGGGAAATACTGGTTCTCGCATGAATCCATTTTTTTTTTTAATTTTTTCCTTCAGAATATTTTTTATTTATAACCCCAGGTCTACAACTGAGGTTAACGCTGATATAACACCGGATAACACCGGAAGAAAAGAGTAATTATTTTGTTTATATTTTGTTAAATCTTAAATAAAGGGTACTCCGTTGGAGTCTTTGCTACATTTACTCCTATCGGATGCGTCCCCAGGTGGCGGATCGGGGGGATTGGTTGTAAGGCACATGATATATACACTCTACTGAATGGTGCATTCTGGCCCATCGCATGGGGGTATATATCATGTGTATTATCTCCGATCTTAGGGCTTTCACAGCTTCTCGCGGACCAAATAAATGTAGTGCACTTTAAGGTCAAGGTGGTAGGCAGTAGTGCTGAGGACCTGAATGGTTAGTTGGTGCCTAAACAAACTAACAGCTAACAGCTCCCCTCCAACGCCCATAGCACGGGTTGGTTGTAATTCTAGCCTAGTCCGCGCACGCCGTCACTGCGCGAGATGGTCCTTTCCCTTTATTGGCATACTCGTGGGACAAGATTGATAATTTTAAAAATTTTAAAAATCGAACACAGGATAACGGACAGTCGCAGGGCGACAGGACTGAAATGGACGTGAATACGGACGACGATAATGTGATGATAGGGGTCCAACGTGACATTCTTCTTCAGGAAAGTCAACTGTTGGGCCAGCTATCAGAGACGGATGAGATTCTGGGTATCTCGAGGGATTCCTTCAGTGAGACCAGAGCCACTGAGAAACTTGAGAATCTTACTCTCGGCTCTGAAGATGAACATGAGATCACTGTGATCTCAGTTCGCGCTCAGAGTCTGGAGAAGAACTCGAATGTTGAGGCGGGGTCTGAGCGGGGGGATGGCTCGACGAACTCAGAGGGTCATTCGTCTGGCAGTGTTTTAGTTCGGCAATGTTCTCGGTAATGCTTGATGCGACAACCGACGATATAAGCCGAACTAAAGAGGAGAATGCTCGTAGTGGCGCAAGAGCCTCTCTTGACTATCTGCACAAGATAGCCATTGAAATGGTTGGTCATACTCTATCCAGCAAACCTGGCAACCAACAAAAGTTGTCAGAGATGCTAGGCCTAGAGATGATCAGCCATCAACTAGTAAGAGGACTTCACTTTCGAAGCCTGTCAGCTGCAGTAGTGGGGCTGTGCGAGCTTCGATTGTGAAGCCCTGTAAAGGCCCTCATAAGGGGGCTATTAAGAGGGCCAGGTCTGGGGATGACCAACAACCTTCGATGGCCAAGAATGTTGTTCACATGCCAAACAGCTCTAGTAAGGGCCACCATAAGGAGGTCATTGAGAGAGCTGTATCAGGAAGTGAACAACCCTCAACATCGAAAAGAGCGAAGGAATCAGTGTTGCAGAACTGTATTCAAGCTGCTGTCATTGATAGGGTTGATCCGGATGGGAGGATCAGCGTTGAGCAATGGCGACAAATTGAACACAAGCTCATTGAGGAAATCGCCCTTGTTGAAGGAAGGCCGGATGAGGTATCCTTCAAAGGCGCAGACTGGATGAAGGGCGCCAAGACTATTAACTGCGGTTACGAGAAATCATTTGAATTTCTCAGGAACGCAGTTGCTAGGTGCGACACTCTCTATCCAGGAGCGAAGCTTGAGGTGATACTCGCATCTGAGCTGCCCCTGCGTCCAATAGTGACAGCATGGTTCCCTCCACCCATTTTAGAGGTTGGAACCATACTGACAGTATTGGAAAATCAGAATAAGGGTCTTCTTACAGGTCAATGGAAGTTGGTGAACACCATGACCTGTAAGGAGAACCAAGGCAGAGACTTCAGATTCGCAGTGGATCAGGAGTCTCTGAAGAAGCTGTAGTCACTGGGGGAGTGGTCAATTTCGGATTTGGGGTGATCAGGTTTAGGTATAACAAATCTGATAAACCCAAAGAGGCTGTCAGTGGTGCAAATTAACTTGCATCACTGTGAGGCAGCCTCAACCGAACTGACAAGACTCCTCATTGACTCCAACGTGGCCCTCATACAGGAACCCTGGATTAACAACACCAGGGTATGTGGTCTGAGGGTCACGGGGTACAACCAGATCATACCATCCACAACGGAAAAGGTACGGACATGTATACTGGCTAGGAATAATCTAAATATTAATTTTCTTCATTCCTTTAGCAGTGGGGACCTTACAGTCGTCCAACAGGAAGCCGCAGGAGGTAGCGGGCTTATAATGGCGGCTGTGTACATGTGTACGAGGCAGCCGATCCACCAGGTATCGCTCTGCAGCAGCTGGCGGAGCACGCTAGGAGGAGAGGCGCGTACATGGTCTCGGGATGTGATGCGATCGCTCACCACTATCAATGGGGAAGCAGGGACACCAACAAAAGAGGTGAGTTGGTATACGATTTTATAACTTGTTATGATCTACACATCTGTAATAGGGGTAGCACTCCTACGTTCAGAACGAAAGATAGGGAAACAGTTATAGATGTAACGCTGGCTAACCGTGGGGGAAATTATGTTAGGGATTGGAGAGTAGTTTTGAATTACTCTTTTTCCGACCATAGCATGATATCTTTTGGTCTCAACTTTGAGAAAGCGAGGGAGCAGCCCTATAGGAACTCGAGAAGGACAGATTGGAAGTCCTTTAGGAGGTCAGTCTGTAGGGACCTTAGGGATACTGAGGACTGGAGAGATTCAGTTGAGGGTATCGAGTTGGTGGTGAATAATTTCACGAATGTTATTAGGAATAGTTTTGTGCTCAATTGTCCAGTGATTTATCCTGGAAAAAGGAAACAGCCGAAATGGTGGACTAAGGAACTTAGGGACCAGCGGTCTACAGTTAGGAAGATGTTTAATAGGGCCAAACTAACGAGGAGCGATGAGGATTGGAATAGCTATAGGGATAGTTTCTCTAAGTATAAGAAGGACATTAGAAGAGCGAAGCGGACTTCATGGGTAAATTTCTGTGAATCGGTGGACTCTGTTAACGAGTTGTCTAGGCTTAGGCGAGTATTATCCAAGGACCCAGTGGCACCTGGATACATAAAACGTGCGGATAACTCGTGGACAGTGTCTAGCTCAGAGTCCTTCAGTTTACTTATGGAGACTCATTTTCCAGGCTGTAAGGATATAGAATCTGATGGAGGGACAGGTAGCGTCAGTGATAACCTACAACCCGAAGCAGATGCTTGGGATACCGTTGTGATAAGGGAGATGATCACTAGAGACAAGGTATTATGGGCGGTAAAATCATTCGAGCCATACAAATCTCCGGGCCCGGATGGAATATTTCCGGCCATGCTACAGAATGTCGATGAAAGAGCCATCTCTCTATTGACGGAGGTTTTTAGGGAATGTCTTAGAATGAAGCACATTCCCAGAGGGTGGAGAGAGTTAAGAGTCATTTTCATACCCAAAGCGGGTAAGACGACTCACTCGAAGCCCAAGGATTATAGACCGATCAGCCTATCGTCTTTTCTATTGAAGACAATAGAAAGACTGATCGATTGTTATCTTAGGACTAGCATAGGAACTCAGGTCATTAGCGAGTCTCAACATGCTTATCTTAAAGGTAAGTCCGTTGAGAGTGCTCTGCATGACGTTGTGAGTTACATTGAGCGGGGTCTGCTGCAGAGGGAATATACCATGGCAGCTTTTCTCGATATAGAGGGGGCCTTCAATAATATCACGATAGAGGCTATTGAGGAATCACTTGTTTCGCTGAATATAAGTAAGCTCCTTGTTGAGTGGATAATTCTGATGCTTAGCAGTAGGGTTATCAACTCAAACATGGGAGGCACTTGTATGAGGAAACTCGTGACTAGGGGCACACCGCAAGGGGGGGTCCTTTCTCCATTACTGTGGCTCTTGGCCGTGAACGTCATTTTAAGACAGTTTGATGCTAAGGGACGGAAGATTGTGGCCTACGCCGACGACGTTGTTTTACTGGTCTCTTTTAAGTTTTTATCTACGATCAGTGAGGTCATGCAGACAGGTTTACGTGATCTGTCCCTTTGGACCAACAGTAAGGGATTAGGGGTAAACCCCGAGAAAACGGAACTAGTTTTGTTCAATAGGAAATACAAGGTCGAGCATTTTAGCTTGCCAGTATTGAACGGGATGGAGCTTGCATTGTCAAGTGAGGCCAAATACCTGGGTGTGTACTTGGACAGTAAATTGTCTTGGAGGAGAAACACCCAGGAGAGGGTTAAGAAGGGACTCAATGCCTATTACACCTGCAGGAACTCTATAGGTAAGAATTGGGGCCTTAGGCCGCAAGTTGTATACTGGATTTACACTTCGATTGTAAGACCGATTCTTACTTATGGCTGTACAGTCTGGTGGAAGGTATTGGGTAAAGAAACGTATAGGAAACTTCTCTCTAAAGTTCAGAGGTGTGCTTCAGTTGGCATTTCAGGTGCCAGGAGAAGTACACCTCAGGCGGCGCTGGACATAATCCTCCACCTTCTTCCAATTGAGGAATTTGTGAGGGGTATGGCTGTCCGCGGCCTATTTAGATTGAAGGAACTGGGATTATTAGGTACTTCTACAGCGAGGCACGTCAGGATACTAGATGAAGTCAAATTTAACGGTCGGACACTATCCTTGGCTGAGCCTACGGATTATGTCGGGACTACGATTGTCTTCGGGACTACTCCCGCTTTGGTGTTACCTAGCAGGGACCTCTGGGATGGAGTAGAAAATCTCTATGGAGGATGTGCGGTCTTCACGGACGGTTCGAAAATGGAAGTTAGCACTGGTGCAGGTGTATACTTTATGGGAACTGATATCACACGATCCTACAAATTGTCTGACAGTTGTAGTGTCTTTCAAGCGGAGATTCTTGGCATTTATAAGGCTCTAGGCTTGATTGAGCGGAATGTTGAACGAGGGTCTGAGATTACTATCTATGTTGATAGTCAGGCAGCGTTATTGGCTCTGACTAGTCATTTTGTTAGGTCCAGATTGGTACTTGAGTGCAGAAGGGAATTGAGAAGGTTAATGGATTCCTATATGATGAGACTCTGTTGGGTTCCTGGTCATTGTAACATTCTTGGCAACGAAATGGCCGATGAGCTAGCTCGCAGTGGCTCGGAGCTAGATAGGTCTTTCATAGAGTCATCTGTTAAGATTCCAATTGGGTCCTTCTTTAGGGCCATAAGGGAGTGGACTCTGGACAACACGAACCGAGCCTGGAGTGACAGATCGGACTGCAGAGTTTCTAGGGCATTATGGCCTAGCTTAAAACTGGCGGATTCCAAGCATCTTCTAGGTATGAGTCGTGGTAGTCTTAGAGTCATAGTAGGTATGGTTACGGGTCACTTCTCAATTGGGAATATGATGAGTAAGTGGGACATTGGCACATCAGACTTTTGTAGAACGTGCGATGATGTTGAGGAGCTAGAGACAGTGGAGCTCATACTCTGTCACTGTGTAGGGCTTCAGCGTAATAGGTTGAAGTGGTTTGGAAGCCATACACTACATGAACTAGGTGAGGTTAATTGCAAACGACTTGTCAACCTCATAGGGTTTGAAATGGGAGTAAACTAGCTTAGGAACAATCGTAACTGATTGATTGGATATAGGTTCCACTTTTCTCTCTCTCTTTCTATCATAAAGCGATCACAATGGGCCGTTCGGCCTCTGTGTGTAGGCGTGAATACGCCACCCTTTCTAACCTAACCTAACCTAACCTAACCTAAATAAAGGGTACACGTATTCTAATAAATCCTACAAGATATCATTATTTTCAATCAGTCACAGTGTAAACATGTCTTTTTTATTTATGAAATTCGCACTTTTTGACACAGTTTTTATAAAAAAGTTTTTTTTTAATGTAAACAAGCATTAAAATGAAGCAATTTTACAAAAACACACATTCTTTTTTTTAGTAATTTCCAAAATACACATGCACACAAACAAACTTTCGTATATGTGTATTTTTTGACAGTTCATGTTATAAGATAGTTGTGTAGAGAAATCTCATCACAACAGTCGATATCGATATTTGAATCTACGCGTGAGATAATTTCTTCAGAGAGCGAATTTTGCACTCTCTGACAGAAAAATTTTACAAATTCTGTTATGGGTAGGTGGGCTGTAATACTTCTTTCCCATAATACTAATATTTATATCTACACCAGGGTTAGGTTAGATGGGTAGCTGCAAATGTAACTATAAATGTAAATACAGCTCACTTGAGTCCTGTTGGTCCCTTTGTGTTACCCTAATGGATCATGTGAATCTGTTTTCACATGTGCGAAAATAGGTTCGAATCGAACCAACCTGACGCACGAATAAAAGATCTGATCCGTCTAACATCAATTACAGAGTGATCCGTGCATATATGGACTACCAAATTTAGTAGTTCTTATATTCTCAAGAGCAGGACAGTGACAAAGAAAATTTTCTACTGTCTCTTCCTCCTCGTCTTTAAAGCAACTTCTACAATAGTCGTTAAAAGGGAGTCTTAATCTTCTAGCGTATGCACCAGCAATCCAGTGCTCTGTAATTGTAGCTACAAGTGTTCGTAGCTGACAGCTTGGCAATCCCAGAATGAAATTCGACCATTTCTGATCGTACTGGGGCCATATCTGCCTCGAGATAGAACATGCGGGCGCGTTTGTTCATCTTTGTTGAGCTATTCTCGACAATTACTGTAGTATCATTGATCTGCAAGATGACAGCGGTATGCTCACTAACTGGTCCGTCTCTTCACTTTGAAAAAGGGAACCCGTTCTGGCTATTTCATCCGCAATAATATTTCTCGGGTACTTGAATGACCCTTTACCCAGACCAATTCTAGGTTTGAATGTCTCGCCATTTCATTTAAAGATATCCGGCATTCATGTACCAGCCTCGATGTCGAATAGACACCCGAAGGAGACTTAATCATACAAATTTGAATATCCACTCCGAATACTCTATAGTACATTAGCCAATTTACCGATCTCCTAATGGCAAAGATCTCCGCTCGAAGAGCAGTGCAGTGATCCAGCAATTTAAAGGAGATGTTCCTCCTATATGCGGGAATGAAGATACCTCCCCCAACCTCTTCAGAAGATTTTGGAACCATCAGTCTAAGCCTCAATAGATTCATCTCTTATGGTGGGATCGGCTGAGGTTGAAACTGAGAAGCCTCTGTCCAGAAAGGATTTGGGAATATAATAATCAATATTGTCAGGAATGTCATCTGAGATTCCCAAACACCAGGGTTAGAAAATAGAAATTTCATTTCCATTTCGTAGGTAATGAAATCAAGTAAAAATGGTATCTTAGGATATTAAAGGTACTAAATTGTCTGAAAAAATATATAATCCATGAAAAATATAAAACTAAAAGTTATTTTAGATTATCGGCCTTATGCATAATAGTTTTGAGCAACTTATAAAAGGTCTTATTAAAGGCTAAAAAGAAATTTTGAAAAATTGTTATTCATAATTATGGTACAACTCTATTAGGGAGAGTTGTAATTTTAAAGTCTTGCTATTGAAAAACTAAAAATGGTAAAATATTAAAATGTTCTGTTTATATAAAATTTGCCTCTTATATTTGCATCAAATGAACACTATACGCAATTTATTACACATATACTAGTTTTCGTAATATCCTATTCTGTTTTTTTAATTTTTTGTATTTTTTTATTTTTTAATATTTTTTTTCTTTTGAAGGATATCTTCACCACAATGTGTAAAGGGTATATATAAGTTTATCATTTCGTTTGCAATTTCCAATATTTTCATCGGAGAGCAAAAAGGTTTATATTTGCGGTTGAAATAGCACTTATGAAGCCTACCGATAACTGTTATATATAAGTAGTATATTTGTATAGGTTCTTAGACAGATTTTTCCTTCCTATGGCATTCCCATAAGGAGGTTTTTTTAATTAGAATTGAAATGCGAAGGCAAACGTTGTTTCTGTTTTCAGTGAAGAAAAATTTTTATGAAATTGAAAACCAATGAATTTATTTTTGTACAACAATATGTAATATTTATGTTAAAGTACATGCAAACAGTTGAATAGGATGAAAAATTTTTACTTTTATTTTTTTGCACTTTTAATTGTGATGAAATTTGAAATTGCTGACTTGGATATATATCTAGAATAATTTTAAAATTAGTGTATAACTCAATATTTACATATGGAAACTAAATTAAGATTTTCTCAAAATATTCTTCCTTTGGAGTAACACAATAAGAAACGTTTTTTTTATTTTTTATAATTTGTTATTGCATATAATAATTGCAATATGTGAAAATGTAAATTTATTTGTTTTAGTGATATTTATAAAAATAATGCATTCCCATATAAACATTGAAGAGAATATTTTCTTTAACATGTTGCAATAAGATACATGTTTGCTTTCTTTTTTGTGTACTTAATATGTACATTAACTGAATGCTGGCTGAGTGAAATATTTTTGTATTATTATTATTATTTTTTTTTAATTCAAAAGCAATGAATTTTTGCAAACTTTTGTAACATTTCTTATGTTTTAGTATTGTTAGATATGAAGATTGAAATTAGAAGTTTTTCTTTTTATTTTTCCCATATGCATAAAAAAACTTGTACAAGCTTTTGATTTTAATGAAAAAATGTGTTTGATTTTGTTAGCTATGGTCATGGATAATTTGTTCTTAATTTTATATTATAGGAAAATGATACATACATTTGACTTTAAAAGAATTAATTCTTTAATTAATTTTTTGTAATAAAATGTTCAATAGGATGTTTTTATATTTATATGAAGCTTAAAGCCAACATTTTTACAAATATTTTTAAAAATATATACGGATCGTCTAGATATTTATGCGATTAACTATAAATTTCCATTTTATGTTTTAATATTAAATAGGAAAATGTGGTCTTTTGACTTTAATGATGAAATACATTGTCTGATTTTGTTATTTATGCTCATATATAGCTAATTAAAAATTACTCAGGAAAATTTTTTAACATTCTAATAAAAAGATCTATCTTTTTCATAATTTTTTTATTGTATATAAATAAATGAATTTTGAGAAAATGTGGATTTTTAGTTGATTAACAATTTTCTTTCGAATGTAATTTTTCCATAAGGATTATTTTGTTATTCATTGATTTTTTTCATAATTTGTAATTGATTATAAATAAATACAATGAATTTTATTTCAGCTTACCATTAATACATTGATGAGTTATTTTTAATTTTCACATGTTATAATAAGGTACATGCGCATGTGTGCAAGACTTTCTTTTTTTCATATATTTATTTTTGATTTTTTATGCAATTTAGTTCTTAATGAAATATTGCTTGAATTTTGTATTTGTAAAAATAATTGTATAATGAGAGTTTTTTAATTTGTATATAAGTATGTGTGTAAATATATATTTTTCTTATGTTTTAATATTGTTAAGTGTAAAAATGGAAATGAGATTTTTTAACAATTTAGTATAATTAAGTTTAATAAAATTTGTGGTTGTCTTAATTTTTATAAAAAAAAAAAATAAAAAAAATGCACAATTTGTTACAGTATAAACGAATGAGTTTGAAGGGCGTTTTTTGTTAAACAGTGATAGTCTACGAATTTATGAGCGGTCGAAAGAACGTGTATAGAAATGACCTCAGGGAATCAAAAAATATCATTACTATTAAAATATTCCTGGTACTGCTTGGCACTGGGATCTGGAAATTCAAGTTTTGGAGAAAATTAGTTTATAGTTTATTGTTGAACTTTTTTATATAGTTTTTTAGAATTTTTACATGTTCGGCTTAAGTTTATTAAATAATTGTAGAAGAATACAGTGTAAAAGTTTTATTGGACACTCGGTAGAGTGGAATGCATTTTCTGGTCCGCCACGACTGTCATCAGCACTCTTTAGCGTCCCACCGTGGTGTTCTCTGTAAACATCAACTATTTAACTTACAACTTTTGGAAATGGAATCTGTAACTTATTTTCCTTATTTGTTATTAAGTAAGAAGAATAAATATTTAGGTTTCTACAAAAACCAACTTTTTACAAAAATTTTACCATAATTCCTAAAATCAGAGAATGTATGAAATAGATTTTTTTTCAAACAAATCATGTTGCCAAACTGATATATTTCTTCATTACATACAAAAAGATTGAAAATATTACCTTTTATAAAACCGAAACCTCTACTTTAAATTTTAATATGTCACGAAAAATTCCAAAATTGTGCTATTGTGGATGTGAAAAAGTCATAACTAAATAATTCCCTGCAAACATTTTATATTGCGAAAGTCACTAACAAGAGTCTTCCGGAAATTGAAACTAATCGCCAAAACTATTGCCAAAGTATCATAAAAATCATCTTCCGTCGATAAGAACTATTCCTCATGGAAATGTCTTCCAAACGAAGTATCACAAAACGGTCTTCTTACTATCATATAGAAGATGATTATGTTCACCTTCTATTTTTTGTCCCTTTTTATTATTTTACTAATAAATACAAAACAAGAACTTTTAAAATTTAGATAAAACATAAAACATAAAAAAAAGCATGAAACACTATTCACTATTCACATAAATTCAGTAGTTAAAGAACTCCAGACAAAATCCCTTATAAAACTTTACGTGGATTACAGGTACTCGTAAAGAAAAATAAAATTAATTATGTACGTAGGTACATTTTGTATCAAATTGTGTTTGAATTACCTTTCAGATTTATACTCAAATTACAAACAGAACTTAGAATTTTTCTTCAGGAATTTACTGCTTAGTTGACGCTAGAATACCTAACCATTATTAGACTTTTGCGATACCAATTAGTAACATTAAAATAACATTCAATTACATTCTTTATAAAATATAATTTTAGTAAAAAATAAAATCCTTATTTATGAGGAACAATTGCATTCTCATATTTAATATTTACTGTACCCAACTGTACGTCAGTTGAAGTATTTCTGAAGTCAACTTTTCGTACTTTTTTTTTGCAACAGAAAGAAACTGATAATCTTCTTAATATACCCTAAGAAGATTAATGCGCAACACTAATGTACTTTGTTGTTGTTAAATTCGAATTAATGCCAAACTATCTTTCAGAAGTGACTCCAGAGTATACTTTGAGCAATTATCTGTCAATCTTCCAGAAGACACTAGGAAATGTCGTATCGAAGATAGGCAACAATATTATTTTCCAAATGTATGAAGGGTTTGTTCCAGTAGCCAATGTTTGAAGCTGTGTTTGTGCTGAAATACTCAAAAAGTGCAATTTTTCGTGAGATATTAAAATTAGTTTTTGTTCTATGAAAGATATCAACTTCTTTTTTGCGTATATAATTAAGAATTATGTCAGATTTATTTGAAAAGAATCGAGTTCATACTTTTTCCGATTTTTTGAATTAAAATTAAATTTAAAAAAAAGTTTTTTTGGAGAAGCTATAAATATATTATCTATAATAAAATCTTTGTTAATTAAGATATTGTAACAAAATTTTCGGTGATTGTAGACTTTTTTATTTAAAATTATAAATTGCAATTCACAAAAAAACCGACGAAAATCCCAAGGGTGGGATTTCTGGAATTTTACCCATAAAGTCCACATTTGCTTTAAGAGATTTTTAGGCCGAAGTAAAATTTTGACCCATTTTTGGACAAGTTTTTTAGTTATTTTTTTCAACTTGGCGGGCTCAATTAGAGTCCTAAAATATTCTCCGAATTCTGTAAAAAATTCTAAATAATTTTCGTGCAAGAATTGTATTCCTATATGGTTCCAATAAAATGTTATATTATGTCGAGTTAGAAAATTAAAATAATTACGATTTTTGTGATTTTTCTCAAAAAAATGGTGACATTTTTTCCCTCTAAAATATATTATTTTGTTCTGGACCATAATTTTTTCATGTTTCTAAAAGAATGCTTTAACATAAATGCATGTAAAGCAAATACTAGAACATTTGGGGTAACAATCTTGGCGCTAGAATTTCGCTAACTTTAATTTTTTTATTTATTTCATTATCGGGATGAGATGAAACCAACGGGAAATGTTATATCGGTAAAAACGAAGTTATACGTGTCCCGGCGTTTCGCTGGGTCACGTCTAGGAATCGAGATATATCGATTTGAAGTTAGTAACTATCATATAGAGGAAATTGTGACCTTTGGTGCTCTTTTTTTTTGACATAACTCGAGAACCACCAGTCCGATTTTGCTGAAACAAATTTAAAATAATTAGAAATTACAATTACTCTGTTCATACAACGTTTAGCTACATAAGCAACAGTTTCGCAGTTATAAATAAATGTATGAAGCAAAAAACTATTTTTTGCCTAAAAATTGAATTTTTTTATTTTTAATTCATAAAAAATCCAAAACGGTAAAAAAAGTGTCAAGTCCTATTACTTTCACGTAAAGTCACGTAACCTTTAAACAAATTCACAATTAAGTGAAGTTATGATTGAATTATGCATTGGTAGTCCCCCTCAATATAGAAAAGACCTTTAATAATGTGACTACAGAGGCAATCAAAATGTCTTTGGAAAGTCATTGGACATACACCAGTCACTTTCCAAAGCCTCATATGGAGTCTTCTAACTAATAGGGTTATTATCCAACATGAGACAGGGGGAGTTTTGTGTCCACTTCTCTGGAGTATCGCCGTCTACCCGTTACTCAGGAAACTTGATTTACTGAAGTTTAAGACTGTCGTTTATGCGATCGATGTTGTGGTGGTCGTATCTAGGAAATATATGGATACCATATCTCACCGCCTGCAATCTTTTCTAGGTATACATAACACATAGATTGCAATTAGTGGCTTAACTTAAATCCGAAAAAACCCAATTTTTTCTCTACTCTAGGAGGTACAAGATTCCACCTTTTCCACTTCCACGCCTAAAAGGTGTTGAATTAAAGATATCATATAGTGCGAAGTACCTTGGTACTATACTGGACTCCAAACTATCCTGGCTACAGAACACACGAGCTAGGGTCTCAAAGACAGATACTTCCCTATATATGTGTAGAAAATTTTGGAGAATAAATCCCAGGAATACGCAATGGCCCTCCATACATAAGTATGGTAATTAAGCTCATACTTATTTATTTAGGGATAGTATGATGGAAGGCTATGTCTACATTCCCGTTTATACGAAAAATATCTCATTTAAATTGCCAGATCACTACAGCATTCTCCAAGCAGAGATCTCGGCCATAAAGAAAGCGGTGAACTAGCTAATGCGCCATAGGGCATTCGGAGCGGATATAGAAATCGTTTACGTTTAATTAACCTTTATAAAGTAGTTTCTATACTAGACTAATTTTTATAGAGACAAACGTCAAAATCAGTGCGAATCTATGCAAGGTAACCTCAGTGAAATAGTTGACTATTATTTTTGGCAGTTACAGCTGTCAAACTTAATATATGAAAAACATGAATGAATTCGTCTCATTGTTGTTTTTGTACAACTGTTGGTACCTTCTATACATTCACGTTAATTTTGACGCTCTCTTGATAAATATATATAGACACTACGTAATGTCATATACTCGCAGTAGAGGAAAATTATTAAATAATTGCATACTTGTTTCTTATTGAAATAATACTAACACAACAGACACAAGATATTTCAAATGGAATCGAAACAAAACTAAATTCCGATATTCTATGAATTTTACTCATATAAGTGAAGTTTTTTGAAAGTATATTTTATTTACTTGCAAGCTATTGTAAAAAAATGTTACTTGTTCTTAATATATATCACCGATTTTTCAGTCAATAAAAATATAAAAATACTGGCTGTAATGATCCAAAATTTCATGCTACACCCTATATTTAATGCCAATAATTGTATAATAAAGATCTATACCCCCAAATTCAGATTTTGGTCCATTGAAGTACTAATCTTACACTACAAAATAATAAAAGCCGTTGCTAACAGGCTAGGTCCATATTAAAACGAGGTCATGTTTAAAAGAAATCCATGCATAAATTTTTGCTTAATAGGCTTAAAATTATATTATATTATTATTATTAATAGGCTAAAAATTTATATGCCAAAAATTGCTGCTTTTCATTTTGAATAAAAAAGCTTATAAAGTTTTTTTTCGCAAATTGTTAAATTAAAAATTTAGAGCGCAATAATCACATTAGTTACTTTTAAGACCTTTTTTATGATTGACCGGTTTATTATTTTTATTATGTAGCCCCATTACCAGAAACTGCAAGACTGGTTGGAAAGCATCATGAAAATTAAAACCACTAATGCAAGATCATCACTTAAGCAGTATGATTATAAGATGGCTATTATATCAACTTACACTTTGAACTTTAATTAACAATGATTGATGGAAAGGCATGCAATCTCATTGAATACTGATTCAGCCTGAACATGCCCAATATAAGGATTGAAAAAATAATTTTCACGAGCTCCTGCAGACAGCACTACAAATATTAATAAAGTTGCCCTATCATCCCTACATGCCTATATACGCTTTTCAGAATACATGCTTCATATTGGGTATGATCTCAAGTACAGAAGTATGCTTGGAAACCAACAAAAAAGTATTAGGAACAACAAGGAACTTATGGAAATGAGAGCAGATCAAAAAATGCGAATTCAAATTAAATTCTTTGAAAACTATGAAATTACGTCTCAAATTACTGGAATTGATGTGGTTTTTATATGATATTGAGAACATCACATAAATGTAGAAAGCTTTTGCGATCGTTATATCGACGGAAGGAATTAACACCCACTGTAATTCAATATGGTCGTCAGATTTTGGAATCAACATGCTACCACTAGGTGAATTAACATAAAAGGCTCTGGAGGCCAAAAACTATGACCTTAAGCACATTCTACTATTTAGTACAAGAAAAAGTTCGAGAATATGTCGAAAACGGGGCCCTTTGAATTACATTTCATTGTTTTCCGATCCTGCTCTGACATCGATAAGAAATAATGTATGAAAACGATGACGTCCAGAAGGTTCTTGATACATTCGATATACATGAATATTTCGTTGAAATAAAATGAAATGTACAGAAATAAATAAACTTTTATACTTTAAATATACGTTTTATGTTTTTAATTAATTATAGTTATTTTATGCTAATATCCGAGGTGACCAATTTCGGAGGTCCTCTCCCTGCCCCGAGACCAGCTAGAAACTTGTGCTCTTGCAAAACAGTTGGAAAATATCTCAGCAATAACTATGTGAAATTTCACTGAAATATATTTTACGGTTCAAAGTTATACAATTATACAATAAAAATAAAAAAAAACATGTTAAACAGCTGTGCAATTATGTATATAGAATGCTGCAGCACACATTTACCATAGAAATGAGGAAAATACGCAAATTTTGATGAAGAAATTCAATTTTGTGTTAATTTTTAATAATAATATATAAATAATAAAGTATTTTCTAAAATTAAAACTTGTTTTTAAAATTGGCTTTTTCAGTAAAATAGCCACCCCTTCTTTATCACAGGTGTGGCTTATAGAATATTTTTTGTGTGTTTAGCGAACTTCAGCTTTGACATTGTTGAGTTCCAAAAACATTGTGCGACAAATGGTAGGGGTCAGTGATCGGGAAGTGTTCAAACTACCGGGGAAAGTTATATCGGTAAAAAAGAAGTTATACGTGTCCCGGCGTTTCGCTGGGTCATGTCTAAGAATCGAGATATATCGATTTGAAGTTAGTAACTATCATATAGGGGAAATTGTGACCTTTGGTGGTCTTTTTTTTTTTACATAACTCGAGAACCACCAGTCCGATTTTGCTGAAACAAACTTAAAAAAATTAGGAATTACAATTCCTTTAATCTGTTCATACAACGTTTCGCTACATAAGCAACAGTTTCGCAGTTATAAATAAATGTATGAAGAAAAAACTATTTTTTGCCTAAAAAATTGAATTTTTTTATTTTTAATTCATAAAAAATCCAAAACGGTAAAAAAAGTGTCAAGTCCTATTACTTTCACGTAAAGTCACATAACCTTTAAACAAAATGAGATATAGATCATGAAAATCGCTGGACGCGTTTCGCTTTTATTCACAATTAAGTGAAGGTATCTCATTTTGACAAGAATATTGATTTTATGTTTCAATGAATTTGGATAATATTTATTATATATTATTTAATATAATTATTAACACGTAAAATTAAAAATTATTACAGGTAATTATTAGGTTATTACATAGATACATAGGTTATAAAAATCGATGAACGCAAAACTTATTTTCGTTTGTTTGCGCCCTTTACTTTCTTGCGTGGTGGTTCGCCCACTTGTTCAGAGTCTGTATCGGATGAGGATCTGTCTTCATCTGGAAAAAATCAATTGTTTTTAATCAGTCAGTTAACTTCATTTTTGTGACTTACCCTCGGAGGAAACTCCCATTGTATATTCTTCTTCTTCATCTTCATTGTCGGGATCGTACGTCTTTTGCGACCACCAACAAATTTCAGCCACCAGCGAATCGAGCCTTTTGCCTTTATGTCGCGTTTCCATTGGCATTGCCACTTGATGGAAGCGCTCGCCATGTTCATCCGACTCTGAGGCTAGCTGCTTGCTGAAGTATTCGAGATGGTGATGTAAGAATTGAATTTTGAGGGACATATTCACTCCAATTTTCTGGAAGTAGTGCAACATCTTGGTCACAAGGGCGGGGTAATTGTGTGCTCGCGTACTTCTCAAAAAATATCGTATTGCTTACTTCACTGCCTTCCACGCAAAGTAATCATTACCGTCTAAAGTACCTTTAAATTCCTTTGATTTCATGAGCTTTCGTATATCCGGCCCATTCAGAACACCTTCCTTCAATTTTGCTTCGCTGATTCGTGGGAAAATATTTTCCAAACAATCAAGAATTTTCGGTTGCTTCACAATGGCCTTGATGAAATTTTTTACGATTCCCAGTTTGATATGGAGAGGGGGCATGAGGACGTTCTCCATTGGCACCAGTGGGTCATTTACGCAGTTGTGTCCTTTCTCCGTTGGATCTCTAGCAAGCCACTCATGCGTTTCGTATTGGTTTCCTTTAAATCGGGTATCCCAAAGACACAATGAACACATGTTTTTCGTATAGCCTCCTTGGAGACTTCTTAGCATCGCCACGACTTTCAGATCACAACTGATCCGCCACATGTGATCAGTGTAGCAAACTTTATCCAAAATTATTTTCATGGAATCGTATGTTTCGCTCATGTCTGTGCTGTAGCCAATGGGAATGCTTGGTTTTTTATTATATTTATGTAGCAAAACGACTTTCAGGCTTGATTTCGAAGAATCGATAAACATTCGCCAATCAGCTGCGACATAATTAATGGCCATCGCCTCCATCAGTCCCTTTATATCGTGGCAGTACCGTTGGAATAGCAATTGTCGTCTTCGATATCCGGTGACTTTGACATTAGGCTCCAAATTGTTGCCTTCTTTCAAAAGCTGGGCAAGTTTTTCTGCTTCACGTTGCGAAAGGTTTAATTCTGCAAAAATCTTCTCCATTCTTGCTTGTGATATTGGAATTATTTTGTTCAATGGGCCGGCTTCTGGTATTGGTTTATAGGTGAAATCCGATTGATCCATTGTTTCAATAGAAAAAGAAGTTTCTCTGTCAGGACTTGGAAGCGGTGGAATTGGTATGTCATCCGAATGCGGTAGATGTATTTGTGCACTTTTAACAGATATGTAAACTCTTCGTTTAAGGCCTTTACGATTTACTCCACATATTTTGTTTGCGCAAGCGTAGCAGTTGTCGGAATTGTGCTCTCCTGGATCAGTCCAAATCATTGGTACACCAAAACGAAGTGAACTGCGTTTCCCTTGGATCCACATGTTAAGACCATTGTAGCACGTTTTACAAATTTTGTCTGGGACCCACGAAACGCCGCGAATTATTTCGCAATCAAAATAAAGTTTAAAAGCGCGCACCACTTGCTTAGTGAGTAATGCAGCATTTGTTGAAAAAGCTCTTTTGCCACTCATTTCGGTTTTATACTTTTATTACTTTTTCGTCACTTTAAAAAAAAACATACTTTACGCGTTCGGAGGCACTTGTTGAATGACAAAAATCGATCAGTGAACACCTACAAATACTACGTAAGTTTTAATATTTTACTGAGAGGTACTTATGAATTCGCGCATCTTTTAAGGGTGGCTATAAACCTGATTCGTGTGCGTTTTAAATTTTTCGAAACGTTCTAAAACATGACCACTCATAAATGTGGGTGCAATTTGTGTAAAAAAATCATGCAGGTAGCCAACGGAAAAACACCAAATAATTAAAAAAGTGCACTTTCCTTTTTTCCTTTTAATTGTCCACGCACATTTATGACCGTTTTTTAGTTTGTTACCGCTACCATAAAAATCATACAAACTTTTGTTTATTACTTTTTTTAATTTTGAAAATCATAAAAAAGTCATCAATGTTTTTTCCAAGGAATTTTGAGCATATCTCGAGCAAATTTTTGAAATTCATACCTTCACTTAATTGTGAAAGCGAAACGCGTCCATCGATTTTCATGATCTATGTCTCATTTTGTTTAAAGGTTACGTGACTTTACGTGAAAGTAATAGGACTTGACACTTTTTTTACCGTTTTGGATTTTTTATGAATTAAAAATAAAAAAATTCAATTTTTAGGCAAAAAATAGTTTTTTGCTTCATACATTTATTTATAACTGCGAAACTGTTGCTTATGTAGCTAAACGTTGTATGAACAGAGTAATTGTAATTTCTAATTATTTTAAATTTGTTTCAGCAAAATCGGACTGGTGGTTCTCGAGTTATGTCAAAAAAAAGAGCACCAAAGGTCACAATTTCCTCTATATGATAGTTACTAACTTCAAATCGATATATCTCGATTCCTAGACGTGACCCAGCGAAACTCCGGGACACGTATAACTTCTTTTTTACCGATATAACATTTCCCGTTGGTTTCATCTCATCCCGATAGTGAAATAAATAAAAAAATTAAAGTTAGCGAAATTCTAGCGCCAAGATTGTTACCCCAAATGTTCTAGTATTTGCTTTACATGCATTTATGTTAAAGCATTCTTTTAGAAACATGAAAAAATTATGGTCCAGAACAAAATAATATATTTTAGAGGGAAAAAATGTCACCATTTTTTTGAGAAAAATCACAAAAATCGTAATTTTTTTAATTTTCTAACTCGACATAATATAACATTTTATTGGAACCATATAGGAATACAATTCTTGCACGAAAATTATTTAGAATTTTTTACAGAATTCGGAGAATATTTTAGGACTCTAATTGAGCCCGCCAAGTTGAAAAAAATAACTAAAAAACTTGTCAAAAATGGGTCAAAATTTTACTTCGGCCTAAAAATCTCTTAAAGCAAATGTGGACTTTATGGGTAAAATTCCAGAAATCCCACCCTTGGGATTTTCGTCGGTTTTTTTGTGAATTGCAATTTATAATTTTAAATAAAAAAGTCTACAATCACCGAAAATTTTGTTACAATATCTTAATTAACAAAGATTTTATTATAGATAAAATATTTATAGCTTCTCCAAAAAAACTTTTTTTTAAATTTAATTTTAATTCAAAAAATCGGAAAAAGTATGAACTCGATTCTTTTCAAATAAATCTGACATAATTCTTAATTATATACGAAAAAAAGAAGTTGATATCTTTCATAGAACAAAAACTAATTTTAATATCTCACGAAAAATTGCACTTTTTGAGTATTTCAGCACAAACACAGCTTCAAACATTGGCTACTGGAACAAACCCTTCATACATTTGGAAAATAATATTGTTGCCTATCTTCGATACGACATTTCCTAGTGTCTTCTGGAAGATTGACAGATAATTGCTCAAAGTATACTCTGGAGTCACTTCTGAAAGATAGTTTGGCAATAATTCGAATTTAACAACAACAAAGTACATTAGTGTTGCGCATTAATCTTCTTAGGGTATATTAAGAAGATTATCAGTTTCTTACTGTTGCAAAAAAAAAGTACGAAAAGTTGACTTCAGAAATACTTCAACTTACGTACAGTTAGGTACAGTAAATATTAAATGTGAGAACGCAATTGCTCCTCATAAATAAGGAATTTATTTTTTACTAAAATTATATTTTATAAAGAATGTAATTGAATGTTATTTTAATGTTACTAATTGGTATCGCAAAAGTCTAATAATGGTTAGGTATTCTAGCGTCAACTAAGCAGTAAATTCCTGAAGAAAAATTCTAAGTTCTGTTTGTAATTTGAGTATAAATCTGAAAGGGAATTCAAACACAATTTTATACAAAATGTACCTACGTACATAATTAATTTTATTTTCCTTTACGAGTATCTGTAATCCACGTAAAGTTTTATAAGGGATTTTGTCTGGAGTTCTTTAACTACTGAATTTATGTGAATAGTGAATAGTGTTTCATGTTTTTTTTTTATGTTTTATGTTTTATCTAAATTTTAAAAGTTCTTGTTTTGTATTTATTAGTAAAATAATAAAAAGGGACAAAAAATAGAAGGTGAACATAATCATCTTCTATATGATAGTAAGAAGACCATTTTGTGATACTTCGTTGGAATAGTTCTTATCGACGGAAGATGATTTTTATGATACTTTGGCAATAGTTTTGGCGATTAGTTTCAATTTCCGGAAGACTCTTGTTAGTGACTTTCGCAATATAAAATGTTTGCAGGGAATTATTTAGTTATGACTTTTTCACATCCACAATAGCACAATTTTGGAATTTTTCGTGACATATTAAAATTTAAAGTAGAGGTTTCGGTTTTATAAAAGGTAATATTTTCAATCTTTTTGTATGTAATGAAGAAATATATCATTTTGGCAACATGATTTGTTTGAAAAAAAATCTATTTCATACATTCTCTGATTTTAGGAATTATGGTAAAATTTTTGTAAAAAGTTGGTTTTTGTAGAAACCTAAATATTTATTCTTCTTACTTAATAACAAATAAGGAAAATAAGTTACAGATTCCATTTCCAAAAGTTATAAGTTAAATAGTTGATGTTTACAGAGAACACCACGGTGGGACGCTAAAGAGTGCTGATGACAGTCGTGGCGGACCAGAAAATGCATTCCACTCTACCGAGTGTCCAATAAAACTTTTACACTGTATTCTTCTACAATTATTTAATAAACTTAAGCCGAACATGTAAAAATTCTAAAAAACTATATAAAAAAGTTCAACAATAAACTATAAACTAATTTTCTCCAAAACTTGAATTTCCAGATCCCAGTGCCAAGCAGTACCAGGAATATTTTAATAGTAATGATATTTTTTGATTCCCTGAGGTCATTTCTATACACTTTCTTTCGACCGCTCATAAATTCGTAGACTATCACTCTTTAACAAAAAACGCCCTTCAAACTCATTCGTTTATACTGTAACAAATTGTGCATTTTTTTATTTTTTTTTATAAAAATTAAGACAACCAAAAATTTTATTAAACTTAATTATACTAAATTGTTAAAAAATCTCATTTCCATTTTTACACACATACTTATATACAAATTAAAAAACTCTCATTATACAATTATTTTTACAAATACAAAATTCAAGCAATATTTCATTAAGAACTAAATTGCATAAAAAATCAAAAATAAATATATGAAAAAAAGAAAGTCTTGCACACATGCCCATGTACCTTATAATATGTGAAAATTAAAAATAACTTATCAATGTATTAATGGTAAGCTCAAATAAAATTCATTGTATTTATTTATAATCAATTACAAATTATGAAAAAAATCAATGAATAACAAAATAATCCTTATGGAAAAATTACATTCGAAAGAAAATTGTTAATCAACTAAAAATCCACATTTTCTCAAAATTCATTTATTTATATACAATAAAAAAATTATGAAAAAGATAGATCTTTTTATTAGAATGTTAAAAAATTTTCCTGAGTAATTTTTAATTAGCTATATATGAGCATAAATAACAAAATCAGACAATGTATTTCATCATTAAAGTCAAAAGACCACATTTTCCTATTTAATATTAAAACATAAAATGGAAATTTATAGTTAATCGCATAAATATCTAGACGATCCGTATATATTTTTAAAAATATTTGTAAAAATGTTGGCTTTAAGCTTCATATAAATATAAAAACATCCTATTGAACATTTTATTACAAAAAATTAATTAAAGAATTAATTCTTTTAAAGTCAAATGTATGTATCATTTTCCTATAATATAAAATTAAGAACAAATTATCCATGACCATAGCTAACAAAATCAAACACATTTTTTCATTAAAATCAAAAGCTTGTACAAGTTTTTTTATGCATATGGGAAAAATAAAAAGAAAAACTTCTAATTTCAATCTTCATATCTAACAATACTAAAACATAAGAAATGTTACAAAAGTTTGCAAAAATTCATTGCTTTTGAATTAAAAAAAAAATAATAATAATAATACAAAAATATTTCACTCAGCCAGCATTCAGTTAATGTACATATTAAGTACACAAAAAAGAAAGCAAACATGTATCTTATTGCAACATGTTAAAGAAAATATTCTCTTCAATGTTTATATGGGAATGCATTATTTTTATAAATATCACTAAAACAAATAAATTTACATTTTCACATATTGCAATTATTATATGCAATAACAAATTATAAAAAATAAAAAAAACGTTTCTTATTGTGTTACTCCAAAGGAAGAATATTTTGAGAAAATCTTAATTTAGTTTCCATATGTAAATATTGAGTTATACACTAATTTTAAAATTATTCTAGATATATATCCAAGTCAGCAATTTCAAATTTCATCACAATTAAAAGTGCAAAAAAATAAAAGTAAAAATTTTTCATCCTATTCAACTGTTTGCATGTACTTTAACATAAATATTACATATTGTTGTACAAAAATAAATTCATTGGTTTTCAATTTCATAAAAATTTTTCTTCACTGAAAACAGAAACAACGTTTGCCTTCGCATTTCAATTCTAATTAAAAAAACCTCCTTATGGGAATGCCATAGGAAGGAAAAATCTGTCTAAGAACCTATACAAATATACTACTTATATATAACAGTTATCGGTAGGCTTCATAAGTGCTATTTCAACCGCAAATATAAACCTTTTTGCTCTCCGATGAAAATATTGGAAATTGCAAACGAAATGATAAACTTATATATACCCTTTACACATTGTGGTGAAGATATCCTTCAAAAGAAAAAAAATATTAAAAAATAAAAAAATACAAAAAATTAAAAAAACAGAATAGGATATTACGAAAACTAGTATATGTGTAATAAATTGCGTATAGTGTTCATTTGATGCAAATATAAGAGGCAAATTTTATATAAACAGAACATTTTAATATTTTACCATTTTTAGTTTTTCAATAGCAAGACTTTAAAATTACAACTCTCCCTAATAGAGTTGTACCATAATTATGAATAACAATTTTTCAAAATTTCTTTTTAGCCTTTAATAAGACCTTTTATAAGTTGCTCAAAACTATTATGCATAAGGCCGATAATCTAAAATAACTTTTAGTTTTATATTTTTCATGGATTATATATTTTTTCAGACAATTTAGTACCTTTAATATCCTAAGATACCATTTTTACTTGATTTCATTACCTACGAAATGGAAATGAAATTTCTATTTTCTAACCCTGGTGTTTGGGAATCTCAGATGACATTCCTGACAATATTGATTATTATATTCCCAAATCCTTTCTGGACAGAGGCTTCTCAGTTTCAACCTCAGCCGATCCCACCATAAGAGATGAATCTATTGAGGCTTAGACTGATGGTTCCAAAATCTTCTGAAGAGGTTGGGGGAGGTATCTTCATTCCCGCATATAGGAGGAACATCTCCTTTAAATTGCTGGATCACTGCACTGCTCTTCGAGCGGAGATCTTTGCCATTAGGAGATCGGTAAATTGGCTAATGTACTATAGAGTATTCGGAGTGGATATTCAAATTTGTATGATTAAGTCTCCTTCGGGTGTCTATTCGACATCGAGGCTGGTACATGAATGCCGGATATCTTTAAATGAAATGGCGAGACATTCAAACCTAGAATTGGTCTGGGTAAAGGGTCATTCAAGTACCCGAGAAATATTATTGCGGATGAAATAGCCAGAACGGGTTCCCTTTTTCAAAGTGAAGAGACGGACCAGTTAGTGAGCATACCGCTGTCATCTTGCAGATCAATGATACTACAGTAATTGTCGAGAATAGCTCAACAAAGATGAACAAACGCGCCCGCATGTTCTATCTCGAGGCAGATATGGCCCCAGTACGATCAGAAATGGTCGAATTTCATTCTGGGTCAGCTACGAACATTTGTAGCCACAATTACAGAGCACTGGATTGCTGGTGCATACGCTAGAAGATTAAGACTCCCTTTTAATGACTATTGTAGAAGTTGCTTTAAAGACGAGGAGGAAGAGACAGTAGAAAATTTTCTTTGTCACTGTCCTGCTCTTGAGAATATAAGAACTACTGAATTTGGTAGTCCATATATGCACGGATCACTCTGTAATTGATGTTAGACGGATCAGATCTTTTATTCGTGCGTCAGGTTGGTTCGATTCGAACCTATTTTCGCACATGTGAAAACAGATTCACATGATCCATTAGGGTAACACAAAGGGACCAACAGGACTCAAGTGAGCTGTATTTACATTTATAGTTACATTTGCAGCTACCCATCTAACCTAACCCTGGTGTAGATATAAATATTAGTATTATGGGAAAGAAGTATTACAGCCCACCTACCCATAACAGAATTTGTAAAATTTTTCTGTCAGAGAGTGCAAAATTCGCTCTCTGAAGAAATTATCTCACGCGTAGATTCAAATATCGATATCGACTGTTGTGATGAGATTTCTCTACACAACTATCTTATAACATGAACTGTCAAAAAATACACATATACGAAAGTTTGTTTGTGTGCATGTGTATTTTGGAAATTACTAAAAAAAAGAATGTGTGTAGGCGTATTCACGCCTACACCCAGAGGCCGAACGGCCCATTGTGATCGCTTTATGATAGAAAGAGAGAGAGAAAAGTGGAACCTATATCCAATCAATCAGTTACGATTGTTCCTAAGCTAGTTTACTCCCATTTCAAACCCTATGAGGTTGACAAGTCGTTTGCAATTAACCTCACCTAGTTCATGTAGTGTATGGCTTCCAAACCACTTCAACCTATTACGCTGAAGCCCTACACAGTGACAGAGTATGAGCTCCACTGTCTCTAGCTCCTCAACATCATCGCACGTTCTACAAAAGTCTGATGTGCCAATGTCCCACTTACTCATCATATTCCCAATTGAGAAGTGACCCGTAACCATACCTACTATGACTCTAAGACTACCACGACTCATACCTAGAAGATGCTTGGAATCCGCCAGTTTTAAGCTAGGCCATAATGCCCTAGAAACTCTGCAGTCCGATCTGTCACTCCAGGCTCGGTTCGTGTTGTCCAGAGTCCACTCCCTTATGGTCCTAAAGAAGGACCCAATTGGAATCTTAACAGATGACTCTATGAAAGACCTATCTAGCTCCGAGCCACTGCGAGCTGGCTCATCGGCCATTTCGTTGCCAAGAATGTTACAATGACCAGGAACCCAACAGATTCTCATCATATAGGAATCCATTAACCTTCTCAATTCCCTTCTGCACTCAAGTACCAATCTGGACCTAACAAAATGACTAGTCAGAGCCAATAACGCTGCCTGACTATCAACATAGATAGTAATCTCAGACCCTCGTTCAACATTCCGCTCAATCAAGCCTAGAGCCTTATAAATGCCAAGAATCTCCGCTTGAAAGACACTACAACTGTCAGACAATTTGTAGGATCGTGTGATATCAGTTCCCATAAAGTATACACCTGCACCAGTGCTAACTTCCATTTTCGAACCGTCCGTGAAGACCGCACATCCTCCATAGAGATTTTCTACTCCATCCCAGAGGTCCCTGCTAGGTAACACCAAAGCGGGAGTAGTCCCGAAGACAATCGTAGTCCCGACATAATCCGTAGGCTCAGCCAAGGATAGTGTCCGACCGTTAAATTTGACTTCATCTAGTATCCTGACGTGCCTCGCTGTAGAAGTACCTAATAATCCCAGTTCCTTCAATCTAAATAGGCCGCGGACAGCCATACCCCTCACAAATTCCTCAATTGGAAGAAGGTGGAGGATTATGTCCAGCGCCGCCTGAGGTGTACTTCTCCTGGCACCTGAAATGCCAACTGAAGCACACCTCTGAACTTTAGAGAGAAGTTTCCTATACGTTTCTTTACCCAATACCTTCCACCAGACTGTACAGCCATAAGTAAGAATCGGTCTTACAACCGAAGTGTAAATCCAGTATACAACTTGCGGCCTAAGGCCCCAATTCTTACCTATAGAGTTCCTGCAGGTGTAATAGGCATTGAGTCCCTTCTTAACCCTCTCCTGGGTGTTTCTCCTCCAAGACAATTTACTGTCCAAGTACACACCCAGGTATTTGGCCTCACTTGACAATGCAAGCTCCATCCCGTTCAATACTGGCAAGCTAAAATGCTCGACCTTGTATTTCCTATTGAACAAAACTAGTTCCGTTTTCTCGGGGTTTACCCCTAATCCCTTACTGTTGGTCCAAAGGGACAGATCACGTAAACCTGTCTGCATGACCTCACTGATCGTAGATAAAAAATTAAAAGAGACCAGTAAAACAACGTCGTCGGCGTAGGCCACAATCTTCCGTCCCTTAGCATCAAACTGTCTTAAAATGACGTTCACGGCCAAGAGCCACAGTAATGGAGAAAGGACCCCCCCTTGCGGTGTGCCCCTAGTCACGAGTTTCCTCATACAAGTGCCTTCCATGTTTGAGTTGATAACCCTACTGCTAAGCATCAGAATTATCCACTCAACAAGGAGCTTACTTATATTCAGCGAAACAAGTGATTCCTCAATAGCCTCTATCGTGATATTATTGAAGGCCCCCTCTATATCGAGAAAAGCTGCCATGGTATATTCCCTCTGCAGCAGACCCCGCTCAATGTAAATCACAACGTCATGCAGAGCACTCTCAACGGACTTACCTTTAAGATAAGCATGTTGAGACTCGCTAATGACCTGAGTTCCTATGCTAGTCCTAAGATAACAATCGATCAGTCTTTCTATTGTCTTCAATAGAAAAGACGATAGGCTGATCGGTCTATAATCCTTGGGCTTCGAGTGAGTCGTCTTACCCGCTTTGGGTATGAAAATGACTCTTAACTCTCTCCACCCTCTGGGAATGTGCTTCATTCTAAGACATTCCCTAAAAACCTCCGTCAATAGAGAGATGGCTCTTTCATCGACATTCTGTAGCATGGCCGGAAATATTCCATCCGGGCCCGGAGATTTGTATGGCTCGAATGATTTTACCGCCCATAATACCTTGTCTCTAGTGATCATCTCCCTTATCACAACGGTATCCCAAGCATCTGCTTCGGGTTGTAGGTTATCACTGACGCTACCTGTCCCTCCATCAGATTCTATATCCTTACAGCCTGGAAAATGAGTCTCCATAAGTAAACTGAAGGACTCTGAGCTAGACACTGTCCACGAGTTATCCGCACGTTTTATGTATCCAGGTGCCACTGGGTCCTTGGATAATACTCGCCTAAGCCTAGACAACTCGTTAACAGAGTCCACCGATTCACAGAAATTTACCCATGAAGTCCGCTTCGCTCTTCTAATGTCCTTCTTATACTTAGAGAAACTATCCCTATAGCTATTCCAATCCTCATCGCTCCTCGTTAGTTTGGCCCTATTAAACATCTTCCTAACTGTAGACCGCTGGTCCCTAAGTTCCTTAGTCCACCATTTCGGCTGTTTCCTTTTTCCAGGATAAATCACTGGACAATTGAGCACAAAACTATTCCTAATAACATTCGTGAAATTATTCACCACCAACTCGATACCCTCAACTGAATCTCTCCAGTCCTCAGTATCCCTAAGGTCCCTACAGACTGACCTCCTAAAGGACTTCCAATCTGTCCTTCTCGAGTTCCTATAGGGCTGCTCCCTCGCTTTCTCAAAGTTGAGACCAAAAGATATCATGCTATGGTCGGAAAAAGAGTAATTCAAAACTACTCTCCAATCCCTAACATAATTTCCCCCACGGTTAGCCAGCGTTACATCTATAACTGTTTCCCTATCTTTCGTTCTGAACGTAGGAGTGCTACCCCTATTACAGATGTGTAGATCATAACAAGTTATAAAATCGTATACCAACTCACCTCTTTTGTTGGTGTCCCTGCTTCCCCATTGATAGTGGTGAGCGATCGCATCACATCCCGAGACCATGTACGCGCCTCTCCTCCTAGCGTGCTCCGCCAGCTGCTGCAGAGCGATACCTGGTGGATCGGCTGCCTCGTACGGCATGTACACAGCCGCCATTATAAGCCCGCTACCTCCTGCGGCTTCCTGTTGGACGACTGTAAGGTCCCCACTGCTAAAGGAATGAAGAAAATTAATATTTAGATTATTCCTAGCCAGTATACATGTCCGTACCTTTTCCGTTGTGGATGGTATGATCTGGTTGTACCCCGTGACCCTCAGACCACATACCCTGGTGTTGTTAATCCAGGGTTCCTGTATGAGGGCCACGTTGGAGTCAATGAGGAGTCTTGTCAGTTCGGTTGAGGCTGCCTCACAGTGATGCAAGTTAATTTGCACCACTGACAGCCTCTTTGGGTTTATCAGATTTGTTATACCTAAACCTGATCACCCCAAATCCGAAATTGACCACTCCCCCAGTGACTACAGCTTCTTCAGAGACTCCTGATCCACTGCGAATCTGAAGTCTCTGCCTTGGTTCTCCTTACAGGTCATGGTGTTCACCAACTTCCATTGACCTGTAAGAAGACCCTTATTCTGATTTTCCAATACTGTCAGTATGGTTCCAACCTCTAAAATGGGTGGAGGGAACCATGCTGTCACTATTGGACGCAGGGGCAGCTCAGATGCGAGTATCACCTCAAGCTTCGCTCCTGGATAGAGAGTGTCGCACCTAGCAACTGCGTTCCTGAGAAATTCAAATGATTTCTCGTAACCGCAGTTAATAGTCTTGGCGCCCTTCATCCAGTCTGCGCCTTTGAAGGATACCTCATCCGGCCTTCCTTTAACAAGGGCGATTTCCTCAATGAGCTTGTGTTCAATTTGTCGCCATTGCTCAACGCTGATCCTCCCATCTGGATCAACCCTGTCAATGACAGCAGCTTGAATACAATTCTGCAACACTGATTCCTTCGCTCTTTTCGACGTTGAGGGTTGTTCACCTCCTGATACAGCTCTCTTAATGACCTCCTTATGGTGGCCCTTACTAGAGCTGTTTGGCGTGTGAACAACCTTCTTGGCCATCGAAGGTTGTTGGTCATCCCCAGACCTGGCCCTCTTAACAACCCCCCTATGAGGGCCTTTAAGAGAGCCGGATGGGTTTTGACCAGCGTTCTTCGATGTAGAGGGCTTCCCAATCGAAGCTCGTACAGCCCCACTACTGGAGCTGACAGGCTTCGAAAGTAAAGTCCTCTTACTAGTTGATGGCTGATCATCTCCAGGCCTAGCATCTCTGACAACTTTTTGTTGGTTGCCAGGTTTGCTGGATAGTGTATGACCAACCAATTCAATGGTAGTTGTTGGCTTACCAGACGTTGCCTGCTGTTTCTCTAGGACTGCAGGTTTGCCCGGGTTGCCACTACCAGAATAGTTCGCTCCGGTAGGGATTGATGAAGAGGTTGGCTTTTCTCCTGTGCTCTCACGAGACACTTCTGGAGTGTTGCCAGCATCTACATGCAATCCTTCAGGTTAAGACATTCCCAAAGAGGCACAGACAGGACCGTAGATTCGTTCGAATCTTTTAACGTTCCTCCTGTGCTTCCTGATAAGGTACTTATCCTTACCTGTAAGTGGCAAAGGGCCTCTCTTGGCTATCTTGTGCAGATAACCAAGAGAGGCTCTTGCGCCACTACGAGCATTCTCCTCTTTAGTTCGGCTTATATCGTCGGTTGTCGCATCAAGCATTACCGCGTCTTGCCGAACTAAACCACTGCCAGACGAATGACCCTCTGAGTTCGTCGAGCCATCCCCCCGCTCAGACCCCGCCTCAACATTCGAGTTCTTCTCCAGACTCTGAGCGCGAACTGAGATCACAGTGATCTCATGTTCATCTTCAGAGCCGAGAGTAAGATTCTCAAGTTTCTCCGTGGCGCTGGTCCCAGTGAAGGAATCCCTCGAGATACCCAGAATCTCATCCGTCTCTGATAGCTGGCCCAACAGTTGACTTTCCTGAAGAAGAATGTCACGTTGGACCCCTATCATCACATTATCGTCGTCCGTATTCACGTCCATTTCAGTCCTGTCGCCCTGCGACTGTCCGTTATCTTGTGTCCGATTTTTAAAATTTTCAAAATTCTCTATCTTGTCCCACGAGTATGCCAGTAAAGGGAAAGGACCATCTCGCGCAGTGACGGCGTGCGCGGACTAGGCTAGATTACAACCAACCCGTGGCATGGGCGTTGGAGGGGAGCTGTTAGCTGTTAGTTTGTTTAGGCACCAACTAACCATTCAGGTCCAACCATTCAGCACTACTACCTACCACCTTGACCTTAAAGTGCACTACATTTATTTGGTCCGCGAGAAGCTGTAAAAGCCCTAAGATCGGAGATAATACACATGATATATACCCCCATGCGATGAGCCAGAATGCACCATTCAGTAGAGTGTGTATATCATGTGCCTTACAACCAATCCCCCCGATCCGCCACCTGGGGACGCGTCCGATAGGAGTAAATGTAGCAAAGACTCCAACGGAAATTTGCTGTATAACAAGTTGAAGAGTTACGCAGTGATAAAAAACTAAACCAAAAATTTTTTTTGAAATTTTGTTTGTTTTTTCTAATTTCTAAAATTTATCTTTAGAATTTTAAAGACGAAGTGATTACCTACAGTTTAATGTACACCACGTTGATATCAGGATGCCAGACATGGGAGAGCATCTTCACAAACTTTCATATAATTGGCATAAAGATTTGTAAAAGTATGTTTTTCGCTACCGACAAATTCCGCTTTTATAGAATTTATTCAAAATGTCACGTAAATTGGATTTATTAATAAATGACACGTCCGAGTCAAAACGGCGTAAAATATTTATATAAGCAAAAATTTTATGCAATTTGGAAAGTTTAACAAATTTCATAATTTTGTTCTGAATTTTTTCATTATAAGACATGACTTGATACCATCGAAAAATATCTTAATGGTTAAAATTGATGTTATGAAAGAAAATTAAAAAAACGTCAATTAAATCGGCTACTGACAACTAATTTTACTTTTATTTTCTTAATATTAAAATTCAGGTGGCGTTAAAATATTTTAAGGGCTTAAATTGTATGGATGAAAAAAGATGTTCTTAAACCCAAAAATCAGTCTCACATATTTCGCATTATAGTTCAAATTTTAAAATAATAAAAACTATTTTCATTGAAAACTTGTCACTAAATAAGATACATGAAATTTTGTGAAAATTGAATTTAAAAAAAAAAACTAAAATTGCGCTTATTGTAAGAAATATTATCATGAGTAGTAAGGTTTAAACGACTATATTTTTCATTTGATTATTTCAGCAAAATATCCCAAACTATGCCTCTTATTATTACCCACTATTTTTAGAGAATTTTAGCCAATATTTCTTGCTATATACAAAATTATGCAACAAATAACATTAAAAATTTTTCTTTTCAGTGTACTTCGATAAATATTAAAAATTGAGTAATAGCTTTGACATATGCTAATAGCACTTCAGACTTTTTTTTGCGAAATCGCGGTGTTTTGGTTTCGTTAAAGTAAAACCTTTATTTTTTTGAAAGCTTCAACTTGAAATAATAAATAACTAAGATATATATATATATATATATATATATATATATATATATATATATATATATATATATATATATATATATATATTATACGAACACATTTTATTAGAGTTTATTATAATAATTGTAATCCTTTTTTAATCCAAGCTTTTTTTTTTTGGTCCATAAAATTTCTATATTTCGAATATATTTTTTGATGCGTCTCCACATTTTCTTTCAGCATTACGAACTCCAACTACATATGCCAATTATGATCAATATCGTGGTGTTCATGCGATGTGCCTTAGCAAAATGTGTTTTCCACCATTAACGACATTTGAATTAAATTTATGGTCTTATCGCAGTTCCTATTTCTATATATGCAATATTTGTACAAATTGCATCTCCGTAAAAATACAAAAACGAAAAGTGCAATTTTTGCGTAATTTTCAAAAAGTCCATAAAATGTTTTTGTTAAATTTTTAATGCTCCTTGGATTTTATTGTGTAAAATAACAAAAAACTAAGTTCACGTTGTAATACATGCTATTCCATTAAATACTGTGAATGTGCCTCGCAAAAACTGACTTTTTTAAAAATTTTTGCTCCTGTTTTCCAAACTTTGAGACAATCTACTGCATTTACTGTTTCGGGCACATCATCAAGGTATAACATAAAATATGTATAATTACAACAAGTATCAATCCCTATTCCAAATTTGTATTTCATTGAGGTGACCACAGATTCTGCTCAAAAAACCAAAAAATCAGAAAATTTTGTCATCAAAATTTGACTATATTGATTGGTGTAACTAAAAAGAATATTGCCTCTGTTTTGAATAATTCAGTCAGCATCTTTAAAATATATTTTTCGTTCAAAAATATTTTAAATTTTTAGACGCATTTTTGACAAATGTTAATTCATTAAGGGTTAATTTTTTTAGGCATCCTTTAAATTGTTCTGTTTACTATAAATTGCAATAGAAGCTAGTACATAAAAGTTTACTATTTTTAATAAATTTTCTAAATAAAATATGTAAACTTTCTCATATTTTATGAATAATATCAGAAAATTTTAATTTTTATATGAAAAATGTGAATAGGTTTTAGAAAACCTGAATTTGGTGTGTGCGACCCAAAAATTTTATATCTTTATTTTAATTTAAATATTCAACACTTTCCAAATATGTTAAAAAATCCTAAAACTTAAATAGAATATTTAACGAAAAATGCATTTAAAAACGCAGTTGCATTAAAATTCATTTATTAAAAATCTTTTTTATTTTTGAAAATTTCGTATTAAAGCCGACATATCTAACAAAAAATGCATTTAAAAACGTAGATGCTTAATGCATCTGCATTTTTTAAAAATCCTTCTTATTTTTTAAATTTTCATATTAAAGCCGACATAAGCTAAATTCAAATTCGGATTCCACAAAGTCTTCCCATAAATATTGTTATTTAAATTTATATACTCTTGAAATTTTTTATGTTTTCTAGAAAGTGAAAAATCTAAATAAAAATTTTGCAATTTCGCGAAACTAAAAACTGAAATCGATATAGATATCCGTAGACTATTTGTGTGCTAAATTTTTTTGAAAATCGTAAAAATAATTCAAATTAAGAGTGTCTACACTTATCTCTGTTGGGTATATATTCTATTTTACAGTCATCCTATTCTATTTTACAGTCATCTCCGTAAAAATGCATTTCAGAAAAGTATAAAATTATTATTTGTTTAAGGAAAGAAAAAAATTATAAGTTTCTCAATTCTGAAATAATTTTTTTTTTTTGTTTGTTTTTAGACTCGGAAAATATATCGACTTTAAATTTTGTTCTATAGATAATTTTGTTCTCCAACTAATTAAATTTAAAAAATAACAAAAATGGCAGAAAATCTTACGCTATATATTAAAGAAGTGGACCAAGAAGTTGTAAAATTGAGGGTTAAGATTTAAAATACAAATAACTCAAAAATTCTTTAAAATTGTATGAGCAATGTAAACAAAAATCTCTTTTTAACAGTTATTTTTATGATTTATTTTTATAACTTTAAATAAATGACATTTATGAGATTTTGATAAAGGGACGAACTATTTAGATTCAATTGCATCTAATTGACATAAATTATTATAACAACTTTCATTCACTGTAGCGCTATTTGAGCTTCAGTTACACACTACGACTAACAATATTCCGAAAACCTAACTCCACCTCTATCGATGTCCTAGGTTTCACCAAGACCCGTCCAGCAGTTGTGAAGTCCCAGATTTAATACCATTTACTTTGCGATAGGCGCCACTTACATTAAAAAAAATGTTCAATATTTTCTGCAAGATTAGACCTTAAGAAGGCGTATAGTTTCAATTTTGGAAAATTTTGAACGTGCACCCTATATCCAGCTGTGGTAGAAATTATCATTTTTCAATAAAAGTTCAATTGTTAGGGTCTGTAAAAAAATTTTTTTGCATTAACTTTTTGCGATTTTGCCCTATAAACTTTAAAACAAAAACTCTAAATTTTTAATATGGTGAGATTCTCTATAATTTTTTTAATTCGGCCAAAGAAAAAATTGTTTTATTATCTCAAATTGATAACTATATAAAAATATGACTATTTGCTGTTTTTAACGTTTCCAGCAAAATTGTAAATCTTTTCTTGTTTTGATACCACACGAATAGTGCACTCACTGCATTACCAAAAAATATAAAAGGAAGCATGAAGATTTGGCAAATTTTTCATTTTGCTTATTTAAAATTGATTTAGTAGAAACATTAAAAACACAGAATATATATATATATATATATATATTAAATAAATATTATATATATATATATATTAAACAAATTAATAAATAAATAATATTATATATCATTTTGAAGGACGTTGAGTCTTCTTTACAACTATGTATAATAATTTTTACTATTTTAAAATTTATAGAATACTTTTCTTAAAATAAATTTACGAAATGCTTATAGGTATCAAAATAATTTTTGCGCATGTTAGAAAGTAGTTAACATAGAATTGATAAGTGTAAAGATCATATATATTTATAAAAGTGAAATTTTTGTTATTGTAAAGAAATTTACTAATAGGATGTCATAATTTTTTGCAAAACCTTTAAAAACATATCCAACTATCTAGTCTAATTCGCAAAAATACCGAAATCAATAATCAAAATTTTTTCAGGCTTAAAAGTTGAACATTTCTTCTAAAATTGATCATTTTTAACCACTTCTGGATGTAGGTTACACGTTTAAAATCTTCCAAAATTACGCTTACACGCTTTCTTAATGAGTAGACTTTCATAAAATGTCAGAAAATATTGAATTTCTTTATTAAAATTAAAAAAATAAGATATATTAAGAATAAAATAAAAATTTTGATTTTTAATATTTTTTATAGTTATCGGTTTGAATAATTAATATCGCTTTGAGATAATTAATAATAATTAGTCTAATTCTAGAAATTATAGAGAATTTTGCCACATTTAAAAAAAAAATTGAATTTTTATTTTAAAAGTTATACAACAAATTTGCAAAAAAAAATCAAGGCAAAAGATGAGAAATTTAATTTTTGAAACCAAATATCTTATAAATCATAAGAGATAATTTAGTAAAGTAAGCAGGTTTTTTCTTTGTCTTTCTTAGAAGAATTCAAAAATATAAAAATATTTGTAAAGTTGCAAGTTGCGATATATTTTTCGCTCTTGAGGTGGTCAACTTTGGCCCTCTGTAGTGCTGCCCGTGCTCCAGTTACACACTCCAGCCAAAAATATTCTGAAAGCTTAGTTCCTCCTCTATCAATGTTTTTAATTGCATCAAAATCGGTTCAACAATTTAAAAGATCCAGACTTTTTACCATTTATTTTGCAATTGACCCCATTTTGAATTGGATAGGCTTTTTTAAGAATTGGATAAAATTGTGACAATCTACCGGTAAATTTAGTCACACGAACCAATTTTCTAAGGAAAACTAATATTTTCATTAATAAGAATTTTGATGTTAAAAAGTATGTATTTGCATTTCTAAATTCTTTATTAATTACTTTACAACATGTGCAAAAATTATTCTCACACATAAAACTGTTTCGGATATATTCGGACTCAAATTTATGAAATGAATTCTTATAAACATGTTTCGCATTTTTTTGCTTTGTTGTAATAAAAGTCCTCTATAAATTATGAAATAGTAAAGTGTTTTGTACATTATTTTAAATAAGACACAATTACCTTTAAAATAATGTATAAACTGATTATTTTGTAATTGTCTGTTAAAATTAGAAATTCTTCATAATTCATAAGAGTCCGATAATGTACATTATGTAAAGTAATGCTTAGTAGAATTTAAAAATGTATAAATGTTTAAAATCGGTTCATATTTGTAAAAGTAACAAGTTCCGATATAATTTTCACACACGAGGTGGTCAATTTTCCTTCTTTATCGATGCAGTGTCCCATTCAAGAAATGAAATGGAAATAAATCTGCAGATTCCGGCTGGTCCGATTTCAATGAAATTTTACACAGTGATGGTAGAAGTGTAGTGAAGCTTATGTTTTGCACTTGAACTATATAGACATAACGGGGGTGGGTCCACAGGGACCCAAATTGGACACCTCGGCTATGACAAATATTTAAAACGATTCTTATTCGTTATGTATACAAAAAGCATGTAGATTATATATTTTAGTTTACAAGATATTGGGCTTAACAAATTTAACTTTTTACTTTTGGACGTACCCGATTTTTCGAAATATTTTTTATTTTATTAACAACAAAAACAATATCGTGTACAAATTCTGAAAAAATATTTATTTACGGAACCAAAAGTATGAAAAATATCGATTTTTAACTTTCTTTTTGCCAAAAAAGTAGTCACATTCTCTTTTAGTTATATAGAAATTTTTTTAAGTAAAATATATAGTATTTATTTTTTCCGAAAGATAAATTAATACAAAATAGTGTAAAGGGATAAATATTTAAAATAATTTATTTTTGTGAGGACCGGGGTCTCCCGAGCTATACCTATTTCTTCCATAAATTTTCAATGTTTGCCAATATTGTAAAGCTGGAATAAGAAAATTTTAATATTTTGTTTTTTCATATTATTAAATAGCAAAAATTTTAAAAATCCCATTTTTGGAAAATTTTTTAACGTTTTTTGAAAGTCACGGGATTTCTGTTGATAAATATAAATAAAAGCTTTAGTTTCGAATTAAGAGTCAAATGAAGTCAAAGAAAACTTTCAAAGAATCAAAAAACTATAATTTTTGTTTTTGCGTACTTTGGCCAATTCAAGTTTGAAAAACGGCACATTTTTGTAAAAGCATTATTTAAACCCATATCACACTATTTTTTTAGTACATCATCCCTTGTATAAATTGCAGTATTATTCCACATTCATCCCTATTACATTGTACTGTTATAATTCTGCGCAATGAAATGAATCAATAGAGAGGAATTTCACTATATAACATTGTTACCTTAATGCTTTATATATAATATACTACTATAAATAGATATTGTAGTCAAATCAATTGTTTCATAAAATAATTTAAAAGTTTAAGTTTTTTAAAAGGAAATCAAATTGTGAAGGTATTGTGCGATATTATATCTTAATATTAAAATTGGAGTTTTTTCACTACGTTTCATTGTTGGAAATTTATTTTTACATAATCCTAAGTGAATCATAAACATTCTTATACGGGATATACTATCTATATAACTAGTATTAAGTAATGTAGATTTAAATTAAGAGTTTCTATATTATTCAAAAGTCTGGATTTGGTATTCAGTTCTTGATTCATTGAATTATTTATTCGTAATTTTGTAAAAAATAAAAAAGATTACAGTGAGTTGAAATTATTTTTAAAAGTAATACTTAAGTTAATATAAATATTCTTCGATCTTTCAGTGAATTAAAAAATAGATTTTGTTAAGCTCAAAGCCTGCATTGTGCACAACACGTGATAATGTTTTCGTAAACAGGTACAATACTGTGGAAATAACATTTTCATTTATAAGTACATATTAACACTATAGGACTGAAGTGAATCACCTAGTAGGATCAACTTTGGCTCAAATATTTGTCTTATTAAAGTTTATTTGATATTGAAAATCGGTTTATAAACAAGAAAGTTATGGACAAAAACCGTAGCAACTCTGGTTCATATTTTTCCCCAGAACTCGTAGTTCTAGATATAAATAATTTGACATAACAATTTTTGTTAATCTAGATTTTTGTTAATTCTAAAATTGGAAAAAAATCATTGATCCGAAAAATATTTTCGATAAACACCGTGTTCTCAGTGTAAGCATTTCTAGAATACTACGAGCTATAAAACGAAACAAAAGCACATTTCGTACAAACGGTTTAAAGATAAATGTTACTGTTAACCAAAGAAATTACTATTTTTTTTTCAATAGCAGCGTAGGAGATGGTACCCCGCATAGTAAACAAATATTTATTCTCACATATTTAAAGAACTATCTAGTGTAAGTCTTAAAATTTTGTAGGAATCATTTTCTTACCAATTTTTACATCATCGATAAATATAGAACGGGTTAGGCTGGGAGGGGGGTGGTCCTAGCCCCACTATAAAGTAAATATGTATTGATAATAACAATCTCATAAATAAAAGAATTACGTAGAGAATTTCTTAAGATTTTGTGGGAATTATGTTGGTATCAAATTTCACAATTGAGATAAATATGGAACGGATAGACTTAGGGGGAGTGGTAGCATTTTCTGGCCTGATTTAGATTTTTTCGCTGCAGTAGAAGCACCAATAATTGTGGCAATTAGAAAGGAATTTGAACGAAGTCAAAAGTGAGTTTAAAAAAGCCTCAGAAATAATCAATTCTGATAAAAATTTTCCATTTTTAAAGACAGAGGGCGCCTAAAATTTAATGAAATTACTTTAGATTTTTTTCACAAGGCATAACAAAAGAGTTAAAAAAATCTAGTTACCAATTAATTTATATATAATATTTATATATAAAAAATGCTACAATAAATTAATTTACTTTTATTCTTATCTTGTTCCGTTCATAATTTATTTAAAAATATGTCTGTTACATTTTATTTAAACGCACACCTTAATATATAACTTTCATATTAAAAATTCTAAAAATTTTAAAAAGAAAAATTAGCCCAATTCGATAACTAGAAAAAAATTTTTAAAGTGAAAATTTTGAAACAGGTCACAAAAGTTGCAACTTTTTTGCTAAAAAAATTAACTTTATATATTTCAGTTTTTTAAAAAGAATTTTAAAGAAAGATAATTATTTTCTGACATTTTCTGAATGAATGGACTTATAAAAGCGTTTATGTGTAATAATGCAATGCAGTTGTTGAAAATTGTAAATTTTTGAACAAAAGTTAAATTTTTTAAGAATGTAGAAAATTTTGATTCTTGAATTCGGTACTTTTTCGAATTATGTTAAATAGCGTATTATGTTTTTACATTTTCCGCAAAAAAGTGTGAAGACATACCGGTAAGTTTAGTCACACGAGGAAATTTTTTGGAAAAAAAACATATTTTCAATAATAAAAATTTAAACCTTAAAAAATATTTAGTAAAATATACATATTTATCTGAACTTTGGTTTTCTGAAATCTTCATTAACTACTTTATAACGTATGCACAAGTTATTGTGATACCTTTAACCATTTTTTTCGGACTCAAATTATAAACATGATTTGCATTTTTTGTTCTCTTTTGATAAAAGTCTTCTATAAATCTTGAAATAGCAAAATTGTTTATACATGTGTTTTCATTAGGGTAATAACTTTTTTTGGATTTCAAAATACCATAGTACCACCTTATAACGAATATTGTAGTGATAATATAAACAGAACTTTGACAAAATTTGGACAAAAAACTTCATGCACCTAACACTGAAATAGTTTTGTATTTTTGTTTTAATATTTCTATTAAAAAAAATTATAAAAGCTCTAAGTATTTAAATGGTAGAAATTATTTTTTAGGCTTGTATCAAATCACTTTGTTTTATATTCCTCTTTCACCTAAATATGAAAAATGTTGTGATATGGGCAAGTGTACAGAAGAAAACTTCAAGTATTCGTCAACATAACGGGGATCAAAAATTATTCAATATTCCTGATTCTCAAGAAAAGCATACAAATACTTCAGTGATTATATCAGTTATTTATTTGATTTAATGAACACCAGTGTGATCGATTCGATTTTCCAACCGATTTTTTCATCTTAAGTACTGTCAATTTTTCAAAATATATCAAAAAGTCTAATAATAATAATATATTATTAAAAAAAAAAAAAACAAACAAAAAAATTTGTACGAAATACTAATATTTAATTTAATATTTAAATTTTAATAGAAATTTAGGAAAAATTTGTTAACAGATTAGTGTTCAAGAAGAGTAATTTCTTGTTTTTTATAAATATAGTTCAAGGTTAAATTGAAAGTTTAATCAAATATTAAAGTAATAATTATCTTGAATTGAATACGGGTATCAATGAAATTCGTTTTTTCTCTTGCAACACCTATAACATTCTTACAAACAATTTAAATATTTAAGGCTTTTTAATTCAATATTTGTAATTTTTTAAAGGATTTTTTTTTTTTTTTTTTTTTTGAAGGAATTATATTTGAAAGAGGTAAAATCGATTTCAAAAAAATTGAGACATGCTTTTTCCATATTAAGCCATAGTTTCTCTACATACATAGTTATAATTTGTTTCTTAAAAATTATATTTAATAAATTTTAACTGGAATATTATAAGGTTTGTTGAGTCTTTCTTTTTTTAAGAAATACAGACTTTTGGTGGATATATTTACTTCTGTAAAGTACCGGTTAACCATTTTTTTCAGAACTTCAAAAAATATAATGTCGAATAATCGATCACCCTAATGAATATACAGTTCGATATAATTTGCGCGGAAAATAAAACATCTCATTTTCACCACTACCAAGCTTATAGCCACATCTTCATATAGAACCTTACCTTATCAAGAACATCTTCGAAGCACTTAGCTGCAAAGGGCAAAAATTAAACAAGGTTTATTTGCAAAATCTAATACTAGAAAATTAATGACCGACATAATCTTTAAAAAACGTTTTACGTCCAGCAAACTGCCAATAATAAGACAAGATTTTTATGATTTTTTTTTTACCCCGAATATACATATAATTAATTTATTATAAAACATAAATGTAAACGTTTGTTTATAATTAATATATGTACAGTACATTTTTTAATATAATTTTTACACGCCGGCAGATGATAATTTGGAAGAAAAATATTGTTTTATAAATTATGTTAAAAATAACTAGTAATGCCAGAAGACTTATTCTAAACTTCCGGTGACATTTATTACGCCCTAGAAAAATTCCCAAAAAACTATATGCAGGTAACATCCATTCATCTTTAATGTTTTTCTGTAACCCTGACTTCAACTTATTGCCCACCACGATTATCAATAACCAAAGGAAACCTTGAAGATTTATTTAATACACTAGTAGATCGTTTCCTTGCGTGTAGCGACTATAAGGCTAAACATACTAACTATGGTTCCAGATTGATGAATCCCAGAGGTAGACAGCTATATAAGGTTCTAGTTGATCGCATAAATGGCTTGGATTTTGTGTCCCCTGGGCAACCAACGTACTGGCCGGCTAATCATAGAAAAATGCCTGATTTCATTAACTTTGCCGTATCTAAAAATATTAATCGAAATTCGATAACCTCCGAAATTTCGTATTATTTATATTCTGATCATTCTCCAATAATATTTACTTTTATGGAAGAACTAATATATCAAAATTTCCTTATAACACTTTCTATACAACAAATTGGTTGAAATATAAAAAATATATCAGTAGCCATATCCATACAGATCAATGTTTTGAATGTGAGGAAGGTATAAACGACTGCGTTGTTCTAATCTCTGGAACATTCTAAGAGTCAAGTTTCTTAGAAATCAAATTCTGATATCGAAAAACTTCCTCTTGAAAAAAACATCGCAGACAATGGCAGCAAACCAAATCACCTGCTGCAAACCTGAAGCTGTCGTTGACAAGTAAGAAACTAAAAAGAGCCTGACGGTACATTGGCCCGTAGTGCAGAAGATAAGGCCAATTTATTTGCATGTTATTTGAGCTTAGTTTTTCAATCAAATCGCCAAACAAATGATTTTGTACTGACACTATACTAAATGATGATAACATCATTTTTGTTAGCCCAGGGGACATTAATACAAAAAATCAAAGAATATATAAATGTAAGAAATCTTTTGGATATGATTCAATAATCGTCTTCCTATAGACCTATTAGCCTACTTTCTTGTTTGTCGAAGCTTTTTGAGTATTCCATAAGAAAATTATGACTTTCTTGAACGATAGAAATATCGTCCCAGTTCACATGTTTGCATTCTGTGAACTTTTGAACAGGTAAATCACCTAATTGGAGAGATTAGGAAATCTTTTTAATTAAAGAAGTATTCTTCCATTCTTTTTTAACTGTCGTACAAGCATTTGACAAAATATGGTACAAAGGACTAATATAAAATTAAATATTTACTATCCCCATTCACCCACAAAATGCTGATGTTTTATCTATCAGAGCAAGGTATTATGAGTTTGTGTTCCACAGGGAAGTGTTCTTGAACTTACCCTCTATTTAATTTACACTTCCGACTTGAAGTGTTGTTGAATTGAAAAGTAGCCATATTCGGTTTACCCTAGGAAGAAGAAACTGTTCACCTGCTACATTTAGTGGTACAAGTATACCACATTCAGGTCATGTCACATTCATTTAGATAGGCGACTTACTTGGCGTCATCATATAGAATCCAAGAGACTCCATATGAAGGAAAAAAATCCTAGCCTTCACTGGTTAATTACCAGCCAATCAAAGCTTAGCCTTAACAATGAAATCATCCTATACAAAACTGTATTAAAACCAATTTGAACATGCACCATGGTATATAAGAAATTAAAATATCCGTAGAGACTTAGAGATATCGTTAGTTAAAGACGAGTTTAAGCAAATTCAGAGAAAAATATATCCTTAAACAACAGAGTCATCCCAACCCTCTAGCAAGATTTCCTGCTTAAGTACAAAAGTACTCAAGGCTTCGTAGAACAGACCTACCACCCTGCTGATGTTAGGAGTTTTAATTCGGGCCGGTTGAACTCACAAAAAACACAAGTTTTCTTTTTGTTTATATTTATTAATCTTTATTTAGTTTTTAGTAATTGATTAAAAACTCCATGCAATAATACAAGTCTTATATTTTTAACATAAAATTACATCGATATTTTGTTATAAGTCATCGAAAACAAAATTAATAAGAAATTTGTTTTTAGGTTGATGACTTTTTTTTTGGGCTGATTTTGTAAATTGTGCAATATGTAATTATAGATTATTAAGAATTTTGGTTTATTTTAATAGGTGAACAAACTGTTATAAACTGTGCAATATGTAATTATTAATTTGTGGTGATACTACAATTAAAATTGCACTTCATCTAAAAAATAATTTTTATCAAATAGGCTTTGATTTTATAAATTTTATTTTTTGAAAATTTTTAATAAATTAATTTTTAAATTTTTATAAATAAATGTGTTTCAATAACCACATTTACTTGGTGACCTCGAGTTTTTGGATTACATAACTAGAAATGTCTCCTGATATACTAACAAATCAAAATCTTAGAGATGTTGAAGATGGTGCAAGTGTACAAGTTGCCGCTTCAAGTATTCGCAAGCTACCACCTTTTCGGAAAGGAAACCCCGAACTTTGGTTTATGCAAATCGAATCCATATTTGGTATTTCTGGAATTATACATTATGATACCAAATTTCAGTACGCAATAACCACAAATTATTAAGAATTTTAATTTATTTTAATGGGTGAACAAAATGTTTTGTGTAAGCTCCGGAATATCTATATAAAAGAAAAGAGTAATCATAATAGAAACAATATGTCATCATATATCATCGTGGTTTATATTATGATCTTATTTGGTGTTAGATTGAAGCTCCGAAGAAATGTTATAAATATGAACTTTTCTTTTATATATAATATAATAATAATGATAAGTATAATAACATAGATTCCACTACTTATCATATTGAATATTTTATTATTTTTATGTTTAAAATCTATGTCTTTAAAATTGTTCTCACAATTTAATTGTTTTATATAAAGATCTTCTAATTTTAAATCTATAAATATTTTATTTTCTTTAATATCAGTGATTAAGTGAGATAAAATTAAATATTCTTTGATATTTAATTTACCGTTATAATTTGTTTTATTTCTTATTGTTACTCGTATTTTACAATTTTGAAGTTTTAAAATAAATGTGCCGGAAAATTTTTAATAGTTTTCATAAAAGCAATTTTCTGTTAGGTTTTCGGAAAAGTTTTTAAATAAAAGAAATCCTTGTTTTATTTCTTTAATTTTTATTCATTACTATAGATAGCATTTTCAATGGAGAAATATTTTGGAATACTGTCTTCAAGATATGTCAAACTAATTTTGGTATTAGCGTCAACGTCGTCAATGAGTTGTAATTCTCCTTGGTCTAGTATGTCCATTGGAATAATACCCAATATGCTTGTGAATATCACTTGACCAATATCGTCAAGAGGTTTATATCGTTATCGATTTAGTATATGTTTTTTCCTGTGTCGATATTTTATTCTGGATTTCATTTCGAAATATATTTACATACCTTGTAACAATGGCTTTTTGCTGGTTAATATGCATTGTAACTTTTTCTTTTTTGGGAAGAGAGTATTTCGCTTATTTAGACAAATGAATTTATTTCTATTGAGTTATTTCGCATGCCTTTTGTTATAACATTAATAGTATCCCTCATTTCTTTTTCGTCGTCGCTGTGTAAATTAATTTTAAAATTTTCTGCTTCATATATTTCTTCCATGATTTCAATATTATTGTTTGTTAGTATTGTTTGGAATTAATATATTAATCCGTCTTTCTGTTCTATAGACAATTCTGCATCATATATGCCGTCCTTTTCAAAATAATATTCCACGCCATTTGTGTAGTATTTTATTGGGATTCGTTTTTCTCCAATTTTCAGCATATTATCTTTTAGATTTATTATAGCTTTTAGTTGTACCATAATATTGTTTCCAATTAAGCCATCATTATTAAAGTTAATGAAGAAGTTGGTGTCACCAACTTCCTCGAAAAATGGAATATATACTTTTTAAAGTGTCTTGAGGTTCATAACATGAGTATTTTTCTCCATATTGGATGGCAAATAACTGGGTTAATTATGGAATGTGTTTCTTCTGTGTCTATAATAAATTTTAAAGTTCCTAATTTTGTTTTTACCATTATATACAGTAATTTTCTATAGAGGCTTTCTGGTGAAAATTTTTCCATTATTGACGTCTATGGGCACCAGACAGCTGTGATTGAGGCATTTGATTGCTGTTGTTATAGTTCTGACTATTCTGCCATCTTTGGTTTTGTATATTATTTTTGTAAAAATGTCTACAATTTTAATGACTATTATCGTTTTGTCGATAATTACCATGTGCTTTATCTCCTTGATATTTCTTTTTGTAATTGTCATTTCCAGAACTTGATTGTGATGAATTTATGTCATTTTTATTTCTCTTGGTTTGCTTAGTCTTTCCTAAATATATGCCTTAGTCTATACTTAATATCATTGCAGAAATCAATTGTACTTATGTCAAAAGTGACAACTCTTAAGTCATTATTCAATTCCTCACAATGTTTTCTTTCGCCAAAATTATTATGTAGAGTCCTCTTAATGTCTTCCCAAGATTGAGCTTGGGAGTTTATATCGATTACTTTATTCACCCTCCCAACAAGTCTACTCTTGTTGATATCGGAGAACAATAGTTGCGATAACTTGTCATATGTGGAAATATACCCAATTTCTGCCTGTCAATCTCGTGAAAGCCATTATATCATTTCTACTCCCGTTGAATTGGAGTAGGATATTAATTTAATTTGGTCCAAGGCGATTTGTTGAGGATTTGATATATTGGAGTGATGGAAAAGGCATAAATGAGGCATGTAAAATTTTTTTAGAATAAAATCAAAGTTAGTTCACAACAAGAATTTTCAGTTTTGTTCACCCGAGATATAATACTGAAAATTTTTCTAGAAAAATAAATTGATTTTCATAAAATTATCCGCATAAGAAAATATAAATACAGTTACAATTATAAATTAATATAATTTAATAATAAACTACGATGATAGCTTGATGTTCTTTGCGTTGATGTTTTCAGCCTTCTAATACTGTTGATGGTATTGTTTCTTCTAGTTGAAGTTCCGCTTTTATTGCTTGGATAGTTTTCTATGGAATTTCGTTCAATTTTATTGGCAATGTCTTGTTAATTTTGTAAGAGAGATCGCTTTCAATTTGCGTTGAAATCACTTTATTGTTCTTGGCTTGGATTTTTTGATTTTATATAGAACAGAGTCCTTTTATTGTCTTATAATTAACAATCCAAAACAAATTTAATTTATTGGTTGTCTTATATTTTATATAAAACAAAGTTATTTTGTTGTTCTTTAGTTCACACTCCAAAATAAAATTAAATTATTGTTTTGTCATAGTCAAAAACAAAATCAATTTATCGTTTTTTTTTTTACTTGATCAAAGTTAATTTATTATTTTTCATTTGGTCAAAGAATATGACTACCTCTTTTTTATTTATTTATAGCCAAAGGATATGACTATATATATTTTTATTTTTTATAAAAAAAATTATTTTATTGTTTTATAATTTACAGTCAAAAATAAAGTTAATTTATTGTTTTTCACTTGGTCAAAGGATATAACAGTAGATGGGTAATGGTGAAGCACGACATCAAAGTATGCCGCCGCCGCTTTTCCAATTGTAATATGTGTGTATCGATGACATAGTAAGTATACTTGTAATGGGCATTTCCAATTGGAATGTGTGTGTTGTGAGAGTGAGAGAGAATAGTTATTTGGTGTGAGAGAGTATTGTCAGGTGGATTTGTGTGTGTTAAGGTTTTGGGGATTTATTTTGTGTGTGATGGAAGAAAACCAGTTTTAGTGTATAGAGAGCAAATAGGTACCTGTGTTTTTAAAGATCAAGGTGGTTGAAATGTGTATTTTCCTCGTTCGTTATTGGTGGTTGGTTTTATGTTGGCTATGGCAGAGATAGATTTTTATATTTTTTTTGGTGTGCTGATGTTAATTTTTCTATGATTGTTTACTGGATATGTATTTTTCTTTTCTGGATGGGATTTTGTAACCTAAAATATTTGTATTTGGTGTGAAAGAGTATTGTCAGGTGGATTTGTGTGTGTTAAGGTTTTGAGGGTTGATTTTGTGTGTGATGGAAGAAAACCAATATAGAATGAAATGCTATGATAGAGATATTTTTATATTTTTGTTGGTGTTTTGGTATTAATTATTCCACGATTGTTTACTAGCTATAGATTTTTCTTTTCTGGATGCGAATTTCCAACTTAAAATATTTTGTTAGAGGAATATTTGTTGAATGGTATTCCAATTGAATTTTCTACTTGCATGTGAAGGTATAATAAGCAGCAGTGAATTTCATTGATTTGATATTCTCTGTTTTTTTGAAATGTTGTTGGATGATTTTGTTTGTTTTGGAAGGATTTAGATTGATCTTTGATTGTATAGGGTAATTTTAGTTTTTTTTTTTTTAATAAGTTGTTAACTATTTTTCTGATATGTAATTAAATAAAATAGATAGACTAATGATAATTTCAATTGGATGTAAAATTTGTTGTTAATGCATTGTGTGGGTTATGTAAATAAGTGTGTAAGTTAGTGGTAGTTATTATAAAGTAGAGCATAATTGTAGTAGCCCATAAATGAATAGGGGAAGCTTGTTGTAACAAATATTTTTGAGAATTGTTGCACCCATAAAATTTTTGTTTTTTTATTATTCTTGTCACGACCGTATATTTTAGGTGAGATACCTGTGGTTTTTTGTGATTTCTTTGTTGGTTAGGTGGTCATGCTAATTTTGGAAGGATCTTTGATTTTATGGAATAATTTTCAAATTTGTTAATAAGCTGCTGATAATTTTTTCGTAGATAACATTGATAGATTAATGATAATTAATTGAATGTCAAATATGTTGTTAATGCATTATTTTTTATTTTGCAACCAATTGGAGGTGACATATAAATATATGATTAAAACTACATATTTAAAACGCAGAAGAAAACGATCAAATGCATCCATAAAATAACTTCAAAAATAGAACTAAGTGCATATTTAGTGTATTTTTGGAAGTTATTAATAATTACTTTAAAAAAATGAATAATAAATTAATAAATAAAAAGGTAAAATAAATGTATTATTTTCAATGACAAAAATGTGTTAAAAAATAACTTCTTCAGCTCTTTTCCAGCATTAAGTTCTTTCTTCTAATGACAATATAGTGTTAAAATCATGACTTTTTCAGCTCTTTTTCAGTTTTCAGTTTTTTTTATTCTGGAATTAAGATCATATTTGCTACCAATAAAATTTATCAGTTTTCATTCTCTACATGTACTACGTACATATATCTTTTATTTGGTATATAAATTTGTTCATTAAATATTATTTTCTGTTTTTAATTTCAAATTTTAAAAACTTCCTTAAATGAAAAAAATGAAATATTTATTAATACAATATATTATTATTAATATATATATATATTATTAATACAATATATATATTATTAATACAATATATTTTATATATAAAATAAATATATTTTATTTTTCAAAGTTTCTAAATTTATCTAAATTTTAACAGTATTTAAAAATATGTGATTTTCTTAAATCTTGAATTGGAATCAATGAAAAGCAATTCATATCATTTGATGTAGAGCATTTTATTTTGTGTATATTAAACTTTTACCCAATTGATCATAAGGAAACCGTATATCCTTCTTTAAATATCTACTTAGTTTCAATTGAGAAATACTGGTAGCTGCATACAGTATTTAGTTTTCAGATAGTTGTAACAACATTCACTAATCAATATAATTGGATTTATTTACGCTATGTTTAAGATATCTTTGTAAATTTAAATAGAAAATAACACACTTTTTAACCAAAGACATGTAGTTTTTAATATTAACTAGCTGTGTTGTCGGAATTAATTCTAATTTCATTTTCATGGCTTTTATATCTCGGATTTGGGTTACTAGTGCATGGACTTCGCTTGTAATATTTATCCATAATCTTCGTAGTATATTTCTTTTCCTCATTTAAATGAAAGCAGCGGTATGAAACTGCATTTCCACTTCATTTGAACGATTGAATTTTCTGCAAAGATTTTTAAAAAATCATGTTCTCAAAACTCAACAAAAATATACCAATATCAAATATCTTGTAAGCTTCAGATCACTTAAATCACTAAAAGCAAAAGCTAAAAAGTGAACCATCCCTAACACGACAGTAAATAAAAGATTTCCTTTTTAATGTAGATAATTATTAATTTTAATACGAAAAAAAAAATGTATTATTAAAAGATTCCAGTTATACCTCTAAAAGTACAGGATATGAAATATTAGTCATAGACGTACTATTATAATATTTATTCTTAATGTAAATAGAACATAAAACTAGAAATAACAAAAAGTGTTGTCTCCTGACACAGTTTTAACCTTTAATTCTTTAACTCAGTTTTCATTATATTAACATCAATATGTAGTTTCTCAATATGTTTGCTATTGTTTAAAATGTTTACAGTAACTGGTTTTACAACTCTAATATTAATTTTGTTGTAATCTATCACCCATGATGATGTTTGAGTAGACGATTTTTGTTTTGATATAAAATATGCCGAAGAATATAACGTGATTCCTTCGTGTTCTGCAACACATCCTGATGGAAAAGTTAACAATCCTTTTAAAGGTAGCATTATCGAACTGCGATTATGATTATCACAGTCCGCACTTAGTGTGAATGTATCAGAAACAGTAAATGACCACAGATTTTCTGTTGATAATTTGATCCAAACACTTTTCTTTTCAAATTCTTCAAAATTACATTCTGCATGCCTTGACTATTTTAGTGCTGAAACAGCTGATTTCCATGAAAAATTATTTCTACAATTAAATTGGTCATCATTGTTTTTAGTACATGCATTAAGTTGTAATTGAGACATCAAAAAATACAAACTATTTGCAAAGTTATACACTATATAGTCATCATCCACCAAAGATATCACTGTACTATTATCTACTTTAACTGGCAGTTGAATTATTTTGTAAACTTCAGAGCTATGATTGGTATCTAATTTTTTCAGCTTGTATTACAATTCGATTTTCTATTATAAATCAATTTACTTTGAAAGAATTAAAAATTTTCTTTAATTTAGTACCGGTGAGTTGTCCAAAATCAAATCATTTTTCAATATGTAATAATTCGTTTTGTAATTGGCTAAATGTAAGAAGATCTGGATAAATATACCCATGGTTTATTAAATAAAAAATTCATGATGATTTAAATAAAGGACGATACAGAAAGCAATTTGATGATATTAACATACCAATCCCATCCTCGTCGCCAGTTATAATTCTTTTTGTTTGGTACATACATATAAGTCACCGAAAACAAAACTAATAAGAAATTAGCTTTTGGGTTGATGGCTTTAAAGGTACAAACAAGCCGATTTTATAAATTTTGGTTTATTTTAATGGGTAAACAAACTGATATAAACTGTACAATATGCAACTATTAATTATTAAGAATATTAATTTATTTTACTGTTTTGGGTATGTTGCGAAATATATATATATATATATATATATATATATATATATATATATATATATATATAAAATCATAATAAAAAACAACATGTCATCGTATTGGTTTATATTATGATTTTATTGAGTGTTTTCGTAACTGTGAGACTCACTTAACCATTTAGGCTCTCTTTAGGGAGGAACTAGTTTTAGTTTCAAGATTTAAGATTTAAATATTTATTGTGAGGCCTATAAAAGGTACATTAAATAAATAAATAAAAATTAAAAAAAAACTTCATTTCAATGTCGGTTAACCGGTTTTTAAGTAGACGGTTAACCGACGGATTGTTCGAAATTTACAAAAACAGAATCAATCATTTAGTGACTTCTAAATGATTGCCAGGGATGTGTACGAAATTTACAAAAACAAAATGCATTGCTAACTTCTTTTCAACTTCCAGAGTTATACTTCGTAGTCTGTTCTGGAAAATAATAAGACATCAATTAGAATTTAAAAAACAAAATACATTACTATTACATTAATCTTCGTAGCGCGTGTTAGGAAGATTGTCAGCTTTTTTTATAAAAAGAAAACAATACAATAGAGAAGAAAGCAAAATCATGTTCTTCAGTAATAATTTAACTTTGGAACAGTTTGCCCGTAATATTAAATAGAAGAAGAAAAATGTTGTTGTGAAAATTGAGCATTTTATAAACAGAAAATGAATATTTTAAAAAAGTAAGTAAATCTTATTAAACTTTTATTTATTAATTCGAACTTTACTAATAATTGAAATTTATTTTATAAAAAGCTCTAATTTAATAATATGTATTAAGCTTATCCTTTAGCATATATAATTTCCGATCTTTTGCAAAAAGATTCAAGTCAATATCATGCTCATTTCAGAAATATGCGCCTTTAAACTTTTATATTTCCAATTTATTGTATATATGACTATATTTTTACAAACTTGAAACTTTTGTGAATAATTACTTAGAAAATTATTATGTATATTTTTACTAATATCTATACACAAAATATTTTTATAAAAATAATTAATAAATATTTTTTATTTTTAATAGGGTTGCCACATTTCCCAAATTTAAGTAAATCTTTATCCTTTTCTAAGCATTCATATATTTCTATTAATGGATTTAAAATAACAAAACAAACAAAAAATGTCTATTTTAACTTAATCAATAAGTATTTTATTAGTTTACATTTATGGTGTTTGCCTAAATTTAACAAATGTATTTATCAATTGGTGATAGTTAAAAATTCATATATTTATGATCTAGTGACAATGCACAGGTAATATCCTTTCCGGAGATACCTAACAGCAACATATAATATCAATGAATTCGGTATAGGTACTCTTCCAAATTGAGTCTTTCATATATTTTACCTAATAAAAAATCACAGAATACCTGTAAATTATATACCTGTGCGATATATCTAATAGATATATATAAATGCGCAGCTAATCCTTATCAACATCATAACGAAGTTGATTACCATGGTGATTACATTGAAACATGAACAATTTTGTTGTGTTCTGTGGAGTTTGTCGACGTCATTGGTAAATCTCAGATAGAGAGCTTTTTAAAGTTGTATGACGTAAAATTGAAGTCCTTGAATCAGCGTACTAACAGATTAAACATTCCGATTGGATGGATACTGATATAGAAATATCGGCATGCAAAATATCAACTGGAGCACCCTGCAAGACATATGATGATTTAAGCACAAGATCTAAGAAGAACAGATTGGCCCATAAGCAATTAATATTGCTGAAATACTGTCAACTGCATCACCAAAACGTCTTAAGCGGATTGCCGAGTACCTACAGCATCATCACAATCCAATTTTATAGAGGAAGAAGCAATTGCTTTAATGCTTGAACTGGACCTCAGCCGAAACAAATATCAAATTTTAAGAAAAGCTCTGCTTGAAAAGGGACACTCAAGCCTACCATCATACAAGGATATTCAAGAAAAAAAGCAAACTATTTTACCATCTATTTCGGTTACCGAAAAGGAAGCATGTGTAGAGATATCTTCTTTGCTTGAGAATACAGCTACCAGGATAGTAGCAGATCGACGTTGTATTAATCTGTAGGTGGGGAAGTGACGGACTATCAGCCCTTCCTGAATACAAGCATGCTAGTGGAAGTAAGAAAATGGCAGATTATAAAAGCGTAATTATAGCTTCTTTGGTGCCATTAAGAATGCGATCTTATTCCTTAAAACAATCTTCATCAAAGTGTAAAAACTCATTTGAAGATATATGGCTTAACATCACTCCAGGATCAAAACATTTTTGCAGACCTATTTGGTTCGAATACACAAGGGAGTCGAAGACAACAACAAAGGATTTAGTAGAATATATTTAAGATGAAAGAAATGATTTACAACCTATTCATAATAACCATAAACCAATACACATTCGACATATCCTTTCAACTTAGTCTAACAATGATTGATGGAAAGGTTAGTAATGCCATTACGGAAATGCTCACTATGTGATGAGATGAAATCAAAATTTTCTGATATTGGTAAAGCAAGGAGTATTAATGAAGAATTTCTGTCTTTCGGAATATCTCCACTAAACGCCAGAATATGGTTCATGGAGCATTTTCTGCACATAGCATATGATTTAAAGAATAGAAGCGTGCCAGCATTTAAAAACACTTAGAATATCTGAGAAAAGTAGAATCCAGGATGAATTCAGAGAAGAGACGGGATTAAACATCGACAAACCTCTGCCGACTGGTGGTAGTGCAAATGATGGAAATACAGCAAGAAGGTTTTTTGGAAATTTCGAAGCTACATCTAAAGTAACTGGTATTAATAAAGAAAGGACTAACATACTATTAATGGCAATTAATAGTAAGCACAAAATTAACTCTGCTCGATTTGGAGAATATGCAACAGAAATATCTAAACTACTTGTTTCTCTATATCCCTGGAAAGAAATGACACCTACAGTACATAAAGTATTGTGCAATGGCGAAATTATAATTGAACGAAATATTCTTCCACTTGGAGAGCTTACAGAAGAGGCTCAAGAAACAAGAAACAGAGATTTTAAGCACGTTCAATTATTCAGCTCCAGGAAATGCTCCAGAATGTCACAAAACGAGGATATTTTTAATAGCCTATTGTTACCAACAGACCCTGTACTATCATCAATTAGAAAACGTTAGTTTTATTATGAGTCTTTATCAACTCAAAATACTGAATTATCTTTTAGATATGTATACAGATACAACAGATTATTTTATAGAAAATAAGTAGTATAAGTTTAAAATATCAGAAAAATTGTTTACATAAATTTAATGTAAATAAGTAATAAAAAATCGTATTAGAAATAGAATATTTATTAAGGAAGATAATAAATACCAAAAATAATAATATTCATTAAGTTGAAACAGACATTTTTTGTTTGCTTTGCTACTTTTAATTAATTAATAGAAATATATGAATGCTTAGAATAGGAAAAAGATTTACTTAAATTTGGGAAATGTGGCAACCCTATTAAAAATAAAAAATATTTATTAATTATTTTTATAAAAATATTTTGTATAGATATTATTAAAAGTATACAGAAATCTTCATAATTTTCTAAGTAATTATTCACGCAAAGCTAAAGGCAAATGTTGCAAATTTCTAAAAATATAGTCATATATACAATAAATTATAAATATAAAAGTTTAAAGGTGCATATTTCTGAAATGAGGCACGAAATTGACTTGAATCTCTTTGTAAAAGATCGGAAATTATATATGCTAAAGGATAAGCTTAGTTTGGAATACTTATTTTTAAAATTTCTTTCGCTGTTTAGAAATAAATCAAAAAAAGGCCCAATTTGGTGATTTTGGAGAAAATACAAATTTTTAATTGTAATAACATATTTGTTTATAAAGATATCTTAATGAAATTTGCAGGAAATGTGGATCTTATTAATATAAATAAAAGCGTGTTAACCAAATTTCAATCAGGGGTAGGGTTTTCCTGAATTCCCAAAAAGAAACTAATGAAAATTCCCAAAAATGGGATTTTTTACATTTTTGGCTATAGAATCCACATTTTTCCGAAGACCCGTAGATTTTGATTTAAAACTTTTAACAACGTATTGAAGATTCTTAAAATATATTCCGCTTGTCGATTCGTGCTTTGGGATTTGAGAACATATGGTCTAAAATCAAAACTTAAAGTCAGCTCTCCTTTCAGTCAGCTCCTTTCAGAAAAGTGCAAAATTATTATATGTTGCTAAAGAAAATTGTATTTTAGATAAAAAAGAGTGTAGATACTTTTCGGCTAAAAAACACAAAAAGTCGTCTTTTTTGCAATTTTCAAATTCAAAATCGTTTATTTTTGGACTCGGTAAAAATATCGACTTCAAATCTTTTTATTCAATAGATAATTTTGTTCTTTAACTAGTTAAGAAAAAAACGAATAAAATCGGTCGGAAATACTAGGATATATATGAAAAAAACTGGACCGAGAAAATACAAAAGTTATGGTGTTTAAAAATTCAAACGCAAATAACTCGAAAATTATAAGAGATAAATAGGACATGTAAGCAGGTCTTATCAGGGCCTACAACAATATATAAAAATATTTTAAATCGGACGAGAAACAAAATTTTGGTAAGTGATTAAACATTTCAGAGGTACCATTGTCAGAGGTACATAACTTTGAGCCCCATTAGATCCGCCCCTGAGGGCCTGTGCCCCCCTTCCAAACTTAACATTGTACGCTCCTCTGCTGCGTCTATACCAAATTTCATGAAAATTCAACCAGCCGATCAGAAGTTACAGATTTATTTTCAAAAAATTTCGATTCAGCCCCACTGTGCAATGTATTTGTAACAATTAGCTCAAGTTGCATTTGTTTATGTTTATTTGTACACCATGATGAATGTATTTGTCATACAGGAATCGAATTGCATAGAAAAAATGTATTGTATGTATTGCCAAAGTACACTACACCCTCACCCTTAAGAAAAAAATTAGTGGAGTAATTTTTCCAAGCACATGTATAGTTACAAAATGTATTGTGGTGTATATGGTGATGAAAAAAATTTATTTTTCCGCGTATTTTAATTTTTTTTTTCAAAAAGACTATTGGTAAATGCTTGTCATTATTGTACTACATTTTTAAATTGTGCTTCATCCATGAAACCTCTGAGTATATTGAACGCAAGCAAATAAAATATACCGAAAAAGTTTTTTTAAATGCTGATATTTCAGGGGAAGAAATCCAAATCAATAGCATTTTTAAATCAGTGAATACAAAATTTAAATACTTTGTTTTGCACAAAATTCAACTGCAAATAGCTTTTGTCCCAAAAACATAATGTTCTCTCCGATTTCTACTGAACGTAAAAATTATTGAATTAGGATAGTGTAGTAAAAATATGTTGGGGTAAAGTGAGATGTGAAATTTAACAAATTTTTGCAAATTTGCTAAAAATAAAGTAAAAAGTGTATTTCTTATCACCACTAGAGATCGCAATTTCCTGGACTATTTGATTTTCCGGAACAGTGGAAAAATATTTTCCACTTCTCCGGATTCACGGGATACCGAATTTTAAAATATAACCACTACTCTCTTTAGAGAACAACTGAGATCAAAATAGGATATGAAACTTTACATTAGCAGATTTAAAACAGGATTGTAAATGTACTGAAAAAGGGAATTTAATCAATTGCTTAATCTACTGATTAATCAACTCGAATAAATATTTATATAGTATATATAGTGAAAGCGTTTGGTGGATATCGACATAATTTTAAGCAATATTGTTCCTCTTATTTAAAAGATAAATATGTTCCATGTCGTACTTGCGACACTAAAATGGATATATCAGAAACTAAATAACAAAAAAAATAATAATAAAAAAATTTAATTTATTAGAAATTCACTAAAAAATTTCAAATTTAATAATTTTAAAGGTAACGGCTGATGATAGTATTTTCGGAAACTCTTCGGGGTAATTCAAACGTGAGTTCAAATGGTATTAAACTGTTTATAGCTTCGATAGGGTGGTCCAACATTGTATGAAAATAACCAAAGATTATATATAATAAAGGGTGATTCAAGTAGAGATAATTTTTTCAATAGCCTTTTTTTTGACAGATCACGTGTGAGTCGTGTCATGCTGTCATGTTATTTTTGTTTAGTATTGTTTGGCATTTCATAATGGAAAGACTTACGCCTGAACAACGTTTACGAATCGTTCAACTTTATTACGAAGTAATGTGTTTCGTGCACTTCGCTCAACTTATGGTCAACATAATCGGCCTACTGAGCGTACTATTCGCAACACCATCAATCATTTTGAGACCCAGCTTTCATTATTGGATAATATTCGACCGAATAGACCACGTTCAGCACGCTGTGAAGAAAATATAGCGGCCGTAGCTGAGACTGTACACGAAGACCATGGAGAGTCGATTCGGCGCCGTTCGCAGCAACTCGGACTGACGTATGGAACGACTTAGCGCATTTTACGTCGAGATCTTAAATTGAAAGCGTATAAAAACAGCTTGTGCAACAACTGAAGCCGCTCGACCTTCCCAAGCGACATCGCTTCGCTCTATGGGCTCTTGAAAAGTTCCAAGAAATGGGTCACCCTATATATTAACCAAATTTAAACTTCCTACGATAATTGGAATAGAATGTTACACGGTGTTGTTGAAATTTTATGAAATTTTTTTCCTTAATATTAACGATATATACCTACATAAAACGATAGCTAAATAATAATAAACCCGTAATTCGTAAATTTTCCAAAAAAGTTTATGCGGACGTAAAAAATAAACGCATTTTATTAAACTTGTTGAGTTATTTCATACTAAAACGGACAGAAAACAGCCATTTTCGGATTTGACATCACAGATTTTAATGGAATTCACTACAGATATTGGCTATTGGAAGTATTTATTAAATCATAAACTTTTAGACTAATGACCCTTTCGAGTACAAAAACGAAAAAAAAAACTAAAAACTTCACAAAGGTGTACTTGTTTAAGTTCTAATAACTTCCTTTATAACAATATGTATAAATTTTGTTTATATCGAAAGTTCAAACATTCAAACCATTATATATCAAAAAACAGTATTTTTAAAATTCTTAAAACATTATGCAATGTTTGTGTAACTCTTTTCCTTACTCTTATAAAATTTCTAGCTAGACACACATATAGTTTAGAAGTTACGTACTAAAATAATAACTTCTAAACTAATATAATAACTCCGGAACTATATATAAAAAAATTTTAGTTTTAGTATAATTTAAACTATATAATGATATAGCCTTTAAAATGATGCGGAAAGTTTATATATATATATATATATATATATTAAATACCGTTTTTTGAGTTTTAATAAAATTGAAATTGCTTTAGACTTAAAAAATTTTTCTTATTTATGCATAAAATGAAGTACTTTAAAAATCAAATATAATAGGTTAACAAAGGACTTTCATTACATATAAAAACAATTGGATATTATGGGGAATGTATCCGAGATACCAGAAGTGACTTCGAGAATTTGATGTCGGATTTAAACATCACCAAAGCGAAAATTTAAGCGGCTGGCAAACCATTAACAATGACATATCGCATTCTACAATCGAACTTAAAAACAAAACGGGCGGTACTTTGTGGCGTGGAAAAAAAATCATTTTTCCATTTTTGGAAACCTCATTAACTATTCCTTCATTCTAGGGGGTGATTGGCACAACTTTTTTTCGACCCACCGTAATGCATATTTCATAAATATTGATGGAAAAAATTAAACCTAATTTTTGGATTATCAACATAAAAGGCTGTGTGGCATCCTATTCCAATTGTACTAGGAAATTTGAAATTTCGCCAAAATATTCAAATAATTTTGGAAACCCTAAGCCTCTGTTATTTATTAAATTTCCCTACCATATCCCTTACAAAACACTCGCTTTGATGTTATAGATCCGTTTAGTCGTTCTCATACATAACAGGGGATATTTCCTGTAGCATTTCAGTTGAAAATTTCTTTTGACTCAATACATGTCAAATTTCTGTGTAAATTGTCTACGCACTTAAAGTGTGCGAAAATATAGCAATTTATAACACCTACGAATTATATTATTCTAAATACGAGAAATAACTGCTTATTTTTTGAAATTGTGTTTTATTATTTTCTATTAGTTTTAGTTACAACCTATTGTTACTACCTATCTGTTTTCATCACTTAATGTAATTTTGATATTGGTGTGGCCTCGTAATACAATTATAATTTAAACATATATTAAACATATTTAAATATATATAGTATATAACGTGACCAGACATCGCGCTTGTTAAAATTCGATCCCGCTTAAAATATTTTTCCCTCATTTTTTAATTCAAGCAATTAATTATTCGATTTCCTTGAATATAGAATATTTTTTTAATAAATTTCTGTTCCCTAACAGTGATTGAAAATCTTAAGTATATTTTCGCCATAAAAGGTTTAAAATATTCGTTATTTTTTTTAAATTGTGTATTTCGGTTTAAGTTCATTGAATAATTGTAGAAAATTACATTGTAAATGTTTTATTGGACACTCGGCAGAATGGAATGCATTTTCAGCCACAACCGTCATCAGCACTCTTCAGCGTCCTACCGTAGTGTGCTCTGTAAACATCATCTATTTAACATACAACTTTTCGGGAAATGGATTCGGTAATGTATTATCTCTATATATTATTAAGTAAGACGAATTTTTTACGATAGAGCTTTTTCAGTTATTATTGTTTATATGATTAAAGCTAGTTAGGTAGTAAATCAAGCAATGTATAATTGGTATTGTTTAGCCACTTATTAAGTAGCGATGAACAATGTTGTTATCTGATTTGTGTTATTATTTGATTTGTCCCTTCTGTTTGTTTTCTATTTTTAGAGGTACTTAGCAGGGGAGTCAAGTAACACTTTTTACACCGTGCCTTGTGTTGAACTTTTTTATAGCTTTTTAGAATTTTTGTATTTCGGATTAAGTTCATTGAATAAATGTGGAAGAATACATTGTAAAAGTTTTATTGAACACTCGGCAATTATTCAATGAACTTAAGCCGAAATACAAAAATTCTAAATTTTTTTTTATTTTTTGGTAATGATCGATTATAACTATCACTGTTAAACGTGATATTTGGATTTATTTTCCCAGGTTTGGGATATTTAGTCAAATTGTTTATCTAATGGACTTAGAAGACGAATATATATGTAAATAAAAAACGTCAGTTACACATAGTGTATTTATGTATATATATATATATATATATTTAAATATATATATTTAATATATATATATAGGTCAATCATGTAAAATTTCGCGGAAATTTCAGGCATTTACTGCCAAAAAAAAAATATTAAAAAACTGAGTTGAAACTTTCGAGGATTTTTTGATTCATTTTAGATTTTCACTCGCAATTTACAACTTTCAGACGCAAACCATTAAATAGTTCAGAGACAAGACTTTGTAAATGCATGTGTTGTATAAACAGTTTCTATAGTACTATCTGGTTTAAAATTATGCAGTGGCAAAAAATTAAACCAAAGATTGACGATTATTAAAATTTTGAAGTTTCTTTTATAGAAAATTTGGGCGCATATGTAAAATTAAGTTTAAAGAAGAGAATTTTAAAAACGAAGTGACTTTCTACAGTTTTAGTTGTATACCTTGTTGATGTCAGGAAATCAGACATGCGATACCATCACCACAAACTTCCATATAATTAGCGTAAATATTTGGAAAATTCGCTATACCTCTTTTACAGAAATTGCCCAAAATATCGCGTAAACAGATTTTTTTTAATAAATGACACTTCCGAGACAATGGGTCGTTAAAAGAATTTTGAAATGGAAAGATTTTGAGCACTTTAAAATTTTCAAATTTTGTTCATCAATTTTTCAAGACCAGATATGACTAGATTATCGAAAAATATCTCTTGAGATTCATCCTGATCGTTAAAAATTGATAATTTGAAAAAATTTAGGAAGTATCATTTATGCCGACTACAGCGGTATTCTTCTCCAAACACATTTCGCTGCTGACAACTACTGAGAAGTGTAAATTACGTTATTATTATTGATGTCAAACGAATACATTTAATTTGCTTAACACCGAAATTCAGGGGGATTCAAAAATTTTTAAGGACTTATAATTGTATGGACCAAAATACACGTTTTTAACCTCAAAAATTTAGCCCCGCATATTTTGCATTATAGTTCCGTTTTCAAGATAACAGAAACTATCTTATTACTAAATACTAAAAAAGTTATTTTTTAAAAATTGGTAAAAACTCAGTTTTTAAAAAAACTAAAATCGCTCCTTTATAAGGAATATTATCATGAGTAGTAAGGTTTAAGCAATTATATTTTTCATAACACTACTGATATTCATTTGATTTTTTCAACAAAATATACCAAAATATGTCTATTATTACCTACTAATTTAACTAATAATAGTTTTGTGCTATTTGCGAAATTTTGCAAATAAATAAAATTAAAAATTTTTCATTTCGTGTACTTCGATAAATATTATGAATGCAGTAATAATTTTGATATGTGCGGATAGCACTTTAGAAGTTCTATAAAACTGCATTATTTTGGTTGCGATAAAACAATACCTCTATTTTTAAGTTTGTTTCAACTTTAGACCTTTACAACTTTTGCGCGCATTGATAGAAATGATTAATGCGAACATACTTTGCATGCATAAATATTGCTTAATAAAACAATCGATGTTCGTGTCAGAATATATATTGTTAAGTTTTTACCTTTTAAAAACGGTGGATTATTTCCTTTAAATAACTTGATTGCAAATAGTTTAAAAGTCATGGAACCCTTTCATTACTTCGTTTATTTTAGAGGATGGTACTCCAATTAGATTTGTCACTGTTTGACCGTCAGCACTTTCCCACACGCGGTATAAGCAGCCATTTAACAAGTGTAGACTTCCATTGGGCCTAATGGACTTTCTGCGGATATTTCATTGCGGGCTGGCCTTCTACCTTCTCCTTTTGCCGATATTATTTTTGCCGGTATGGGGACATTTCTTTGCGCTACAGACCAATCTTCACTGGACTCTATATGCATTAGTCGAACATCGATGATACATTCCTTTTCCTCGGCTTTTGTACAATGCTTACATTCCACGTTGCAGGGCCGTCTTGACAGCGCGTCAGCATTGCCATGTTTCAAACCCTTCTGGTGCTCGATGCTAAAATCATAGCTCTGAAGCCGCTCTATCCAACGAGCCAGTTGTCCTTCAGGTTGTTTAAATTGCAGCAACCACCTGAGGGCATAATGATCGGTTCTCAGTCGGAAATGTTGACCATACAGATATTTGTGGTAATGCTTCACACACTCTAGTACTGCCAAAAGTTCTCGTCGCGTTAGGCAGAAGTTCTTTCAGGCTTCGAAAGCGTTCGGCTGAAGTATCCAATGACTTTTTCAGTGCCACCGACCACTTGTGAAAGTAAACCGCCTATTCCATATCCGCTCGCATCGCTATCTACCACAAATGTTTCTCCAGGTATAGGATATGACAAAATTGGTGCCGTACATAATAGATCCTTGAGTTTCTGAAATGCTAGTTCTTGTGCTTCACACCATTGGAACGATTATGATTAATGGTCAGCTATGCACAAAGGCCAAGAAAACTACGCAATTCGTGGAAATTTCTCGGACGTGGCCAGTCCTTTACTGCAATTATCTTTCTTCATCTGCTGATATTCCTTCCGCTGTTACGCGATGTCAAAAATATTTGACTTCTTTCTGGAATAATGCACACTTCTTTACACTGAGTTTGAGTCCAGCCACAGATATTCGTTTAAGGACTTCTTCTAGGTTTCTCAGATGTTCATCAAAAGTCTTACCGATTACAATTATGTCATCGAGGTACACCAAGCATGTCTTCCCGTGAAGTCCTTTCAATACCTGTTCCATTAAGCGCTCGAGCATAGCAGAGTACAAATGGCATCACATTAAACTGCCATAACCCATCACTCTCGCTAAAGGCGGCTTTTTCTTTGTCTTTTTCTGAAATCTCTAATTGCCAATAACCACTTTGCAAGTCCAATGTAGAGAACCATTGTGTTCCAGCTAGTGTATCCAGGGTGTCGTCAATTCTTGGTAGCGGGTAACTGTCTTTCTTGGTGACGTCATTCAGTTTTCTATAATCGACGCAAAATTTAGTGCTGCCATCTTTCCTCTTAACTAAAACAACAGGCGAGCTCCAAGGACTTGAAGATGGTTCGATTATACCGCTCCGCTTCATTTCATTGACCAACTCCTTCACTTCACTTCGTTTTGCTAGAGGAACACTTCTGGACGCCTGTCTTATTGGACTCGCTTCGCCAGTATTTATTTGATGCTTTACAATTGCCGTTCTACGATTGCTTTGAATTTTTAAGGCGAAAACGGAGGTATATTTCTTCAGAATCTATTTGGCCTTATTTCTGTCTGGCGGCGCTAATCCTTCTACCCATTTCCCCACTTATTCCTCTATTAGCTCGCGTTCTTTGGTGGATTTATTGGCAGGTTCTGGGTTTTTCTCTCAATTGATTACTGCCTCTACTGAAGTGCATTGACCTATTTCGGAATTTGGCTTAAGGTTAATACTCTTACAGAAACTATTTTGTTGTTGCAGGGTTTTACGAGGGCTTTTGCTGTTACAAGATCACTTGTAATTTCTGCTGGTTCTACCAACCACAAACTGTTGTCCTCACAATCTCCCTCCATACGAGCGCATACTAAAATTTCTGACTGTGGTGATAGCTTCTGATGCTCGACGGTAACTAGCTTTCTTACTTGAGTTCTATTTTCATATCCAACTTTAAGGGGTATCTCCACATTTCGCCAAATCATAACTTTTTATCCCATATCCAAAGTACTACCGTGCCTAATCATGAAATCAGCACCAATGATAACTTCGTCCACAATGTCGGCAGCATTGAATATATGATTGACGGTAACTTTGGCAATGGCTAATTTTACATTTACTTTACCATAGACCGTGGACGGCTCCCCAGTATCTGTGCGCAGGTTTACCCCACATAATGGTTCAATTGTTTCCTTGACTAAATCTGGCCTGACGATAGACTATGATGCCCCGGTGTCTATAGTAAAAACGTGCTTCTGACCGTTGATGTACCCAGAAGCAGTAAGATTGCTATTTTTCTGTTGCATTACGGATATGGAGATTGGAATGCCTCTATCTTGATATGGTCCAAAAACTTGCTGTTTTCCCCTGGATAAGTAAGCTGCAGCAAAATCACGATTTCCAACGCAAAGTCTTGTAGCATCTCATTGGGCTTCTGCACTCTACCACGCAATTCCATTCGGTATAAGTCCTTTATATGTTCACCAGCGTACTTACGTTGTAGCGCCTCCATTAAGTCATCATAACTATTTCTGTTACATGCTGGCACGCTTTCGGGAACTACTGCTGCGTTTCCTTTTAAGGCCAATATCAACTCTATAGCTTTTTCTTCGTCGTTCCACATGTTTCTAATGGCAATTGTATCAAACTGGAACTTGAACACATTAAATGGTGTGGTGCCATCAAAAATAGGGGCTTTTACTCTGCTAGAGGATTCTGGAATAATTCGCACCTGTCCATTTTGGCATTGAAGATTATTCATCTTTATTCCTAGATCGTGTAGTTTTTTTATCAATACCTTTGGCTATTTCATTCTCTAAATCTGACAGCTTTTTATCAATTTTATGAACGACTTTGGCTTGTATCTCTAGGCAGCTCTCTAAGTCGGACACTGTTGTTTATAACTTCCGAAATTTGCTGAAGTTTCTCGTCTGTCACTCTAGAAGTTTCTTTAACTTCAGCAAGAAGTTTCTCGTTATTTACTTTAGAAGTTTCTTGAAATTTTATTTCCATTATTTTAGAAGTTTCTTGAAATTTCATTTCCATTATTTTATTTTCTTCTTTGACTTCAGCAAGAAGTTTTTCGTTATTTACTTTAGAAGTTTCTTAAACTTCTTCTTTAACTAATTTAAATTGCTCCATCATAGCAGCAAACATTGTGGATAAATCAACGCTGCTTGTTGTTGGACGGGTAGAAACTTCCATTTCTTCTTTATGCTCGAATTCATAAGCTCCGATGTCAATATCACGCCGCTTGAATTCATCTATCAGCCTCTTTTGTAATTCTACTTTATTACCAGCGGTAGGTAACTTCAACTTATTCAATTTCAATTTCTTGAGTTGCTCCACTTTTAGCTCTTCAAACTTAATGACTGCTTATTATTTTGCAATCCCACTTCTGACACCAATTGTTACGTTTTTACCTTTTAAAAACGGTGGATTATTTCCTTTAAATAACCCGTATACTTGATTGCAAATAACAGCACTTTAGTAGTTTAAAAGTTGTAACGACTCTTTATTTTATTTAAAAATGTACAACAATAACAGTTTAAATAGTCACTTGTGTTCTAATATAAACACACACTAAAATTACACACTTTATACAACACACTTTAATAATGTACAAGATTATACAGCCAAGGCAGTTAATTTGTCTTTAGTTAACAACGCTTTCAATTAGACTGACTCCATGGTGTTCTCACGACCAATTTATCTATCAAATGCTTCTAGAAAACTCTATTTCTTTCTACAATTTTCTTAACGAACAAACTAGAGCTTTCGATGTTAATGTTAGCAGTTTCAACATTTAGTGTTGCCATACTTACAAACAATGGTGAAAGCTCTTTATTCAAGGTTGTATGTTTACATCTATGTTAATAATTTCTACAGATATGTTAACTGCTGTTAACATAAACGGAAATGTCTAGAAGCATTGAGAAAGATTTAAACCAGCCGTTAAAACTGTTATATTTGAATTCAAGTACAATTTTGTATATTTTTCTTTTTTTTGAAGGCATTTTATCATTTGTAAAAATATATAGTGACTCGAATGCATGTAGAATCAGTTCGCGTTAATCATTTCGTGCAGGTGGATTTTATATACAGCTCAGGTCTGACGTATATCTTGTTTTAAGCGTACGTGTCCAATACTTCTTAATATATATAAAGAGCATGTGGATTTGGGTGTATTTCCAGCTTTTTTTTTTGGTATATCAATGAGTGTTTTTTTATTTCGTTTTTTACCAAAGGTATGCCGAGATCTTTATTGAGGTATGTAACTTCCGTATAACCTGATTATTTATTCGAATTATTGAGCATGATTCTTACCGCAATGTGAAGGTTATATATATACATATATTTCTATTCGTTTACTTTTATGTTCCATTGCCTAGATCAGATATATGATCTTGCAGGAGTATAGATACTTTTGGGGGGTTTTCATGAACGTCTAGAATAGTTGTGTCGTCTCCAAATTTTGATATATGGGTTCGACTATTTGTAAAATAAATAAATATTAAATATAAAAAAGAACCCATTAAATATAAAATACTACGCTGGGTTACGCCTGCTGGGTGAACTTAGTAAGTTTCTTTCTTTAAGGATAAACTTTCGTTGAGTTAAATAGCTTTCAAGTAGCTTGTATATATTTGTTGATAAATTTTGTCTTATTTTATATAGCAAGCCTTGTCAAAAGCTTGCAAAACGTCGATGAAGAAAGCAGAACAAAATTTATTTTATTCAATATAACGTTAACAAGTCTGTGTGTTTGTTCAATAGTGCTATGTTTTCTTCTAAAACCAAATTGATGATTCGGGATACAATCAGTTCTACTCATTGTCAGGTTCAACTGGTTCATTAGCAGCTTCTCGAGCAGCTTTCACATATTTTATAACAGGCTGATGGGTCTATACGATTCCACTTTAGTGTGATATTTTCCTGGCTTAGGTATCATAGTAATTAATTAAACCTTTCATTCTGATGGATAGTATATAAGGCGTAATAATAGCGTTAAAAATAAATAGTATTATTTTTAACGCTATCCGGGTTAGCTCCAAAAGCATCTTGTTACTGATTTTATCAATACCAGAGGTTTTTTTGGAATTTAAATTAACAATAGCCTTCTAGATCTCTCAAATCTCAAAACAAAGGGGTTGAGCTGCTATAAAATGGGGTACAACAGGTGGCAACTCTATTATGTCATCCGATAAGTTTGGATAAACACGTTTTTTAGATGACTAACGAATAGATTCCCCTTATCGCTATCACTTCTGGGTCAGCCTCCATTTGTATTACGTAGAGGAGGTCTGCTAAAAACTCGTCTTTTTACGTTTTTTCTATCTTGCCATAGTGTGTAATTTGTATATGGGTTTGCATCTAGGTTTTCTAAATATTGAGCAAGTGATTCGATTTTTCGATACTCTAGAAGCTTATTAAGGCGTTTTAGGCATTTTCTTAGCTTCGATTTGAGTTGAGGGGATCTGTGGTGTTGCCACTCTTTTTGAACTCTTCTTTTTTAGTTAAGAGCCGTTCGACGTCAACAAAATAAATTCTATTATATCTGTTTTGATGGGGAGTTAGGGTAGCATGTTCAGCAGCAAGTTTTAAACTTTTTTCAAAATTATTAAGAGAGATCGATTTTTCTGGTGTACTCAGCGATATATTTTCTGTGCAGTGAGTGCTGATATATTTTCTTTTCAGTTAATTCTTGTGTTTTATATCACTGAATTAACAGTGGAAGATACAATTTCTAGGGGGTTCAATACAGTAACAAAATTGGGTGAATGATCTAAAGATAATTTGTTACGCGCTGGATGTCTATTCAATGAATAACAATAATTTAAAAATTTTTCAATATAAAATACTGAGTTAAATAGGCATTTACAAGATCTTCCGACTAGCTTATATTTGGTAGATATGTTCTTAACCCGTACTTATGCGCGTAAACATATATATACTCTAAATGCCTATAAATACCAAAGAGTATCAAAATTTAATTTTAAATAGCAAAACAAAAAAAAACCAGTGACAAGATGTTTTGTCACATACGGTAATCTTCATTCCCACCCAATTGTCATAAAGACAAACACCTTGACAGACAGCTTACCCCAAATGTTTTAAAATCTGCCCCTAATAAGACTGTTTATCGACCTACATTATGTTACAATTTACCAGAGTAATCCTTCCCATTAAAAAAATTTATGCATTAATTTTAATTTTTTTACAAAAACAAAGAATATAATTTATTGAATAAAAAAAAACATCATTAAAAAATAACAAAAATCAAACATAGATTTGATTAAGATATGTAGATCATTACACAAGAAGTGTGGGGATCATACTAAATAAAACAAATTCAGATAATATGACTTAAGCAATACTTATGAATGAAAGTAAGGGGGACAAAATGAAAACGGACAGACAGACGAAATATTATACAATATAAATAAAGCAAGTATAATTACAAAATAAAATATAAATATACAAAGATATATAATTACTCACAACACAATTGTTGGTGTTCCATCTTTAAGTTGTATCGGTTGAAGGGCCCAGCAAAACGAGATGATAAAGATGTTTTTTTTTTCTTTGTAGCTTATTTAAAAGAGGTTAATATATATTTTTGTTTTGTAATTGATACTTCTTAGTTTAGAATCTAAATCTAAACTTTAGATAAACATAGTTATTTCAAAAAAGATATTTTGAATACAGTTAGACTAAAGATTATTCGTACAAATGATTTTAATTTAATTAGTTACTTAAAAATTTTTAAATTCACAATTTAGTTTTAAATTAAGAAATTTTTGTTAAGTATTTGAATATTTTAATTAATAAAAAAATATTTTTCTTTAATTCAATTTCTTCTAATTAGAATCATTTGTACTTATTATCTCAATAAATAAACTTATTATTTACAATTTTAATATGATTTGAAAGAAAATTAACAATTAAGTTTTTGAAATTTAAAACTTTAAATTCAATATTACATTTTCAATTTAATTACAATTTTCTTAATTACACAATTCAACACAAAAGTTTCTAGTTTTTTTTAAATTTTTTTGATATAAGAAAATGTTAATTGACAATAGATATTATTATAGAGATTTTAATGCAGTTTTGAAATAATTCATTTTACGAAATTCAGGATATTTATATATAATATAACAATAGATTTTTACAAACATTTGCTATTTTCTTAAGATAATTGTGAAATTCAAAAAAAGATATAATTATTTTAATATATGTTTTAGTTAATCTCATAACTAAGATTTTAATATAAATTTCAATAAGAAAATTACAAAATATTAGATTTACAAAATTTTAAACAATTGAGTTTTGAAAACATTATGTTTGTCTTCACTTCACTATTTAGGTTACCAAAAGTTCAGAACTCCGCATGTAGAGACGTGCAATCACGTGTGTTGTAGAAGTTGTGCAATCCTTTTTTGTATAAGAATGTCCTTATGGGGATCCTTTTGAAATCATTCACCGGTGTAGAGGGATTGTTTAGGATATTGTTTTCCTCTTTTCCTTTAAGTGGATAAATCACTTTAAAAGTCTGTGGGAAAATTCCCTTTATTTAACTTTTTTCTTTTTTCTTTTTTTATGTAGATTGATATGACTTTTTTTTTTTTATTTAAATAATGCACAAGTCTATTATTAAAATTTATAGGCACAGATTTTGTTGCACATTTTATTCTATGAATAATGATTGATGTGATCGTCACCGATTTTACGCAGTTAATGAGCTTTTTTTAAGAAATATGGTTTAGGTACCAAACAGAAAAAAAATGCGTAATTAAAACTTGTTTATTGCCTTTGACAATAAAAAAATAGAATTTTTTCATTATACAATCTGTAGTGAAAAGAAGACAAAAATAATATGTACCGTGGAGGGTCATATAAAAAAGAGTGCAATTATCAAATTTTGTAATTTTTTAAATCATGACCATATATGGTCATAAAATTGGAAATAGGTGAGAGTGCAAGTGGTCACACATACATTCTCATTTACATGCGTAAGTACACGCATTATTGCAGTGAGAATGCAGATAAGCCGACTGAGCAGCTAATGTTAAAAAAAAATTCTAGCATGCAATAAATAATGTTTGATTCATCAGTTTCAAAAGTTGATGTTAAATACTAGCATAATAAAATTTACTTTTGATGTAGAAAATTTTTCAATGTTAAAAGAAATCGTAACAAAGCTGCTTCGCTCTGAAATTTTACTAAAATAGAAGACGAACAGAGATCCGATTTCTCTTGGATTTTATTTAATTTCTTTAAATATATATATATATATATTTTTTTTCGTAAATCGTGTGGCACGACCCAGTACAAATGAAATTGATGTTATTATGAAAATATTAGCGTATATAAAAAGACAGTTATTTGTTTATTAAGACTTATGATCTGATGTTTGAAATCTGCCAACGTATACTCCCTTCAGATCCTCTATTTCGTATAGATTGCTACCAACCTTTTCTCGAACCTTACATTTTATATATTTTGGCATGAATTTTCTGTTAATAGTCTTTGACATATTACTCAAAATATGATTTTTTCGAAAAACGACTTGGCCTTTTTTAAATTTAATTGGACGAGAGCGTAAATTGTAAGATTTAGATGCTTTCTCATGAGCTATATTCAAATTTTCTCTTATTTTAGATCTTATTTTTTGTAGCTTATCAACATTAACGAGAATCTGACAATCTTCACCATTAAGACATTCCAATTTGTCCAAAATTTTATAAGCAGAACCATGCTGCACCATATTCTGACCAAAGGTGGCGTAGTAAGGGGAACATTTGATTGATGAGTGATAATCACTCCTAAGAATCGATAATATTTGGGGAACATATTTGTCCCAATCGCTGTGGTCTTTATGGTTTTCCAAAAAATATCTAAGTTTAGTGATTATTTCCCTATTTGCACGTTCCGACGCGTTTGGTTGGGGGGCATAAAATCCTGTTCTTACGTGTTCTATCTCATATGTGTTCAAAAATTCTTTCATTTCATTTGAAACGAATTGTTTTGCCTTGTCGCTGTGCAAAAATCTGGGCACACCAAATGTAGGAAATAGTTCCGATTGGAAATACAAAATTACATTGGCGGAAGTGGCTGTCTTCAGGTGTTTCAAAAATAAAAACTTTGTTAAATGGTCTAAGCCAATGAATAGATATGAATTTGTAGCTTTAGTTAGCGGATATGGGCCTAAAAATTCACAATATAGCCTTTCGAATGGTCTATTTGTGATAAATTGTTTCCCCATAAGGGGTCTGGAAATTTGATTAGGTGATTTTATGGACTTACACTTGTCACATTTTTCAACATGCGATTTTACATCTGCTGTCATTGTGGGCCAATAGTATTTTTGGCGAATTCGTGCAAATGTTTTAGCGAAACCACCATGACAAGCAACAAGAGAATCATGTGCAGCTTTAATTATATTTTTAGTTAATGACTTTGGAATCCAAAGACGCCATAAGTTGTCCTCCTCATTTTCACTACCTAGCCGAAATTGAACCCTTTTATAAACAAGATTATCAGAAACAATTAAATCTGGTAATTCATCCTTTTTCTCATAGATAATTTTCCTCAAATTTTTATATTCTTCGCCGTTAAATTCCGGAGAAGTGGGGTCAACTTCCAAAGGAAAATCTAAAAAGGATAATTGTTCCACATCCATCCGCGATATGCAATCTGGCACAACATTTAATGAACCTTTTCTGTGCTCAATACGAAAATCAAATCCTTGGAGCTTTAAGCTCCACCGCGCTAATCGCCCACTTAGATCCTTTTGGGACATTAGCCATTTTAAGGATGCGTGGTCCGTAATTATTCTAAACGGTCGTCCCTCTATGTATGGCCTAAATCTATTTACACATATCACTGCGGCCATGCACTCAAGCTCAGTGACGGTATAGTTTCTCTGAGACTTGTTAAGTTTCTGAGAAACAAAAGCAATCGGATGTTCATTTCCATCATCATCAAATTGGAATAAAACACCACCCACTCCAACACGTGAGGCATCGCATTGGATCGAGAATTCACGATCAAATTTTGGTTGAGCCAATACCGGAGCAGTACACAAAGTGTCTTTTAACTTTTGAAAGGATTGTAATGCGCTAGGTGTTAAAGCGAATGGTTTAGAAGTTTTCTTTAAGCAGTCTGTAAGTGGACCAGCCAGATCTGCAAAGTTATTTATAAAGGCCCGGTACCAATTGGCCATGCCGACGAAGCGACGAACTTGCTTAGGTGTTTTGGGTACACTAAAATTTCTTATTGACTCCACTTTTTCGGGGTCAACTTTCAATGTGCCATGTCCCACTATATATCCAAGGTAACGTATTTCTGCCTGACAGAATTTACTTTTTCCCACATTTATTGTAAGCTTTTAGGCAATCTGCCACTTGTTTTAAAAGGGTTATGTGAGAATTAAAGTCAGCGTTGCATATAAGCAGATCATCTAGATAGATGAAGACATGTTCACGCAAACGTGAGGGTATAACCTTATCCATTAGCCTGCTCATGGTTTGCGGGCCATTGCACAAACCAAATGGCATATATTTAAAATGGTATAAGGGCTTACCCGGAACTTTCGGTTAATTTAATTTGTAAAAAGGCGTCTTTTAGGTCAATTCCGGTAATATAAAAAGTGTCTTTTAACCTGCTTAATAGGCCATTTATATGTGGGAGGGGATACGAATCTTTCTTCGTGACGGCATTGAGTTTTCGGGAATCAATGCAAAGCAGAACTATGCCGGGTTTTCGCACTAAAACCACTGGTGAACACCAGGGCGAGTTTGATTCCTCGATTACTCCCATGTTTAAAAGATGGTCTATTTCCCTATACGCTTCTTTCTGGCGAGGTGGTGACAAGGGGTAATGCCTACATTTAATGGGAACTGCATCCCCTGTATCGATATTGTGTTTGAGTAAATCGGTGCACCCTAATCCTAGTTTCTCATACGAGGGAAACTCTAATATAACTTTGTCTAAAACCAATTTTTGTTCTGCTGTAAGATCGTGAAATTTCGTGTTCGATTTATTATAGGGTGTGGTAGAATTAGCCTGTAGTGAAGAAACTGTGGGAATTATGTCTGGCGCAAGAGCAAATTCTTTCCAGAAATTTGTTCCAAAATAAGCCTGATGGCTGAGGGAAGGAACTAAATAAAATAAAATGTCATTAGTAACACCTCTAAAATGGATAGGTATCTTACAAAATCCTAAAATCTTCTGTTTTGCTCCATTAGCAATCGATAATGATGATTTAATCGGACTGTATGAAATTACGCTCTAAAAACTCTAAACAATTAACTCCTAAGACGGAAACGTTAGCTCCTGAATCGAGTAAACCTACAATACTGTCATTAAAAACTCCCACTCTTAAAAAAGGTCGATCATCGGAATCCTGCAAAATGGTAGATTCGAGTAATTTACGATAATATTTATGTTTTTTTAAAGCGTTCCCTGCACTTCAAGATTTTAAATGGTGGACATTTATTAAAGTCATAAAGTTTTTTACAAATTTTGTTTATACAATCTTTTCCACTATTTAAATTAATGTAAGATTCAGTTTGAGTGAACATATCTTTAGAAAATAATGATGAATTTCCCAGTACAGTAAAAGATACTTGGTTTTCCATTTGATCATAAGTAGAGTTATTAATATTTTGTTCTAATTGGAACTCGGTGTTATGCGGGATGGACGAAAGTCCCCGGTAGCCATTTCGCCCATTCTTTTGTTTCCCTGAAAAGAATGCTTATTGGGACAGGAAGGTGTTAATACTCCCTTTTGTCCGCACTTGAAACAAAAGCGTTCTGAAATATCTTTGTCACAATATATATATATGAATGTCCTTTCAACAGACAATTCCAGCACTTAATGTTGAAATAATCGTATTTCATGTTTTTATTAGAAATTTGAAGTGCTTCCAATTGTGGATCTAACATATCAAAAACATCTAAATCATTTTCACTTGAAGCAAGTTCGTTAACAGTACGCAGTGGACCAGTGTTTGTAGGAAAATTTTTATTATCTCGCAGAACTCTTTCTGCTTTACGAACAATATCTCGGAAATCATTTAATGTTTTAGTCTCAGAACTAAATAACAAGAATCTTAAATTCGGTTGCAAATTTCTCTTGATGATGTCAACCAGGGTAGAATCTGGTAAGGGACTTTGTAATCTTGAATTCATTGACACAAGAGTTGTATGGAAATCATCATAAGATTCTTTGTGTTGTTGCTTGCGCAACGAAATTTTCAATAATATGTCATGTTCAGATTCTAAGTAGCCAAATTCCTTTTCCAATGAAAAACGTAAAATTGAGTAAGTCACATCACGATTTTGTTTCATGAATAGCCAGTACCATTGTTCGGCTTTACCTTCCAACAGCACATGGAAATTTGATAAAAGGTGTTCAACAGAACATATTGTGCGATTACACAAGGTTTCTACTTTGAACAAAAAGTCTGAAACTGAACCTGTTCCATCGTAAGAAATTTTCCATTTCTCCAGTTTTATATTCATGTCACTAACTGAAGTGTTCGCATTAGAATATCTATTAAAATTGCGGGATGGACTGTTTGTATGGCTAGTGGTGGGTAGATTAACGTGTGGTTCCTGAGAACTAGTGCTACTTGCATTACCTATTTGGGAAATGCTGTCTCTAATAGAAGAAAGTTCTCTTCTAAACTCTTCTCTTGTATTCTGCATTGTCTGTTCCATGAATGATATCAATGTATCGAAAGGTGTAGATGTGTCTAGGTTTGGGTTATTGATATTTGATCTCGGTTGATCATTTGAATTAACAGAAAGGCGAGGGTTTTGTCTTTCTGAAGAAATAAATGGTTGTGGTAACGAATTGGTATTACTCATTATCGATATATTCTGAGAGTTTGAATTTGAGGGTAAATTATTACAACTTTGAGTTCGAGGTACTTGATGGGTTTGTTTTTGTGTATTTTTTACCGCAGGTGAATGAACAACACGTGGTTGGTTGGTCTGATATTTCTATTGAAATATTATTTCTTGAAGCTGAAGTGCTTCTACCTCGACCTCTCGAATTATTAAGTGCTTGTGCACGAGTGTTCATAACGAACGAATGTAGTAAATCAGTATTAATTCTAATCAATAGTATTTAAGTTTAAAAAAAGTATTTAATTTCATAAGTAAAAATGTTTTTATTATAAAGAGCAGAAAAAAAATATATGTATATTATATATGAAATATATATAATATACATATATTTATTGAAAATAATTTTATTCTTAAATGAAGGAAAACATTAGGAAAATGTAGTAAGCAAATCGGTCAGTCTTTTATTATTTCCTTTATTTTTTTCTATTATTCTACATATTTATCTACCTGAGTCTTTTTTCTAGCTAGTCTACAAACATTTTCGAAAATTTTGTATATAAATTTTCACAAAAGGACTTGAATAGCAAGAAAAAAAAACAACAAAAAATAAAAACTTAGATGCACAAAACAAAAACCGAAATTAATCTCCAGAATTTAGACTCTCCAAGAAGATATTTGTTAAAACGAAAAATGCAAAATTTTGCTGTATCGCTTCTAGATTATTTTTTTTTTTTTTAATTATAATAACTAGGACTTATACAAATCAAAAAAATTACATTGGTGTTATGAAAAAATCATACAAAATTATGATATAAAGGACAACCTCATTAAGTAAATATTCCAGAATAATAATTTTATATTACTATTAATTGGCTGTCAATTAAGGCAGCTTTACGTTGGGCGCCATATATGTTACGCGCTGGATGTCTATTCAATGAATAACAATAATTTAAACATTTTTCAATATAAAATACTGAGTTAAATAGGCATTTACAAGATCTTCCGACTAGCTTATATTTGGAAGATATGTTCTTAACCCGTACTTATGCGCGTAAACATATATATACTCTAAATGCCTATAAATACCAAAGAGTATAAAAATTTAATTTTAAATAGCAAAACAAAAAAAAAACCAGTGACAAGATGTTTTGTCACATACGGTAATCTTCATTCCCACCCAATTGTCATAAAGACAAACACCTTGACAGACAGCTTACCCCAAATGTTTTAAAATCTGCCCCTAATAAGACTGTTTATCGACCTACATTATGTTACAATTTACCAGAGTAATCCTTCCCATTAAAAATATTTATGCATTCATTTTAATTTTTTTACAAAAACAAAGAATATAATTTATTGAATAAAAAAAAAAACCATTAAAAAATAAAAAAAATCAAACAGATTTGATTAAGATATGTAGATCATTACACAAGAAGTGTGGGGATCATACTAAATAAAACAAATTCAGATAATATGACTTAAGCAATACTTATGAATGAAAGTAAGGGGGACAAAATGAAAACGGACAGACAGACGAAATATTATACAATATAAATAAAGCAAGTATAATTACAAAATAAAATATAAATATACAAAGATATATAATTACTCACAACACAATTGTTGGTGTTCCATTTTTAAGTTGTCTCGGTTGAAGGGCCCAGCAAAACGAGATGATAAAGATGTTTTTTTTTCTTTGTAGCTTATTTAAAAGAGGTTAATATATATTTTTGTTTTGTAATTGATACTTCTTAGTTTATAATCTAAATCTAAACTTTAGATAAACATAGTTATTTCAAAAAAGATATTTTGAATACAGTTAGACTAAAGAATATTAATACAAATGATTTTAATTTAATTAGTTACTTAAAAATTTTTAAATTCACAATTTAGTTTTAAATTAAGAAATTTTTGTTAAGTATTTGAATATTTTAATTAATAAAAAAATATTTTTCTTTAATTCAATTTCTTCTAATTAGAATCATTTGTACTTATTATCTCAATAAATAAACTTATTATTTACAATTTTAATATGATTTGAAAGAAAATTAACAATTAAGTTTTTGAAATTTAAAACTTTAAATTCAATATTACATTTTCAATTTAATTACAATTTTCTTAATTACACAATTCAACACAAAAGTTTCTAGTTTTTTTTTTAATTTTTTTGATATAAGAAAATGTTAATTGACAATAGATATTATTATAGAGATTTTAATGCAGTTTTGAAATAATTCATTTTACGAAATTCAGGATATTTATATATAATATAGCAATAGATTTTTACAAACATTTGTTATTTTCTTAAGATAATTTTGAAATTCAAAAAAAGATATAATAATTTTAATATATGTTTTAGTTAATCTCATAACTAAGATTTTAATATAAATTTCAAGAAGAAAATTACAAAATATTAGATTTACAAAATTTTAAACAATTGAGTTTTGAAAACATTATGTTTGTCTTCACTTCACTATTTAGGTTACCAAAAGTTCAGAACTCCGCATGTAGAGACGTGCAATCACGTGTGTTGTAGAAGTTGTGCAATCCTTTTTTGTATAAGAATGTCCTTATGGGGATCCTTTTGAAATCATTCACCGGTGTAGAGGGATTGTTTAGGATATTGTTTTCCTCTTTTCCTTTAAGTGGATAAATCACTTTAAAAGTCTGTGGGAAAATTCCCTTTATTTAACTTTTTTCTTTTTTCTTTTTTTATGTAGATTGATATGACTTTTTTTTTTTATTTAAATAATGCACAAGTCTATTATTAAAATTTATAGGCACAGATTTTGTTGCACATTTTATTCTATGAATAATGATTGATGTGATCGTCACCGATTTTACGCAGTTAATGAGCTTTTTTTAAGAAATATGGTTTAGGTACCAAACAGAAAAAAAATGCGTAATTAAAACTTGTTTATTGCCTTTGACAATAAAAAAATAGAATTTTTTCATTATACAATCTGTAGTGAAAAGAAGACAAAAATAATATGTACCGTGGAGGCTCATAAAAAAAGAGTGCAATTATCAAATTTTGTAATTTTTTAAATCATGACCATATATGGTCATAAAATTGGAAATAGGTGAGAGTGCAAGTGGTCACACATACATTCTCATTTACATGCGTAAGTACACGCATTATTGCAGTGAGAATGCAGATAAGCCGACTGAGCAGCTAATGTTAAAAAAAAATTCTAGCATGCAATAAATAATGTTTGATTCATCAGTTTCAAAAGTTGATGTTAAATACTAGCATAGTAAAATTTACTTTTGATGTAGAAAATTTTTCAATGTTAAAAGAAATCGTAACAAATTCTAATGACGATTCCACTTAAATTAGTTCCATTGAAGAATTTTTTACAACTGCAAAATCGACGACATCCGGTATTTTATTTGAATCAGAAGGCCAATATGTAGGTTCTCCACTCGAAATCATATTCATTCCCATTATAGAAATTATATCAAACAAAAAACGACCTTTCGGGTTAGTCAGCCGTGATCCCCAGAATGTATTCTTAGCATTATAATCGTCTGCTGCCAGGATACAGGGTCCTAGTGATTTATAAAAAGTTTCATATTGATTTTCTGAAATTAAAAATCTATTGGGTGAGTATATCGATGAAATCACTAAGTTTCGATGAAAATCTTCAAGGCAAATTGTAGTAGCTTGAAGATATTCTTCGCAAAAATCACACATTTAGTAATGTGCAATACGAGTTTTTACAAAAATATCTGAGCCTCAACATGCTCTGCCCCTGGGGTCTTTAGTGTCATAAATAAGCTTTTTGAAGTCAAATGAGTTTCTGGTACTATCATTATATCAACTTTATGATTTTTGGGTTGGCGAATGCAGTTTACGTTCCAAAAACTTACCTTTAGGCAGTTCATGGTTTGTGTAGTATAGCCTGCAATAACATTGATTGCATCGTGATCATTTCCTGCATTATATTGCTCATTGGGTTCGTAAAATTATTTACTGATTGCATGAGAGTCTCCATTGTAGCTTCTAGCCGGGTGAAATTGAAAGCGGGGTTTGCTCTCTTACTTTAGGGTTCAAATTAAGGTTATATTTATTCCTTGGTAGCGAATTCTTCAGTAAAGTTTGATTATCCTTTAGAACAATTGCATACGAGATTTGACTGATTATTCTGTTATTTGGGGGAAATATGCCTCGAGAAAATTTATTGGTTGGAGGTGTGAAATTCTTGATTTCTGGGTTTGAGATTTTTTAACAATTGAGTAAACTAGACAATCTCTGTAATTTGGAGTGTGGTTTCCTCCGCAATTGCCACATTTTTTTTAGCTAGAGTAATTTTTAGATTTGTCACATTGGGCCGAGTTGAGTGACTCTCCGAAAACAACGCAGACGGATGGTAATCTGCAATAAGCCTTAATATGATCATATTCTTGGTAATATTTATATTCGAATGTTTATCCGGTTTTTCTACCATGATTTACGATGGTGAGTTTCGCCTTTTCTTCAGTCTCATATCACCGGGTTCAAGTTCTACTCGTAAGAGTGGTTGAGGCGATTTCGAGTATTCTTTGCATTATTAATCTTAAAGCCTTTGTTCTCCAAATTTTGTATAACTTCAATTGGATCAGCAGTAGATTCAATACCCTTTACAAAGATCTGCAGACCTACACTACATTTGAGTTGATAAGTATAATTTTTTTTTGCGGATTTCGAGACCTTGCGAAAATTGTTTTGATTATTTACTGGATTTTTGATTCATTCATAGTACTTCGCTTAATGGGAATTAAGTAAAATGAGTTCTTGCCTACCAATGTGATCAGATTCTGAATCAAAATATTCGAATTCTGTTCTCTCAAAAAATTAGGGTGGTTTGCCTGATGTAATTTTACTTACTTGTTCGATATAATAATTTTGCAAAATTGAAAAACGATTTTCAGTATTTGGTCTATCATTTGCACTATTTTTAAATCGTTTGCCAAAGAGGGCTTTGGGCTTCGTCCTCGTTTCAAAACCGCAATATACCGGCTCATACCAACTTAAATTTGGGATTTAGTTTCACTATTTTTAGGTTGCTCTATCTTAGGTGTCGCTCCAGTTATAGAGTTAATTAAGTCAGTACTTGCTGTGACTGCTGTTACTTTAGATGTGAAATTATACAGCATATCTGCAGGCGCAATTAAATTCTGTTTATAAACAACAATTACTAATTGTCAACAAAGCGGGGGAGCAAGAACGAGCGCGATTGCCAGGTTTGGCGGTCAAATATAAGGTGCCATCAATTCGTTTTGTTCACGGAATTTTCTTCAATAATCACAGACACATAGGCATTCCTGCCATCTACACTAAGCCTTCCCTCACTGAAATAAACACTTGTGACACTCATAAAAGGGTATTCTCAACTTTTTTCCATCACATGGGCTCTATTATTATTTTTTTAAACAAAAGTAAACACACAAAGAAATATAAATAAAACAAAGGCACAGATTAATTTTGTTATTATTTATTATGCAAGCTTTTATAAGGAATTTTTTTAATAATTTTCAATAAAATAATCGCGTCCAATCGCGTATGATTTTATTTTTATAAGATTTATTATTTTTTTATCCGTAAAAGCAAAAAAAAAACTATGAAATAACACGGATTTAAAATAAAGCACATCTACTTCGATTGAAACAAAAGAGCAATTTTTCAAAAATAAGTAAAAACATAAAAATAAATGTCTGAATAATTTAAATTGTGATAATGATCTTAATGTAAAGCATGATAAAATTTCCAAATGTGTAATTGCTTTTATTCTATTTCTTTTACTTGAAAATATATTAGGTTTTAAAATTAACTAAATTTAGACGGAATGAGAAAATAATCTTTGTTATGAAAATTTTTAATATTTCGGTACGCATTACTTCAAAATGGTTAGTCTAGTCTAGTGCAGATTCTATTTTCAATTTCTGATAATTTCAACACATACATTATTAAACTTATTTTGCATTTTTTTCTTTACCCAGGCTTTTAACTATATTGCTAAAACCAACAAAAAATTATAGTCAAGTTATTTTGATATTTTCATATATAATTTAGCTGCAAAAAAGTGCTTTATGAAACAAAACAATAATATAAATTTGTTAAGGGATAAGAAAAGGAACTGTAAAAATTAAATAAAACCAAAAAATAAACAAAAAACCCGATGTGTTTAAATTTCGGCTAATGCGAGTATTTTGACGAAAGACCTCATGTGGACATTTTGAACAAAAATGTGAAAATTGCACGAAGATTTTTTATCTAGCACAACATTTTTGTTTATAATTTAGGAACAAAGTATGAAAATATTTTGAAGATTTATAGGAAGATACAATAGCGGATATTTTTTTAGAATCCTTTTTACGTCATTTGATAAACATGTTATTTTTGAATTATATTCGTCCCGACGTCCGTCTGAAGATTATATCTTTGACCTCTTACGCGTTCCATTAGAATTGTTCTCATTGGTTGAAGTATATTAGTTATGGACTGTTATGTAATAAGCGTACGTTTTAATGAATAATAATATTTTCATTAATATTGTGTGAAACGAAATCTAGAGTTTTGCTAAAATTTCATTAAATGAAGCACAATACGAAAGTTGACCACGGGAGCCTTGAAATCGCTAGCGATCAGCCGAAATGTTGGGGGGTTTTTGTCTCCTAACGTCTTGTCTCATTTTTATTCCAAAAATAATTTTATATAAAGTTTTTGAAATATGTTAACAAATCTTCTTTAAATAAAGGACGAAATTAATCATAGTAAACAAATACAAAGGCCCCAATAACTATTACTAAGATGAGAGGATCTATTTCAAGTTCACTGATTATGAATATGTTATTGCGATTGCTAGGATGACATGAGACCGGTACCTCAAAAACATTGTTTAAAAATTCCTAGGAACCCACAATTAAATTACCTTAACATATTCAATGCATACAAAAAATTATAGTTTTTAGCAATTCATAATCAAGAGATTCATTATTCTTTTATTGAACTCATAAAAAAATTGTTTAACAAACTAAAACAGAAATATTTATATATGAGGTATGTAACTAGCAATACGAAAAGAAAAACTTGACTTTAACTCTTTAATCATACTTTAAAATATATGAATATCTATGTGAATTTATAACTAAATAGGATATTACATTTAATTTAGTAAAAAGTCTAGTGCCAATTTCTAATGTAATTTAACGTGGACAGAAGAATTTCTTATAGCGAAAATAATAAATTTAGAAAAAAAAAAACAAAAATATATTCGTAACCGAACCGAAAGAATGAAACGTTAACGATAGTACGAGCATACGCGAAATATAATCAATAAAAAAATTATCAAGAGTAGAGGAGTAAGACATATACATAAATATAAAAAGTAACTATACTTAGCAAACCAAGAATATGAAAGAAGAAATTAAAATAGCTTCTCCTCCTTTCTGATTTCATTCAACAATGACGTCACATACATCTTTATTTCTTTGTTACTTCTATATTCTTAACGCTTAATGCAAGAAAATAAATATTTTAATAATTTTTGTTTAAAACTTACCAACCATTATATCAGAAACGACGAGGCTTCAGCGACTGTTTTGGTTTTTTTTTTTTTTTTTTTTTTTTTTGTTTACATAATAATGATGAGATGTTATTTACAGATGTTTAATTTATTGCATATTATATAAATTAATTATGAAAAAACACTACTCTTTAAACCGATCTGTGGTACTTTGTGTGATATTTTGTTTTAATTTATTATTTAGATTTGAATTAAGTCGTAATATTTTTTTGATAATTCATTTTTTTATATTAACATTTTTTTAACAAATCTAAATTTTATCTTTACTTTAACCTAATTTCGTTTCTTTCCTATTACTTTAATACTTTCTCTTTTACGTATATCTTTATTTTAAATTTTTACTTTAGTTTTTTCCACAATTGCACTTTTCATTGATTTACATTGTTCTTCTATTTTTGACTTTTGATATTCTGCTTGTGGTCTTCTTCTTGCTCTCCGAAAAGAAATTATGCAAAGGAAGATAATGATGACAGAATGTTGGATGTTGCATATTATGTTGGGTAGTGATGGTACTTATGTTGGATTTATGTTTCATGTAGGGTATGCAAGAACATTCCACGTTTGAAAAAATTCTAAAAACTAATTTCAAGACCTTACCGCAAATGTTCTGAAGTTTAGATTAAATTTACCAGGGTATAAAAATAACATTCACGTATGTAGACACAAGACCATCAATTGATGTTTCCAGGTAGAGTTCTTTTTTTTGGGAATTTGTAACGGTTAGAGCTTAAGAATGGTGTAATTTGCAGATTAATGATGATATATTTTTCCAGAACTTATTTTTTAATCGAGCAGATGCTGCTAAGGTAACTTAGTTGAATTTAATTTCAACTGATCCTGTCAGGGATGAAGCTTTTAAAAATTTCCGACAGAATATTTAATAAAAAGAAATTTCCTTAGTCCGAGAAATAAATTTACTGGAATTTTACAACGTGTTTAAAGTTTAATTTAATTAAAATTATAAATTAAATTTTATGAATACCTTTTATTTGTCAGTAATAATGATGTTTTTGCATTTATTTTTGAATTCAATTGTGTGTTAAAAAGAACTGCATTGAAGACAATATTAATTTTAGTTTTTAATTTTAATTTTTGCCGAAGACATATGCGTGTACAAAACGGTTCAGTAATCGAATACCTATACGATTATAGCTGCTTGTGTAACCCTGTTTTAGTTTAAAGGTACTTTTTGGTTAGTTTTTCCCTATCAACCCAACATTAATAAATGATAAATAAATTTTAATGAAATAAATCAATCAAATCAATTAAGGCAATTCTGAAATAAATGTTTATTCGATAGTTAATTTGTTATTTTCTTCAGTAAATAAATAATATATATTGTGGTAATGACAAATAAGTACTTTTAACTATGATATAACCAACACAGTTAATGTTTATATACTTTGTGAGATGGTTCGAATCTTTGCTATGTTGTTTTAAATTCATAAATGTAATGGGTGATTAAAGTAGAGATACTTTTTTCAATAGCCTTTTTTTGACAGATCACGTGTGAGTCGTGTCATGCTGTCATGTTGTTTTTGTTTACCTAGTGTCTACATTAGGCAAATTTGTATCAAAACAAACGTCCAAATCAGTGCGAATATATAAAAGGTAACCTTAGTTAAACAGCTGATTATTATTTTGGTTGTTACAGTTGCCAAACTGCATATATAAAAAATAATAATGAATACGCCATATTGTTGTTTTTGTGCAACTGTTGCCAACTTCCACAAATTCGCGTTAATTTTGACGTTTGTTTTGATAATGTAGACACTATGTTAGTATTGTTTGCCATTTCATAATGAAAAGACTTACGCCTGAACAACGTTTACAAATCGTTCAACTTTATTACGAAAATTCACGTTCTGTGAGGAATGTGTTTCGTGCACTTCGCTCACCTTATGGTCAACATAATCGGCCTACTGAGCGTACTATTCGCAGCACCATCATCCATTTTGAGACCCAGCATTCATTATTGGATAATATTCGACCGAATAGGCAACATCCAGCACGTTGTGAAGAAAATATAGCGGCCGTAGCTGAAGACCGTGGAGAGTCGATTCGGCGCCGTTCGCAACAACTCGGACTGACGTACGGAACGACTTGGTGCATTTTACGTCGAGATCTTAAATTGAAAGCGTACAAAGCACAGCTTGTGCAACAACTGAAACCGCTCGACCTTCCCAAGCGACATCGCTTCGTTCTATGGGCACTTGAAAAGTTCCATGAAGGTCCGGCGTTTTCGAGGCAAATTTTGTTCAGCAATGAGGCCCATTTCTGGCTCAATGGGTATGTAAGCAAATAAAATTGCTGCATTTGGGACGAAGAGCAACCTGAAGAGATTCAAGAACTGTCACTTCATCCAGAAAAAACAACGGTTTGGTTTGTGGGCCGGTGGAATTATCGATCCATATTTCTTTAAAAATGATGCCGGTGCGAACGTAACCGTCAATGGCGACCGCTATCGTGCCAAGATAACCGACTATTTGATGCCTGAAATCGAAGCTCGTGATCTCGGCGACATTTGGTTTCAGCAAGACGGCGCCACTTCCCACACGTCGCATCGATCAATTAATTTATTGAGAAAACACTTCGGTGAGCACATAATTTCACGTTTTGGGCCTGTCGATTGGCCACCAAGATCGCGTGATATCACACCGTTAGACTTTTTCCTGTGGGGATATGTAAAGTCTAAAGTTGGATTAAAACATCACGCGTGTCATTCGCCAGTTACCAGTCGAAATGCTCGAACGAGTCATCGAAAATTGGACTCAACGGATGGACCATCTGCGACGTAGCAACGGCCAACATTTGATAGACATAATCTTCAAAAAATAAATACCAAAAAATGTTCTTTTAAATGATAATAAACATTCCCCATTAAATTTGAATTTTCTGTATTTTTTCTTTAAAAAAGTAGGGAACTTCGAAATGGATCACGCGGTATATAAAGAAATGATTAACAACCTTTTTTCTGAATATACATTATAGAAATAACACAGTAGTAAAATATGAATGTAAAACTAAAATATGCACAACCAAAGGCACAGATAAACAAAATTTTTACAAATGCGCGGTTTTACTAAATCGTTCATTACAGGACATAGTGCTACATTTTAAAATTCAAAAGCTTTAAATGAATCTTGCGTAATATTTATATTATATAATTTTTGTTGCAATTTTACAAGGCAAAATAAGAAAATATGTAATGATTATTATATTGTCGCCGATAGCTACATAAAAAAGTTGGGGACAAAATGATAACCCGATCAAAAGTTATTGATCACTCAATTCCCCAGAGAAGTACACTGCGAGGCGCGAAACTAATAACGGTAAGAAAAATTTTCACAAACTAGAACTTTATGTATAATTCTGGTAAAAATATAAAAACCTACTTTGTTATTCAAAATGTTTGACGGTATTATTATAAGATACATATTTTAGGGTTAATTTTAAAAATTGTCTTTATGTCAAAAATCATAATTTTTAAAATTTTTTCGCAAAATTGGGTTCGTATCTAAATTATTTCTTCGTACGTCATACGAAAATATATTTTATTCAAGTTAATTACAAAGAAATGTTATTTAATATTATGATCCTTTTTTAATCCAAGCAAATTTTTTTGTCTTAAAATTTGTATCTTCTCATATTTTTTGATGCGTCTCTGCATTTCCGTTAAGCATTACAACACTACCTAATCTAAGATTGCAATTTTTTATATAAAAATACAAAAAAAATAAAACTTTTTCGTAATTTTCAAAAAGCCCATAAAATTTTTTTATTAATTTTATTTTTAATGCTCCTTCGATTTTAATGTGGTAAATTAAAAAAAAAACTAAGTTTACGCAGTAATCCATGCTATTCCATTATAAACTGTGAATGTGCCTCTCGAAAAACTGATTTTGTTTTTAATTTTCGATCCTGTTTTCCAAACGTTGACTACTACTGCGCTGACTGTTTATGAGACATTAACGTGAAATAACGCAAAATACGGATAATTACAACAGATATCAATCCTTGTTCAAAAAAAAACTTACGTTTAAAAATTTTGTCATCAAATTCGTCTACCCTTTAACTGTAGAAGATCGAATAAGATCAAAAAGTATAAACTTGAGAACAAAGTGTGTAAAAGAATGGGAAAAAGTTAAGTAATTTTAAGCCCTTTTTGAAAGTTTTTGATCTTTGAACCGTGAACATAATTATAAAATGAAAACGATTATGCTAACATTTTTCACTCTATAAGTTTTATATATATAAGTTTCATATTATTATCAGGATTGCTGCTCAAAGTTCAAAAACTTAGAAAAAGTGCTAAAAATTACTTAGCTTTTTCCCACTCTTCTACACATTTTATTCTCAAGTTTATACTTTTTGATCTCATTCGATCTTATAGAAAGTTATCGGACCTTGTTGATAAATTCTATACCTTCTTTGTTATTTTGCAGACTTTCAACAGTTATATACACGGTAATAAAATTTTGATGGCATAATTTTTTAATTTAAAAAATTTTTAAGTTTTTTAGGCGATGTCTTTACGCCCCTAAACGGAATACAAATTTTGAAACAGGGATTGATACTTGTTGTAATTATGCGTATTTCGAGCTATATCTCGTTGATGTGAACGAAATAGTCAACGTAGTAGATGGTCTCAAAGTTTGGAAAACTAGAGCGAAATTTTTTGAAAAAGTCAGTTTTTCACGAGACGCATTCACTGTTACATATGGAATAGCATGGATTACTGCAAAAAAATTGTACTTTTTGTTTTTGTATTTTTATATAGCAAATTTCAATTTGTACAAATCATGGTAGTGTTGCAATGTTTAACGGAAACGTAGAGGCGCATCAAAAAATATTGAAAGATAAAAATTTTATGGACCAGAAAAAATTTACTTGGGTTATAAAAGGATCACAATATTAAATAGCATTTCTTTTAATTAACTTGAATAAAATATATTTTCGTATGATATATAAAGAAATAACATAGATGCGAACAGAATTTTGCGCAAATTTTTTTAAAAATTGCGGTTTAAGCATAAACACAATTTTTAAAATTTTACTTGAAAATCCTAAAATGTGTATGCTACACTAACATCATCAATGAATAACTCAGTGGGTTTTGATATTACGTTTAATTTTTAACAGAATTATACATAAACTTCCAGTTTGTAAACATTTTTATAGGTTCAACTTAAAACCGCTATTACTTTCGCGCCTCACAGTTTATTTATTTATTTTTATTTTTTGGGAATTGAGTGATCAATAACTTTTGAATGGGTTATTATTTTTGTCCGCGACTCCTTTATGTTATTTTGCACAAAATTAGCTATCGTCGACAATATTGTTACGTTTTTACCTTTTAAAAACGGTCGTTTATTTCCTTGAAATAAACCTGTACTTTGATTGCAAATAACAGCAGTTTAGTAGTTGAAAAGTTGTAACGACTCTTTATTTTATTTATAAATGTACAACAATAACAGTTTAAATAGTCACTTGCGTTCTAATATAAACACACACTTAAATTACACACTTTATACAACACACTTTAATAATGTACAAGACTATACAGCCAAGGCAGTTAATTTGTCTTTACTTAACGGTGCTTCCAATTAGACTGACTCAATGGTGTTCTCACAGCTAATTTATATACACTGTATTACCTACTAGATGTTTCTTGAAAGCTCTATTTCTTTCTACAATGTTCTTAACGGACAAACTAGAGCTTTTAATGTTAATGTTAGCAGCTTAAACATTTAGTGTTGCCATACTTAAAAACAATGGTGAAAGCTTTTTATTCAATGTTGTACGTTTAGAACTATGTTAATAATTTTTACAGCTATGTTAACTGCTGTTGACATAAACGGAAATGCCTAGAAGCATTGAGAAAGATTTAAACCAGCCGTTAAAATCGTTATATTTGAATTCAAGTACAATTTCGTAACACTGCCCCCGCTTAAGCCTGTTCGTCCCGAATAGGCACGAATTCACTTTTCCCATAGGCAGCTAGTCGTTCTAGATGTACAACTTTCATTTTAGATCTCGGACTCTTTTCTTTCTGTATTCTGTACACCACGTCGTTTAATTTCTTAATCACTTTGTATGGTCCATCCCAATGGGTTTGTAGTTTGGGAGACAGTCCTTTCTTAAGTTGTGGGTTATACAACAATACAAGCTGGCCTTCGTTAAATCCATCAGAATTCGCTGCTCGATCGTATCTGGCTTTCATTTTATCGCTGGTCATTTTTATTCGTCTGCGTACGAATTCATGTAGTTCGTTCAGGACATCTTGCTCTTGGGAAGTGTTTTCCTTATTTGTTGATGAAGGCTTAATACCGAATTCTAAATCACCAGGCAACTTGAGTTCTGTCCCGAAGACAATTTTTGCAGGTGTTCGAGAGGTTGAGTCATGAACAGCTGATCTGTATGCCAATAGAAATTTCGGTATGTGTTCATCCCAGTCCTTCTGATGTGCACTGACCACTTTTCTTAAATATTCCTCCAGAGTGCGATTGAATCTTTCGACCATGCCATCAGATTGAGGATGCAGTGGCGTTGTTCTGGTTTTTCTTATTCCGTATAAATCGCACATTTCCTTGAATACGGAAGATTCAAAATTTCTACCCTGATCAGAATGCAACTCCAGTGGAACACCATAGCGGCACACCCAGTTGTTCACAAATACGCTTATAACCGTTTTAACTTCCTGATCAGGTATGGCACATACCTCTGGCCATTTGCTGAAATAATCCATAAAGGGCCTGCTACATCCATTGCAATCCGCTCGAATGGCGCGCCTGAGTTATACTGCTGAAGTTGTCCACGACTTCTTCTTACTGGGCCCTTCGCTGCTATGCATTGTGGACAATTGGCTACCCAATCGGCTACAGCTTGCTGACAACTCACCCAATAAAAACGTTGTTTTAACTTTTCTAAGGGTTTTGTCACACCAAGATGACCACCACTGGGACCGTCATGGAACTCTTTCGTTACTTCGTTTATTTTAGAGGATGGTACTACAATTTGATTTGCCATTGTTTTACCGTCAGCACTTTCCCATATGCGGTATAAGCAGCCATTTAACAACTGTAGACTATTTCATAGGGCCTAATATGATTTCATCAGTGGACTTTCGGTGGATATTTCATTGCGGGCTGGCCTTCTACCTTCTTCTTTTGCCGATATTATTTTTGCCAGTGTGGGGTCATTTTTTTGCGCTACAGACCAATCTTTACTGGACTCTATATGCATTAGTCGAACATCGATGATACATTCATTTTCCTCGGCTTTTGTACAATGCTTACATTCCACGTTGCAGGGCCGTCTTGACAGCGCGACCGCATTGCCGTGTTTCAAACCCTTCCGGTGCTCGATGCTGCACTCTGAAGCCGCTCTATCCAACAAGCCAGTTGCCCTTAAGGTTGTTTAAGTTGCAGCAACCACCTGAGGGCAGAATGATCGGTTCTCAGTTGGAAATGTTGACCATACAGATGCTTGTGGTAATGCTTCACACATTCTAATACTGCCAAAAGTTCTTCGCTATCTACCACAAATGTTTCTCCAGCTATAGGATATGGCAAAATTGGTGCCGTACATAATAGATCCTTGAGCTTCTGGAATGCTAGTTTTTGTGATTCACTCCACTGAAATGATTGTGACTTGTTGGTCAGCTCATGTAAGCTTGTACAAAGGCCAAGGAAGCTACACAATTCGTGGAGATTTCTCGTACGTGGCCAGTCATTTACAGCACTTATCTTATATTCATCTGTTGATATTCCTTCTGTTGTTACCCGATGTCTCTAATATTTGACTTCTTTCTGGAACAATGCACACTTCTTTACACTGAGTTTGAGTCCAGCCGCTGATATTCGTTTAGGGACTTCTTCAAGGTTTTTCAGATGTTAATCAAAAGTCCTATGACAATTATGTCATCGAGGTACACCAAGCATGTCTTCCCGTCCTTTCAATACATTTCCATTAAACGCTCGAATGTGGCTGAAGCATTGCAGAGTCCAAATGTCATCACATTAAGCTTCTATGACCCATCACCAGCGCTAAAAGCGGTTTTTCTTTGTCTTTGTCTGAAATCTCTACCTGCAATAACCACTTTGCAAATCCAATGTATTGTATTCCAGCTAGTGTGTCAAGGGTGTGGTCAATTCTTGGTAGCGGATAGCTGTCTTTCTTTATGACGTCATTCAATTTTCTATAATCGATGCAAAATCTAGTTCTGCCGTCTTTCTTAACTACAACAACAGGCGAGGTCCAAGAACTTGAAGATGGTTCGATTATACTGTTCCGATTCATTTCGTTGACCAACTCTTTCGCGTCACTTCAGAGGAACACTTCTGGGCGCCTGCTTTATTGGCCTCGCTTCGCCAGAATTTATTTGATGCTTTACAATTACCGTTCTGCCATGAATTTGACTTTTTAAGTTCAAGAGGGAGGTATTTTTCTTCAGAATCTGTTTCTATCTGGCGGCGCTAATCTTTTTACCCATTTTCCCACATATTCCGTTAGTAACTCGTATTCTTTGGTGGATTTATTAGCAAGTTCCCAGTTTTTCTCGCAACTGCTCGTATTCTTTCGTGCATTTATTGGCAGGTTCCGGGTTTTTCTCATAATTGATTACTGCCTCTGATGAAGTGCATTGACCTATTATGGAATGTGACTTAACAACTTTTTCATAGCTGGACAGGTTAAGCACTCTTACAGAAACTATTTTGTTGTTGCAAGGTTTAACGAGTGCTTTTGCTGTTACAAGATCACTTGTAACAGCTGGTGCTACAGCCACAAACTGTTGTCGTCACAATTTCCTTCCATACGGGCCCATACTAAAGTTTCTGAATGTGGTGGTAGTTGCTGATGCTCGACGGTAACTAGCTTTCTTACTTGAGTTCTATTTTCATATCCGACGTCAAGGGGTATCTCCACATGTCGCCAAATCATAACTTTTTATCCCATATCCAAAGTAATACCGTCAGCACCAATGATAACTTCGTCCACAATGTCGGCAACAATGAATATATGAGTGACGGTAACGTTGGCAATGGCTAATTTCACATTTACTTTACCATAGACGGCTCCCCAGTATCTGTGCGCAGGTTTACCCCACATAATGGTTCAATTGTTTCCTTGACTAAATCTGGCTTGACGATAGACTGTGATGCCCCGGTGTCTACAGTAAAAACGTCCTTCTGACCGTTGATGTACCCCGAAGCAGTAAGATTGCTATTTTTCTGTTGCATTACGGATATGGAGATGGTAGGGCCCTCAGATGTAGGAGCTAGCTCTTGCCCCATAGTGCCAGCTCGTTTTAGTTTAAAGGTGATTCTTGTGATGATTGATGATTTGACTGCCGGTTATCTCCTTGAGGCGAGGCAGATCTGGTTTGTTTTCTTGGTGCTTTGCAGTTTCGCTGAATATGACCCGATTTACCACAGTTATAACATCTTACTCTAACTTTACTTTGCTTATCATTAAACGCCTCCAAAACTTTTTTTAATTCGTCGACTATATTTCTCTCATTATCAGCAACAACTTCAACATTTCGCACCTTGCATATTTGCGGCTTTGAAATTATTTTCGCCGTTTCTTGCGCCAGTGCGAATGAGACGGTTTCAGTAAATGATGGTTTAGGTGTGGCACAAACCGCGTGTTTTATTTCAGGATCGCGAATATCATTAACAAATGCCTCTATCTTGATATGGACCAAAAACGGACTGTTTTCCCCTGGATAAGTAAGGTGCAGCAAACGCTCTATTTCCAACGCAGAGTCTTGTAGTGTCTCATTGGGCTTCTGCACTCTACCACGCAATTTCATTCGGTATAGTTCCTTTTTATGGTCACCTGCGTACTTACGTTGTAGCGCCTCTATTATGTCATCATAACTATGTCTGTTATATGCTGGCACGCTTTCAAGAACTACTGCTGCATTTCCTCTCAAGGCCAATATCAACTCTATAGCTTTTTCTTCGTCGTTCCACATGTTATTAACGGCAATTGTATCATACTGGAACTTGAACGCATTAAATGGTGTGGTGCCATCAAAACTAGGGGCCTTTATTCTACTAGAGGATTCTGGAATAATTCGCACCTGTCCATCTTCGCATTGAAGATTATTCATCTTTATTTCTAGATCATGTAGTTTTTTATCAACACCTTTGTATATTTCATTCTCTAAATCTGACAGCTTTTTATCAACTTTATCAACGACTTTGGCTTATATATCTAGACAGCTCTCTAAGTCGGTCAGCTTTTTATCAACGACGTTGGCTTGTATATCTAGACAGCTCTCAGCTCGGACACCTTTTTATCAATGCCATCCACTCTGCTGTTTATAACTTCCGAAATTTGCTGAAGTTTTTCGTCTGTCGCTCTAGAAGTTTCTTGAAATTTCATTTTCATTATTTTATTTTCTTCTTTAACTTCAGCAAGAAGTTTCTCGTTATTTGCTTTAGAAGTTTCTTGAAATTTCATTTCCATTATTTTATTTTCTTCTTTGGCTTCAGCAAGAAGTTTCTCGTTATTTACTTTAGAAGTTTCTTGAACTTAAGCAAGAAGTTTCTCGTTATTAGCTTTAGAAGTTTCTTGAACTTCAGCAAGAATTTCTTTAGAAGTTTCTTGAAATTTCATTTCCATTATTTTATTTTCTTCTTTAACTTCTTTAAATTGCTCCAATCAAAGCAGCAAACTTCTTTATACTCGAATTCGTAAGTTCCGATGTCAATATTACGCAGCTTGAATTCATCTATCAGCCTCTTTTGTAATTTTGCTTTATTACCAGCTGTAGGTAACTTCAACTTATTCAATTCTCTCTTGAGTTGCTCCACTTTCAGCTCTTCAAACTTCATGACTGCTTATTATTTTGCAATCCCACTTCTGACACCAATTATTATTGAAATAAACCTGTACTTTGATTGCAAATAACAGCAGTTTAGTTGTTTAAAAGTTGTAACGACTCTTTATTTTATTTATAAATGTACAACAATAACAGTTTAAATAGTCACTTGCGTTCTAATATAAACACACACTTAAATTACACACTTTATACAACAATGTACAAGACTATACAGCCAAGGCAGTTAATTTGTCTTTACTTAACAATGCTTCCAATTAGACTGAATCAATGGTGTTCTCACGGCCAATTTATATACACTGTTTTACCTACTAGAGAAAGCTCTATTTCTTTCTGCAATGTTCTTAACGGACAAACTAGAGCTTTTGATGTTGATGTTAGCAGCTTAAACATTTAGTGTTGCCATACTTAAAACAATGGTGAAAGCTTTTTATTCAATGTTGTACGTTTAGAACTATGTTAATAATTTTTACAGCTATGTTAACTGCTGTTAACATAAACGGAAATGCCTAGAAGCATTGAGAAAGATTTAAACCAGCCGTTAAAACCGTTATATTTGAATTCAAGTACAATTTCGTAACAATATAATAATTATTACATATTTCCATATTTGCCTTGTAAAATTACAACAAAAATTATATAATATGAATATTACGGCAAAATTCTTTCAAGACTTTTGAATTTTAATTTAAAATGTAGCACCATGTCCATAACTTATAGATGTAATACTTCAACGAATGCGGAGAACGCCAATGGAACGCGTATAGACATCGAAGATCTAATCTTCAGACGGACGTCGGGACGGATATAATTAAAATATAATATGTTTATCAAATGACATAAAACGGATCTAACTATTATCCGCTATTGTATTTACGTCAATAAATCTTCAAAATATTTTCATACTTTGTTCCTAAATTACAAACAAATGGTAAATAAAAAATCTTCGTGCAGTTTTCTCATTTTTGTTCAAAATAAAGTTGAATGTTTTCCTTAAACGAATTTTTTCTTTTTCGTCAGAATAGACATAGACTAATTGGTATTTTGGCTATTTTTTGATTTCATGTACTTTTTTATGGTTTATAAGCCCATATAAGTGGTTTTCTTTTGCGGTTTTAGCAATATAGTTAAAAGCCTGGTAAAAGTAAAGATAAAAAATAAGACAAAATAATGTTTTTTTGAAAGCAAAAAAAAAAAAAATTAATATGTTGAAATTATCAGAAACTGAAAATAGAAAATTAGATGTGTCTAACCAATGTAAAATAATGCGTACCGAAATATTAAAAATTTTCATAACAAACATTCTGACTAATTTTAGCCGATTTTAAAACCAAATGTATGTTCAACAAAAAGAGACACATTAAAAACAAGAACAGATTTAGAAATCTCATCATGTTTTGCATTAAGATCATTATTACAATTTAAATTATTTAAACATTGAGTTTTATGTTTTTACTTAGTCACACCACAAAAAAGTACTAAGTGCGCTGTCTGCACGAAATGATTAACGATAACTGATTCTACATGCATTCACGTCACATATTTATACAAATGGATTTAAAAAAAAAAATAATATATATATATATATATATATATATATATATATATATATATATATATATATATATATATATGCATGTAGAATCAGTTATCGTTAATATATATATATATATATATATATATATTTAGATTTTTTATTTTTATTGAAATCAATATTTCTATGTTAGTACTATTATTCTTAAATATCCTTTTTTTCTTTATATACATCCCTTAATTAAATATAAAATTTTCGTCTTTGGTGCTGCCATACTTACAGTAGAAAATTTCCGTTACTAACGGCGTTAAAAAAATTGTCAACAGCAGGCTCTGACATATAGAAGTATTGGCGCCAAAGAACTGAGAAAATTACATTTTGCAAACAGCTGTCTCGTCGTACACACAAATGTCAAACTCCATATAAGAAAAACTAATACCTAAAAAACCATTTGGGCGCCCTAAACTGCGCGCGCAAATAAAAACTGAAGTATAAAACGTCACATCAAAAAAGTCGTAGGAGGTTTACACAGGCTATGGCCATTTCTTACACATTTAAAAATCAAACAATTTTTGTAAATGGAGTTTAATATATGTATGTCGTTTATATCTAAACCTATTTTGTGGGAAAACTCTCAGACTACATACACAGAGTAGTTTTTATAAATAATTGAGCGCAATGGTCCGGGGGAGGTATAGTTCCAATAAAAAAAATTCCTGGGGAAGTGGTACCCCCGATATTAATTATCAAATATTTCGAGAACTTTTATAGTCTGAGACTTGAAAATTTGCATGAATAAGACTCTTACTAAATAGGTTTTTTTGAAAAAATATTGGGCTGGTAGGCCCAGGGGAGGTGGTACCTCCCATACAAACCTAATATTAATTACTGCGTATCTCAAGAGCTATTATAGTTGAGGACATAACAATTTTCACGCATAAGTTTCGTACTTTACACGTCCTTCTTAATAAAAAATTAGGCGGATAGGTCCAGGGGAAGTGGTACCCCCAATATTAATTATCAAATATCTCGAGAACTGTAATAGTCTGGGACTTGAAAATTTGCACGAATAAGTCTCTTACTAAATAGATTCTTTTTGATATTATTATATCAAAGAACCTAGAATATTATATTATTTGATATTATTATAGTTAAGGACTTGACAGTTTGCAGGAATAAGTTTCTTAGTTTACGCATCCTTCTTAATAAAAAATTGGGCGGATAGGTCCTGGGGAAATGGTACCCACCATACAAACCAAATATTAATATCTCGAGAACTACTTATAGTGGAGAACTTTACAATTTGCGTGAGTAAGTTTCCTACTTAACAGATCCATTTTTGATAAAAGAAAATGGGTTAGTAAGTCTAGGGAAGGGAATCCCCCCATACAAACCAAATATTAATTATCGTATATCTCGAGAGCTATTATAGGGGAAGACTTGATTATTTGTGTGAATAACTTTCTAACTAAATTGGATCTTTTAGATAAAGAGTAGGTGCAGGGGAGGTGATATACATGTGACCTAAATATTAATTATCGTATATCTCTAGAACTATTATAGTGAAGAACTTAGCACTTTGTAGGAGTAATTTTCTTCCTAAATAGATTCGTTTTAATAAATTGTTTGTTGTTTCTTGATAAAGAGCTCTACATTGATAGTTATTTGTACTTTTTACATATTTTATTATGATATATTTCTTCCCCTATAATTGATAAAGATGAAAAATGATCTGTAATACAGACAAAATTTTGACGTATGTCTTCATAAAAAGTTACTGTCTTCTTAGCATTAAAATAGTCGTTTCCCTTATTTTACATAGATCATAATTCTGTAATTGTCAAACTCGCTTTTTTCAATATCTTATATAGGTTTGGGATGTTTAGAAATTTATTTTGCAATAAATGTTCAAACACGAAACTGAGCCATTATATTCATACAGAAGTTGTCAAATTTGTTGTTCACTACTAAAATACTGTAGAAGCTTTAAGAGACCTAGCTGCCAAATTTTTTATTTAGTAAAAAAAATATTCCCACAAATTGTCAAGGCTTTTACTGTAATAGCTCTCGAGATATACGATAATAAATATTTGGTTTCAAATTGTGCTATCACTCCCATTGGATCTAAACAACCAACTATTTATTAAAACTATAATAAATCTTATTGTATTCTAATAATTCGCATTTTTAGCACAATTTTATAAAACTAGTTTCTTTTTAATGTAAAATAACTATTAACGTAAACTAATTTTACAAAAAAATTGTATTTTAAGAAATTTCTAAAATACTCATCTTGTAAGATAGTTGTGTATAGAAATATTATTACAACAGTCTTGCAATACGTCTTATAAAACTAATATTTTTATCTTACATATTTCGTTACGTGTAGATGGTCTGTTACGTATGACTATACTAGAGAAATTTGTATCAAAACAAACGTCAATTTGTTTGGCTGAATTTTAGATAAGTTTTTATCTCTCCATTATAGGGGAAAACGTACAGTGGCTCAGTTTAATAATCGGACAACAGAAAGGAATATATTTATCTCAAAATAAAAAAACACTCACGCAGCAAACTAAAAAATAAAAAAAACATAACCAATAAATTCAAATAATCTCTACACAAAAAGTAACAACAAAAATTCATTAATTATAAAAAAATGTGATCAAAATAATAATCGGACACTTCAATATTTTAAATGTATTTCAAATTTGTTTCTAAATTTAACATTTTGTTGACAGTCCTTTACTCTTGCGGATTGCTTCTAATCGGTTTGGAGCAGACTCAACGAGTTTTTTTTGCAGTAATCATGATCAATACGTTTCCATCCTCTTTAAGAGCAATCTTTAACTCAGTTACATTGGAAATTGTCCGTGACTTCAATTTAATTTCCAGACAGGCCCATAAATTCTCTATTATGATAATATCAGTAGACTGTGGCGGCGTTTCCATAACATGATGGCAATTACACAATGACCACATCCGTGTGTTATGTGCTTTGTGCTGCCAAATTTCTTTAAAAATTGATATATACTTATGTTGGTCCATTATTCCGTCAATAAAAACTAGCTGACCGGGGTCTGTGGTTGACATACATCAACAAACCATTACACTTTCTGCACCGTGCTTTATTGTACGACGAAGATTGAAAAACTTAAGTTCTTCATTTGGCTTTCTCCAAACATATGTCTAGTCATCTGAACGAAAAACATTAAATATGCTTTCGTTCGGAAATAAAACCAGTGATTATTAAATGCAAAAAGTGAAAGGGTATATAAATTTTTATTTGATACACAAAAAATCCTATTTTTGTGGAATGTTTGGATTTAGTTTTTAACTTCGGCTGAAAATACCTAATTTTGTTCTTTTTGTTATTTCGTAATAAATACATAATCCATATCATGAATACATTAAAAGATATGAAGTTACAAAATCTATGACTTTGCAAACGTCATAAAAAAAACAATAAAACATAAATTTGTTGCCAACTGTTTCATTTCACCATGGTTAGCACAAATTGTGCAGTAAATTTAATGAAAGATAATAAGCCGAATTCACTTTATCAGCTGATTATTTTTTTAATATTGTCAAACTCCATATAAGCAAAATTGTTGTATACCTGTAGAAGTGTCAAACTCCATGTATAAACAAATTAATGAATTCGCAGTATTGTTGTTTTTGTAGAACTGCTACCAACAGACGAATTCGGTTTCTATTAGACAATTTGTTTTTTATACTGATAAAAATTTGACGTTCTTAATAAAAAATTTTATAGTACAGACTGGACTTGATGGAAACTACACAACCAACACAGAAAAGAAGCATTCATATATTTGAAAAATTTTTTCATAGATATTATGAATCGAACATGACATTTTTTCCCAAACTTTTTTCATAAAAAATAAAATTTGTTCATATATATTATTATATTGTACTTAATGATAATGCGAAAAAACATCTGCTGTGTTGTTCTGCCCCCAACATGTGCCTTAAAATCATTAAAAACCAAAAATTCTGTAAAGAAAATGTCAAACATACATTTACAAATTGAAAATATAAATGAAAATTAAACACTTTGTTCAAGTCTTCTTGACTTTTGATTCATTTCAAAAAATTTAAAAAAGTGTTAGTATTTACGAAATTATTCTTAAACATTATGAACTAAAATCAATGAAAGTAAATTCTTACGAGTATGTTTATGCACAAACTTTTTCTGCGCAGGAATTTTTACAAACTGTAAAATTTTTATAAATGTATAAAAAATGTAGAATGAATTTGTCATTTTTATTGTGTCTATGAAACTAGTTTATTAGAAAAACCGAGATTTTTAGAAAAACCGTTTTCAAATTATTCGACAAATAACTATGAAAAATCTGGTTTCGAATGCGGAACTACTTTAAAAACCGGTTAAGCACTTTTCTTAATACGAAAATTGTTAAAATGTTTATTATTTTTACTTAAGCAAGTACACTTATAGTGCATGACATTTATAATCACAGGTAATTTTAAACTAAATAATATCAGTGTTACTCAAATCACAAAATTTAAACAAAATAAATTTAAAGCTTTATCAGATCATAATCTAAGCTCCTCATTGAGTACAACAAGCGCATTGTTTAAAAATAAAATTTGTATGAAAAAATACTCAAAAACAATTTAAAGAAAAGTATAATTTTGATACAATAAAATTAAGGAGAATGTAACTCATTCAATTTGAGTTTTTTATGAATTGGCCCTAAGTTAAGCTCCCTGGGCAAATATAAAAAACATGAATCATCACACGCAATGTTTTTTACTAACACAAACAAAGAAATTACTGTATGAGCGTGGAAGGCATAGAGTAACATATAGATGCGAATCTCTCGATTGACAATTGAAAAAAAATTTTGTTTTGTTAAAAAATGTGTTTTATTTACTTTTAGCAACAAAAAATGTATTTTAATACATGTATTTTATTTTTGCATGAGTTACACTACGTCCAGACTAGCCTTTTTCTTGTTCACACAAAAACAAAACGTCGGCAGAGCAAAACACGCATTTTTTCGTTTTGTTTTGAGTGGGTAGAACATTTGCCGAAGAAATCATAATTATTTGTCTGCCGTCAGTGTCATTTCGATACTTTTACATTCAAAAATTACGTCTGATGGCATACATGTTTGCTCGAACAATTGTGTGCGAACAAGAACAAAACAAGTTGGGTCCACACTATCCAAATGCATGTGCGCATAACATTTTTTTCAATGTACGAACAAGAAAAAGGATCGTGTAGACTTATATTTTTGACAATTAGTTTCGTCCCTTTTTGCTCTTCAGTGGAAGGCAGCACCAAAACAATGAGAAAACAATAAATTAACATTAATGCATGTACGCCATAATGAAAACATTGAAATTTGAGCAGAAAATTTTACCATGATGTTTTAACATCATCTCTACCCGTTATGTTTGAACATTTATTGTTAAATAAATTTATCATTTTCTGGAATGCAAGATAATTTGAAAATTTCGAAAATAAAAATATTAGATACACACTTTTGCTATTGAATAAGGTGAACACATCCATTTTTTCTAATTTTCTTAGTATTTTATTTAAGATATTTACTTATGGAAATTTGTCAAATATATACGAAGTATATAGTTTAAAACATTAAAAAATTTTAGATTGCATTGCGATTTCATCACACGTATCATTTTGTGGAATGCAATAGAATTTGAAAATTTCGAAAATAAGAATATAGGCAGACACTTTCGCTATAGAGTAATGTGGACACACCAAATTATTTGGTTTTTATTTTCTCGGAAAATATTCAAACTTTTAAGTAACAATCCGATTTCATTGAAATAAGAAACATAGAGAAGTCGATTATATGTTCTTTTAAACTCACAATTAATTTTTTTTAAGTTTCAATTCATTTTGATGATTTATTTGTTAGGTTTTTTTCTGAGGTAAATGTTTAAAATTTTTAATAAAACGCCAAGATAATTTTCTTTACAAAAAATATTTTTTCAAATCAGGCTGAAATTACTTTAATTACCATACACTTCGATACAAGGCAAATTAAAGCAGGTGACTGAAGTTTTGAAACCATAACGACACGGCAAATTCACAAATGAGTTTTGTTTTTATAAAAATACTCGCCGAACTGTCAAAGAATATTTTAACATTTCAGGCTATTTTTTACAGTGAAAGGGAATTGAAAAAGGTGACCCCACATATTCATCTGATTATTTGTTTTAGTACTTGGAAATTTTAAAAAAATTATTGAATTCGTCGTAGAATTGTAGAAATGCTGCCACTAGTTTCATTTTTCCATGCTTCATATTTGAAAAAGTAGATTAATTCGCCGTGTTGGTGTTTTTGTAGAATTGCTAAAGGCCTAACCAGTCAACAAAAAATCGTCGTATTGCAATCAGCTGTTTCAACCTGCTTTATGCAGATGTGTGTTTGTAGCTACTGACACAAAAATTATGGGCAGCTTACCGCAGAAGTCTATAGAGAATAGATTTTTACGTAGTTGCGTGGCTTTATAACGATCCTGTAGTTTATTTTGTTTACAAAATAACTAAAGAACAGGGTTGTTTACAAAATGAATGTTCAAAAGCATATGATACATTTACTTTTGTTGAAGGTTTGTACAAAATATTTCACGCTTCTTTTTTCATTCTACGTTGCGTCGAAAAGTTAACTGGTTGGGCATTGACATTTGTTTTATTTCGCCAATTGTAAAAGCTTTGTAAATTCAAGTCTTATAAATTGAATAATTAACACTTTTATTAATATTTATTTTCAATGTATACATGTTGAAATGAAACAGCTAGCATCTGTTCAGCAACAATAAAAATACGGCGAATTCATCAACGTATTTTGCTTTTTTATGAATTCTCTATGAACTTTAAGAAAATAATAAAATTCTTGAAATCATGTCTTATAAATTAAATAATTAACAAAGTTACTACTTTCTATTAATATTGATTCTTTTTCATTCAGTTGTAACGACTTTCACAACAAAATTTAAATTAGCGGATTAGAGGAAATGTGTATCATAAACAACTTTTGACAGATGTAGGGTATGATGCCAATAAGAAAAATCAGCTGAGATCATATGTACTGCCCTGGAATAAATTTTGTAAATGCAAATGTATAAATACATTAGCAATTTTTGCAAAACATTTTTCTATAAAAAGTTAAAAATGATATTGTCAATGGAAACGGACTTTACCGCCCGTCCACATTAGGTAAGCCTTTTAAATCTTCTGCTCCATTTTTAACGTTTTCATGGTGGCGTAGTTATATTCATGTTGGCTTCTTGTTTTTTGCTTGCTTTCAAGGTAAATATAATAATTCCTTTATCTGTCTTGGATGAAATGCATTGTACCAGGATAAAATTCCTCTAATGTTTAAAGAATTTATTAGTATTATTGTTTCTTTATAAAAGATGCCATTTTTATTGTAGTTGGAACTTTTTACATAGTTTATATGATGACATACGTCTTTCTTTCCAATCGCCACTCCAAAACCTAACATTTAATCAAAATAAAAGCAAAAGTATATATATATTCTAAAGTTATTCTCAAAAACGGAAAAGTTACACAGAGGCTACACTTCATCGTCTCGACAACGCATCCTTTGCAAAAACCTACTTAGACATTTCAAATTATGTTGTGCCAACGCATATAGAAACATTTCAACAAAAATGTGAACTATACGAAAAATTAAATAAAATATATATATATATATATTAAATATATATATATACATATATACATATATTTTTTTTAAGGCTTAAAATATATTTTGAAAAATTTTAATAAAAATTTTTTTCTTCTGACACGAATGTCGATTGTGGTTTTATTGAGCAATATTTCTGTATGTTCGAGTTAATCTAAAGTGATATCAGCACATGTCAAAATTATTACTGCATCCTTAATATTCATCGAAGTACACGGAATGAAAAGTTTATTTTTTTTTGCAAAATTTCGTAAATAGTAAAAGATGACTATTAGGTAAATTAATTGATAACAATATATCTTGCTGAAAAAATCAAATGAATATCATTACTGGTTTTTTATGAATTTTTGCAAATTTTTAAAAATATATCTTATCTAGTAATAAGCTTTACATGGAAAATAGTTTTTGTTATTTTAAAAACATAACTATAATGAGAAATATGAGGGGTTAGTTTTTGAGGTTAAGAACATTTTTTTGGTCCATACAATTATAAGCCCTTAAAATATTTTGACGCCCCCTGAATTTTGGTATTAAGTAAATGAAATATATTAATTTTACATCAATAGTAACGAAATTTACACTTCTCGGTAGTTGTCAGCAGCGACATGTGTTTGGAGAAGAATGCTGCTGTAGCCGGTATAAATGATACTTCCTAAATTTTTTCACATCAATTTTAACTCTCAGGATGAATCTCTACAGATATTTTTCGATAATTTAGTCATATCTGATCTTGAAAAATTGATGAACAAGATTTGAAAATTGTAAAGTGCACAAAATTTTTGCGTTTAAAAATTTTTTAACGCCCCTTTGCCTCTGAAGTGTCATTTATTAAAAAATCTGTTTACACCATATTTTGGTAATTTTCTATAAAAGCGGTATTTGACAGCAGCGAAAAACATAAATTTTCCTTACATTTACGCCAATTATATGGAATTTTATTGTGATTGTATAACATGTCTGGTTTCCTGACATCAACGAGATATACCTCAAACTGTAGAAAATCACTTTATCTTTAAAATTGTCTTCTCTAAACTTAATTTTACTTATGCGCGAAAGTTTTCTATAAAAGAAACTACAAAATTAAAAAAATCGTCAATCTTTGTTTTCATTTTTTGTCACAGCACAATTATTAACCAGATAGTATTATAGAAACTATACAACATTTGCATTTACTGTCTTTTCTCTGAGCTGGTTAATGTTTTATGTGTAAAAAGTGTAAATTGCGAGTGAAAAACTAAAATGAATCAAAAAATCTTCAAAAGTTTCAAATCAGTTTTTTAATATTTTTTGGCTGTAAATACCGTTATTTTTCGGGAAATTTTACGTGATTGATCTAAAATATTGGATTTCTTATTTATTTTGTAAGGTCTACCAAATCATCAAAAGTTTTTCTGTTTTTAAAGCAAAGTTTAGAAATACCATACACATAAAGTCGGTTTCAAAAAGTCGAAAATTTTTTAAATTCCTCATACATGTATATTTTTTTAGTATGAAGTACGAAAGTAATACGAATTCGTATTGCTTAGAAGAAAAATTTTACTTAATTATATTCGTATTGCGGAAGTTTCCCCTATCGGGAGAGATTGTTCGTTACATGCCACAGTGGCGCAGAATCAAAATTTGTTGGAAATAAATCTGTAACTTCTGATCGGCCTGTTGGATTTTCATGAAATTTGGTATAGGCGTAGCAGAGGAATGTACAATGTTATGTTTGGAAGGGGGCACAACAATCCCCCCAGGGGCGGAGCTAAGGGGGCTCAAAGTTAGGTACCTCTCACATAAACAATTTTTAATAGCTTGCAAAATTTTTGTTTCTCGTCCGATTTCAAATAGGCCCTGATAAGACCTATAAAAACATGCTTACATGTCCTATTTATCTCTTATAGTTTTCGAGTTATTTGCGTTTGAATTTTTAAGCACCATAATTTTGCATGTTCTTGGTCCAGTTTTTTTCATATATATCCTAGTATTTCCGACCGATTTTATTAGTTTTGTTTCTTAAAGAACAAAATTATCTATTGAATAAAAAAAATGTTTATAGGGATTATATAAAATTATGTATTATGTATGTATCACTATTGTGGAACTCCTTTTATATTCCGTTATAAATGTAAATCTATAATGGTATTTACACCATTTCTTTTTATAATTTTGTATGGTTCTTTATACGGATTTTGGTTCTTTTTCCATGTCAATGTGTAGTGCTCGTGCCAATGTGTGGTAAGCAAACTGAAATATGGAATTCACTTATTCCATTCATAATCATTTCCTGTATTTAGTAACTCATTAGAAACTCGACGATTCCCTTCAATTGAACCTAATGTTTCATGGCGTAAAGGGGTTGAAAATATTTATATTTCAGTGGTATTTTTGTATCAATATTTCTGAGTCGATTTCTATTCTAGAAAGCGTATCATTTTTCCTTTCTTATAGATAATTGTAAAATCATATTCACATAAATCGAATCTAATTCTAGTCGTTACCGTTGAAGGCTTTTTATATGAAAACAGTTCAGGTCAGTTACTACTACAAATAATCTGTCATACAGATGTGGTTTAAAAACATTAATATGTCAGTGTTTTCTTTTTCTATTATTGGTTTTTCATGTCATGTTTTTGTAATGTTTTGCTTGCATACGAAATTGGTAAGTATTCGTATTGTGAGTCGTTTTCGTATTGTGATACGATTGCACCTATGCAGATTCGAAGAATCAGTTGTAAACATAAAAGGTTTATCAAAATATGGACATTGCAATATTGGAGGATTAATTCATTTTTCCTTCAATATATCAGAAGTATTTGATGTTCTTTATCCAGTTAAATTTAGTATTTTTCTTTAAAAGTAAATTTAAATGTTTTGCAATTTCTGCAAAGTTTGGAATAATTTACAAAATGAAATAAATCTCCATACTTCGTCAATATTTTGTGTTATGTCGCATTTTGCTGGATCAGTTTTTATACCGTCTTTTTTAATCAGTTGTCCCAAATATACTACTTCTGGTCTTACGAACATTCCCATAAGATTCAGTTTTAGGTTGTAATATGTATAAGTAAAGGGTAGTAGCTTTAGTAGCTTTAGGTAGCTTTTTGCATTTTCAAAATGCAATTACTCAGTAACTAGTAAATATATTTCCATAATTCACATCCTAACTGATATAGATCCAGGTAATATGTACTTTATAGATTATAGCCATCGTAGATGTTTTTACAAAGTTATAACAAAAATAGAAAGAAAGGAGAAAAAATAATTTGGACATTTTGGGTAAAAATTATGGTTTATTTAAAATGGAGCCAAATAAAATTCTTACGAGCATAATTGGAAGAAAGAAGTATATATTTTAAATTTTGCAATAAATATGACTATTAAATTGAAAAAATAGTTAGTTCTAACTAATTGTATATTTGACTAATTTATTATAAAATTTTATAGAATTTATGTAGAATTTCTTATATATATTTTACCAATATTGTTTAGAAATTAAGAGTCGCGAAATATTTTTGCACAAAATTAAACTAAAACATAATCATGAGATCACTATAATACAAATAAGATTAAATTATCTTAAAACCTGTATACATTTCTATAACAATAAATGACCATTTGAAAGCCTTCTAATTATTAAACATAATTCATTAATTAATTTTAAAGTATTGTAAAAGCTGACACACAGAAGTTATTCATAGCATGACATAATTTTTTAAAATTTTTTATAGCATATGGACATCTTTCTTAAATTTCTTAAAAAGCTAGTATACTTTCGGTTGGTTATTTTCTGGTATGTTACGGATAACTTCTAAGCGATACTATTTAGGGATATCACCCTCATTACCATTTTATGATGGTAAATAATTGTCAAGTACTAAATATATTTGGCTATGTCTAGTATTTGGGTTATACGTTCCCGAATTTCAATTAGTGTTGTTTTGAAACTAATGATGATACATATTTTCGCTATAACTAACCCATTTAAACACATTTTATGCTCCAAATAAAAGTTTAGTAGATCTCCTATACTTAAAAATATTGTACAAACATTTTGAATTTAACTGAAAACCTCTGTGTAGCATACAGATTAGAATGTGTCCAAATTAAGAAGTCAGATTATGACACAAAATCACAAATTATTCTAAAGTCGATAAAAACTAGGTATTCATTTTTATTTAGGTCAAAAGTATAGATAATCACCATTAATTGGGTATCATTAATTTTTCCCTAATGCAAAAACGAGTCATTTTATAGCATTTAAAAATGACAAAAAGCACTTCGGACTACCCTTTAGTAGTTTATCAAGGATTTTGACTATGGTGCTTCAAACTGCAACGATAAACAATTATGTCGTCTACATAAAGAAAAGCTTCTGAGTCAAGTCTTGAAAGTGCTATCGTAAGTATTCTCCGAAAACAGTTTGAGCAAACCTTGAAAGCAAAAGGAAGTCTCTTGAATTGATATTGTTCAGTTGGTGTGGAAAATGCAGTAAGCGGTCTTAAATCCTTTTTCAATGTTGAAAACCATTTACCTCTGCAACGTTTTCCAATCGAGTTAGAGGAAATTTGTCATTAACAGTTTTATCATTAAGTTTTCTCAAGTCCTCTATTAGTGTCCATTTCTTTTTATAATCGGTAATTTTCTTTGAAACTAAAAGGAGTGGATCATTATTTGGTCTAACTGATGATTCTATAATATCTTCATGGAACATTTTCTATTCCAGAATAAAAATTTTGGATATAAATCTGTAACTTCTAATCGACTAGTTGGATTTATGTAAAATTTAATACAGGCGTATAAGATAAATGATAAAGTTCGATGAAAATTTCGTTAGGATATCTTAACTAACAAAGGTTTTATTACAGATACAATATTTATTATTTCCCCAAAAAACAAATTCTTACAAAAATTTTACTTTAATAACAGAAATCTGAAAAACTATTGACTCTTTTTTTTTACTAAATGTAAATATTTCATAATCTATTTTGCAAAGGCACTTTTGTAAAAAATATTCCGTCTGCTTTTTTATTGGGAAATTTGAATATACAAGTTGAAACGTATATTTAAGTTGAATTGTTGCAATTGAATTAATTTCTTCAGTTATAGTCCCTGTTAATTTGCATGTGTCCTGTGGAAAATATAGTTCATTTTAAAATTTTATGTTCATTCAAAAAATTGATATGTCTGCTCCAGTGTCTATAAGAAATGCTAATAGTTTATTTTTGTAATTTTGTAGCGATTATGAAATTGGAATTATTATTTGAAATTTTGTGAAGTTCTCTATTTGAGAATGGGATAGGGTTGGAAACAAAACATTTAAAATATTTTTCAGTCACATTGTCAATGCTCACTGGAGGTTGATCTACAGGCAAATGTATTTGCTGTTGTGATTTGATTCCTAGATCAGATTGTATTCGCCTACTTTTTAATTCAACCAATTCATTTGATGTAGTTCCTAAAGAAGAAGACTAACACTAAAATAATTCTTTTGATATGCAATAATCGAATATAATAATTCATGACAAATAAGTAGTTTGATGAAAAATTTTATCTACAAAGTTTTAAGACATTTACTGTAATAGCTCAGTAGATAGAAATAGCTAGTATTTTTGTGTTTTATAGATTTAATGCCTTTTTATTTATTACATCCTTAAAGTGAAACTTGTACAGAACTACACAATCATATATGCACAAACGAGATATACGAATCGTTTTAGAAAAGAGGACTGTTTTAAATTTTTTTCGGAGCAAACTGATTACGATATACTTCCAAAACACATTCGTTTATACGATGTACTATTTTCTTAATGCTATGAATAAATGTTCAAAAGCAATATTAATGGACAAAAATCTAATACGCATTTTTTAAAAGTTATGTCCTTACTGTACCTATATATTTATATATATACTTTCATATAGTTCCATATAAGAGTTTTTTTTTTTTTTTTGGAAACCAAGCTCGTTTTTCAGGAATGTCATGTTAGCTTAGGTTTAAAGGGTGGCTTGCCATAGCGAGGCCCATTGTGATACACTAGAAAGAGGAATGAGGAAATCTCAGTCTACGCTCTTGTAGTGCTAAACATTCACATAACAGTTGCATAGACGAAGAAGAAGAAAAATCCGTACAGCAGATTTTTCTTCTTCTTCGTCTATGCAACTTATACATAAGCTAATCCCCGGTTAGCCCACATGATCCGACATATGTCCAATCATACAGTCCCCTGTGATTATGCCTACGAGAAGTCTTATCGAAATCCTCTCAAAATATGATGCATTTACTGCACATTCGTTGGTTTTTTCATTGCGCTGAATACCCGCGTAGCCCGGAACCTATACCAGATTAATCTGATAATGTCTGAGCGGGGCTAATGAGTGTATATAATCGTTTATGCAATCGGACTTTATCGTAGGAGAATTTAGAGCGTTGATTGCAGCAAGACTGTCCACATATACGCCAATGCTCGAAGCACAGAAATGAATCTCTCCAATCCACCTAGCTGCCACATTAGTGCGGTATATTTCGAACTGGAACACTGCATAGTGGGGCAGAATCGAAATTTTTGGAAATAAATCTGTAACTTCTGATCGGCAAGTTGGATTTTCATGAAATTTGGTATAGATGTAGCGGAGGAGTGTACCATGTTAAGTGTGGAAGAGGGGTACAACAAACGCCTCAGGGGTGGAGCTAAGGGGGCTCAAAGTTAGGTTCCTCTGACATGAAAAATTTTTGTTTCTCGTCCGATTTCAAATATTCTTATATACTGTCGTAGGCCTCGATCTATAAAAGGCATGCTTACATGTCCTATTTATCTCTTATAGTTTTCGAGTTATTTGCGTTTGAATTTTTAAGCACCATAATTTTGCATGTTCTTGGTCCAGTTTTTTTCATATATATCCTAGTATTTCCGACCGATTTTATTAGTTTTTTTTCTTAACTAGTTAAAGAACAAAATTATCTATTGAAGAAAAAAATATGAAGTCGATATCTTTACCGAGTCCAAAAATAAACGATTTTGAATTTTAAAATTACAAAAAGACGACTTTTTGTGTTTTTTAGCCGAAAAAGTATCTACACTCTTCTTCATCTAAAATAAAATTTTCTTTAGCAACATATAATAATTTTGCACTTTTCTGAAAGGCAACTTCACAGAGATGACTTTAGAATAAAAAACAAGCCCAATAACTCAATTGGTCATGGTACATACCCTCCCGAATTCGACCCATTTTATATGAAAGTTTTGATTTTAGACCATATTTTCTCAAATCCCAAAGCACGAATCGACAAGCGGAGTGTATTTTAAGAATCTCCAATATGTTGTTAAAAGTTTTAAATCTAAAGCTGCGGGACTTCGGGAAAATGTGGATTCTATAGCTATAAATGTAAAAAATCCCATTTCTGGGAGTTTTGATTCTGCAAATTTCATTAAGATATATTTATAAACAAACATGTTATTACAATTAAAAAATTTGTATTTTCTCCGAAAACTCCAAATTGGGCCTTTTGTTTGGTTTATTTCTAAATAGCGAAAGAAATTTTAAAAATATGTATTCCAAATTAAGCTTATCCTTTAGCATATATAATTTCCGATTTTTTGCAAAGAGATTCAAGTCAATATCATGCCTCATTTCAGAAATATGCGCTTTTAAACTTTTATATTTCCAATTTATTGTATATATGACTATATTTTTACAAACTTGCAAACTTTTGCCTTTAGCTTTGCGTGAATAATTACTTAGAAAATTATTAATATTTCTGTATACTTTTAACAATATCTATACACAAAATATTTTTATAAAAATAATTAATAAATATTTTTTATTTTTAATAGGGTTGCCACATTTCCCAAATTTAAGTAAATCTTTATCCTTTTCTAAGCATTCATATATTTCTATTAATGAATTTAAAATAACAAGACAAACAAAAAATGTATATTTTAACTTAATCAATAAGTATTTTATTAGTTTACATTTATGGTGTTTACCTAAATTTAACAAAATGTATTTATCTATTGGTGATGGTAAAAATTTATATATTTATGATCTAGTGGCAATGTATAGTTATCCTTTCCGGTGATACCTAGCTGAAGCATTTATCTATTACTGATGGTTCAAAATCTATATTTTTATGCGCTAGTGACAATACACAGGTAATATCCTTTCCGGTGATACTTAACAACAACATATAATATCAATGAATTCGGTATAGGTACTCTTCCAAATTGACTCCTTCAGATATTTTACCTAATGAAAATTCACAGAATATATCTAATAGATATATATTAATGTGGAGCTTATCCTTATCAACATCATAACGAAGTTGATTACCATGGTGATTACATAGAAACATGAACAATTGTGTTGTGTTCTGTGGAGTTTATCTAAAAATTATCTTAATCGTTTAGAAGCTATAGTGGAATTCATAAAAACTACATATGAGCTTTTTAAAGTTGTATGACGTAAAAATGAAGACCTTGAATCAGCGTACTATCGGATTAAAAATTAAACATTTCGATTGGATGGATACTGATATAGAAATATCGGCATGCAAAATATCAAATGGAGCACCCTGCAAGACATATGATGATTTAAGTACAAGATCTAAGAAGGAACAACTTGCCATAGGCTTTCTATAATTTCGAATGAAGAAGTTTCTGATACATTCAAAGAAATGTTAAAAAAGGAGAAGCAACCCAAGAGTGCAATTAATATTGCTGAAATACTGCCAACTGCATCACCAAAACGTCTTAAACGCATTGCCGAAAGTGTATCTACTCCAACATCACAATCCAATTTTACAGAGGTAGAAGCAATTGCTTTAATGCTTGAACTGTACCTCAGCCGAAACAAATATTAAATTTGAAGAAAAGTTCTGCTTGAAAAGAGAAATTAAATTCTTCCATCATACAAGGATATTCAAGAAAAAAAGCGAAATATTTTACCATTTATTTCTGTTACCGAAAAGGAGGCATGTGTAGAGCTTTCTTCTTAGCTTGAGAATACAGATACCAGGATATTTGCATATTTTTCTGCAGATCAGTTGAAAAAAGTAAATTACAGCGACGTTGTATTAATCTATAAGTGGGGATGTGACGGACTATCAGCCCTTCCTGAAAACAACCATGCTAGTGGAAGTAAGAACATGGCGGGTTATAAAAGCGTATTTATAGCATCTTTGATGCCATTAAGAATGCGAACTTATTCCTTAAAGCAATCTTCATCAAAGTGTAAAAACTCATTTGAAGATATATGGCTTTACACCACTCCAGGATCAAAACATTTTTGCAGATCTATTTGGTTCGAATACACAAGGGAGTGGAAGACAACAACAAAGGATTTAGTGGAATATATTAAAGATGAAATAAATGATTTACAACCTCTTTCAATAATCATAAACGAATACACATTCGACATATCCTTTCAACTTAGTCTAACAATGATTGATGGAAAGGTTAGTAATGCCATTACGGAAACATCTTCTTTTGGAAATGCTCACTATGTGATGAGACAAAATCACAATTTGCGGATATTGGTAAAGCAAGGAGTATTAATGAAGAATTTCTGTTTTTCGGAATATCTCCACTTCACGCCAGAATACGGTTCATGGAGCATTTTCTGCACATAGCATATGATTGAAAGTATAGAAGTGTGCCAGAAAATTTAACAAAACCTTCCAGCAACAACGAGGATTTAAAAACACTTAGAATATCTGAGAAAAGTAGAATCCAGGATGAATTCAGAGAAAAGACGGGATTAAACATCGACAAACCTCTGCCGACTGGTGGTAGCACAAATGGTGGAAACACAGCAAGAAGGTTTTTCGGAAATTTCGAAGCTACATCAAAAATAACTGGTATTAATAAAGAGTTACTTGAAAGGACTAACATACTATTAATGGCAATTAATAGTAGGCATAAAATTAACTATATGCAACAGAAATATCTAAACTACTTGTTTCTCTATATCCATGGAAAGAAATGACACCAACACTACATAAAGTTTTGTGTCATGGCGAAATTATAATTTGGAGAGCTTACAGAAGAGGCTCAAGAAGCAAGAAACAGTGCTTTTAAGCACGTTCAATTATTCAGCTCCAGGAAATGCTCCAGAACGTCACAAAACGATGATATTTTTAATAGTCTATTGTTATCATCAGACCCTGTACTATCATCAATGAGGAAACGTTGGATTTATTATGAGCCTTTATCAACTCAAAATACTGAAGACTTGAAGGACCTTTATTATCTTTTAGATATCTATACAGATACACCAGATTATTTTATAGAAAATAAGTAGTATAAGTTTAAAATATCAGAAAAATTTTCTATATAAATTTAATGTAAATAAGTAATAAAAAATCGTATTAGAAATAGAATATTTATTAAAGAAGATGATAAATACCAAAAATAATAATATTGATTAAGTTAAAATAGACATTTTTTGTTTGTTTTGTTATTTTAAATTTATTAATAGAAATATATGAATGCTTAGAAAAGGAAAAAGATTTACTTAAATTTGGGAAATGTGGCAACCCTATTAAAAATAAAAAATATTTATTAATTATTTTTATAAAAATATTTTGTGTATAGATATTGTTAAAAGTATACAGAAATATTAATAATTTTCTAAGTAATTATTCACGCAAAACTAAAGGCAAAAGTTTGCAAGTTTGTAAAAATATAGTCATATATACAATAAATTGGAAATATAAAAGTTTAAAGGCGCATATTTCTGAAATGAGGCATGATATTGACTTGAATCTTTTTGCAAAAGATCGAAAATTGCATATGCTAAAGGATAAGCATAATTTGGAATACACATTTTTAAAATTTCTTGCGCTATTTAGAAATAAACCAAACAAAGGGCTCAATTTGGAATTTTCGGAGACAATACAAATTTTTTAATTGTAATAACATGGTTGTTTATAAAGATATCTTAATGAAATTTGCATAAAATGTGGATCTTATTAATATAATTAAAAGCGCGTTAACCAAATTTCAATAAGGGTAGAGTTTTCCTGAATTCCTAAAAAAACTAATCAAAATTCCCAAAAATGGGATTTTTTACATTTTTGGCTATAGAATCCACATTTTTCCGAAGTCCCGTAGCTTTTGATTTAAAACTTTTAACAACATATTGAAGATTCTTAAAATATATTCCGCTTGTCGAATCGTGCTTTGGGATTTGAGAAAATATGGTCTAAAATTAAAACTTTCATAGAAAATGGGTCGAATTTGGGAGGGTGTGTAACATGATCGATTAAGTTATTGAGTTTATTTTTTATCTTGGAGTTATCTCTGTGAAATTACCTTTCAGAAATGTGCAAAATTATTATATGTTGCTAACGAAAATTTTATTTTAGATAAAAAAGAGTGTAGATACTTTTTCGGCTAAAAAAACACAAAAAGTCGTCTTTTTCGCAATTTTCAAATTCAAAATCGTTTATTTTTGGACTCGGTAAAAATATCGACTTCAAATCTTTTTATTCAATAGATAATTTTGTTCTTTAACTAGTTAAGAAAAAAACTAATAAAATCGGTCGGAAGTACTGGGATATATATGAAAAAAACTGGACCAAGAACATGCAAAATTATGGTGCTTTAAAATTCAAACGCAAATAACTCGAAAACTATAAGAGATAAATAGGGCATGTAAGCATGTCTTTTATAGGTCTTATTAGGGCAATATATAAAAATATTTGAAATCGGACGAGAAACAAAAATGTGGCAAGTGATTTAAAATTTTTTATGTTAGAGGTACCTAACTTTGAGCCCCCTTTGCTCCACCCATGAAGGGTTTGTTGTGCCTCCCTTCCAAAGGTAACATTGTACACCCCTCTGCTACGCTTATACCAAATTTCTTGGAAATCCAACCAGCCGATCAGAAGTTACAGATTTATTTCCAAAAAAATTTCTATTCTGCCCCACTGTACACGAATTCGGTAATTTGAGAGACAATGTGATCGTGAGAGAAAATACCGGAACCAGTGCTATTTTCTGTTTTCGAACCATCAGTAAAAATGATATCATAAGCTCCTTAAACACGAAATTAGCCGCCTATTCTTCCTTAGGTAGGATTCTTACATTGAAGGTCCTATCAAATTTCGTACTTGGTATAAAATAATCGGCAATCAATGGGAAATATCTAACATTGTCTCCAGTCTAGCTTGAGAAGTAGAACACATCGTACCAGAGAGACAAGTCAATCTCTGCACTTTATTCAGAGTAGAGATGTGAGCTTCCATGTCTACTACCTTTCACCATACAAGTACTCCATAGATAAGGATTGGTCTAATAATTGCAGTGTACATCCAATGTACAAGATACGGTTTTATACCCCATCTTTTTCTGAAAGTTTTCTTGCATGCTGCATACAGAGCTTTTTACATTCGACTCTCGGCATTTCGTTTCCACGATACTTGGCTTCTCTCGAACGTACCAGGGTGATACCATTAAGACGAGGAAATTTAAAAACTAGAACTTTATATTTACACTCAAACCGTTGACATCAGAGTTCACTTTATTCACCACAAAGTTCCATAAGAGTGGAGATGTAACCCCTCCTTGCGGAGTGCTTCTTGTCACAACCTCCCTTGAACTGCTTATTCCTAAACTGGAGTTTATGGCCCTACCTTTCAGCATGTTCCTTGTGTAGTCAATTATCTGCTTATCGTCTCTTATGTCCTCTAGTGCCTCAAGAATCGACGATATATTTTTGAAAGCGCCTTCTGTATCTAGAAAGGATGCCATCATATATTCTTTCCTGTCTAGTGTTTCTTCAATAGTACCGACCACATAATGCCGTACCATTTCCACCAGCCTACCTTTCAAATAGGAATGTTCTGCCCTACAGAAATTTCTCGGTGAGAGGATTCCTCTGCACAAAGTTGCAGTCGGTTTTCCTAGTTATTCCAGTCGATTTTCCTAGGATTTCAAAAAGGTTTTGTCCTGCTCAAAGTAAGTTCAATCGTGAAGAGAATTCGCATATGATCGGAGAAGAAGAATTCCGTAGATACTCTACACTCAAAAATTCTAACCGAATCAGTGTTACCTACTAAAGTAATATCAATGATTTGTTGGTCTATTACCCTTATTGCAAATGCTTAGATTAGTATATAAAAGATATTGTAGTAGACACTCACTTCAGCTATTTATATCTGTACTCCCCCACATAGTATAGTGGGCATTGATACCACATCTTAGGACGAGATCGTTGTTCCTAGTATTGAACCAATTTATAAGTACTTTTACGACTCGTGCGGGTGGGTCTTCTTCATCGTACGGTAGGTAGGTTGATAATATTATGAGGATTGGAATCCCTTGTCGTTCTAGCCCAGCTACTGTTAAATCACAGATGCTGTAATTGAATATAAAAAAGAGTTTGATATCCTTTTTGACCAAAATGCAGCTTCTTATTTTACCTTCTTTGTTTGGAGCAAATAGTTTCGTAACTGGATGCCTTGAACTAATCCAAGTAGGGTTCTTGGATTAAAAACGCAACAAATCCTCCGTCGCTGCTTCGGAGTGATGTAGATTAATAGCCGGAGCTGATTCAGCCAATATATGACGCCTTAGGAGAGACGTAAGAGTCGGAGGGATTTTTGTCTACCCTTGTCGTAAAACGAGCTGTCGGACCCAAGGTATTCATCCATTCAGTCGTGGTCACAGTAGTTGCACTCCGACCTTTGGCCTCCGTCTGAGAACATTACCCCTGTAGATTTTAGCACCATCGACCAGGGACATAGGGCCGTGTTTCTTTGTAATATGCATCATATATGGGTGGAGGGGGGGGTGGTGTGTTAGCAGTTTTAACCTTTGCAAGAGATGAAGTGAGATGCTGCAACTATTCTGGAGTTAGACGCAGACCAGGATGCCGCCCAATATGGGAACAGACGTGGATTTGGAAAAGACAGACAAGAAAGGCTAGGAAAGCCGTTGCCACAGGCGCGGACAGACATTTCATGCGTACAGAAACCCAGTAACCGACCTTAACCTAGGTAACAGATGAGTGGGGTCGTGACCACACAAAATTGTTTAAAGGGGGCCATTTACTCTACAGGCCGCTCTTAACCTAGGGGCAGACTTCATGGAATATTGGATGGGTGATGCTTAGTTTGCATCCTAACGCTGCGTAAGCCCCTACACCGTGTCTGAAGACTCCACGTGATCACCCCTCGCAAGGGTTCAATGTCATGTCACAATTCGAATCTGGCACAAAATCATTTGATGCTATTACAAAATTTTATATAAAATTTGAAACAATTTTGCTGAAGTAGAGTTTTGTGTTCATCATCGGTTTTGGAGATATAGCCCGTTTAATTTATATAGTATAGTATAGTATAGTATAGTATAGTATAGTATAGTATAGTATAGTATAGTATAGTATAGTATAGTATAGTATAGTATAGTATAGTATAGTATAGTATAGTATAGTCAATGTTTTAATGGAAAACGGTGAATTAGAAGCTTTACCACAAAGGGCATACGATAGAAATAGAAACTATAGTTGCAACAATACCCTCCACCCAATTAATAATCCACAATTAGATTCAAATGTTCGCATTTTGAAACAGATTCTTCCGCGAATGAATTTTCAGGAAACAACTATTATTTAAAATATTCAGGAAACTATCGACAAAACTTTATTCCATAGCAAAATAATAATACCTACAGTTCGAACACTCGATTAGTTAATCACCCAAAAAAATAATCTTAGTTACTCGCAAAATAATTTAAATTATCCTCAACATAAGTATGACAACAGGAATCCAAAAAGGCAAAGAGAATATAATTATACCTATGAAAGTTGAACCCGAAAATTTTCATGCAATGGCCTCGGGAAATTACCAGAATAAAATTAAAAATAGATGATCAATTTTATAAGTTTTTGATAGACACAGGGTCTTCCGTAAGCTTGATTAGACCTGGCATATTAAAAAAACAAATTAAGACAAAAATACCAATAAAAAGTCTGGTAACCTTGTAAAGTTTCGGCGGTGAAAATTTTTGTGTTGCGATTTTATAAACTTTTTCAATTAAAAACACCATCTATAATTGCCTTTTCTGGTTATTTTATTTAAGATAAGTGTTCCACATATATATCTTAATTAGAGAATATTGAAGTTCATTGAATTGGATTCGCAATTAAGTCTTAATTAAATTTGTTTTATTTATTGTTTTGAACAACAACAATAGTGGATATATACCTTAAGACTTATTTTTGCATGAATTTGTTTTTGTATTGTTCATTGACATACATTTGGTATAGTTCTATTTGTCAAATAAAACAATCTGTCAGATAAAACATCTCCGTTTTATATTTTCCCTAATATTACCACTCCGTTTTCCATTATTAAGATCAATATTATAATTAGTGTCCTTGCTAATTATCTGCTGTGTTGCCATTTAATTACATATTACTGGTTTTAATCCTAGATAATTTAAATGTGGTCAACAATCCTCTTGTAAATCCGTTTACAACAGTAACTCCAAAGCCTCTAAAAATTATTGCTCCAAGGAAAACCATATTTGCTAGCCGTTTTTCAGTGGATACAACAATAAATGATGTTGAATTCTATATTAAAACGAACCTTGGCATCGAAGATTATAATAATGTTCAAATTTACAAGATAAATGCGCGCAATAGAGCTTCATTTAAAATAATTGTCCCAGAAAGTATTTTCGATCGTCTCGTTAATCCACAATTTTGGCCAAAAAATACAATTGTTCGACAATTTATTTATCGTGATGATAACAACGTAATTCTTCCCAGGGCTTCTGATCCAAATCCAAAAAACTAATTGAATTAAATAATCCGTTAAATATTAATATTTGTCCAGCTATTTCCATCGCATACAAAATGTTAGAGGTATGAACACAAAGTTAAAATCCCTTTATTTAGAGAGTTTTGATATTGAGCATAATATCATTGTACTCACTGAAACGTGGCTCCGAAATAAATCTTATAAAGAAATTCATAATTCTGAAATAATGTGCAGTAAATTTCAAATCTATAAACGTGATAGAGTGGGCAAAGAAGGTGGGGGAGTTTTGATTTCTGTCTCAACTCTTTTTCCTTCAGAAGAAATATTTTTTAACAATGATCAAAATATTGAATTTATCGCCGTATGTGTTAAAGCTAAATTTAGAACAATTTTTATAACTTGCTCTTATATTCCTCCTGCGTCAAACATTCAAATTTATGAACAACATGCAAACGCGATAAAATTTGTAGCTAATCAATCCAAACCTGGAGACTCCATAATTGTTCTTGGTGACTTTAATATTCCAAATATTAAATGGTGCGAAACTCCTGATTCATGCTTTTTAAGCCCATCAATAAGATCGGAAACATCTATTGAATTACTGGATGCTATTGCCGATTTAGGACTATTCCAAATAAACAACATAGTAAACAAGCTTAGCAAACTACTTGATCTTGTATTTGTTGATCAACCTGAAGAAATCAATATTCTTCGCATTAATCCATTATTAACACCCGAAGATGCGTATCACCCCACTTTTCAAATAAGCGTATACGTCGAAACAAAAATATCATTACAATCCAATGTAAATAACGAGATGGTTTTTGATTTTAGCAAAGCTGATTATTCCAAATTAAATCACCTACTTTGTTCTGAAAACTGGTTTGAATATATTCCTTACAATAAGGTATGCCCTCGTAATATTGACATCATTTTGAATAAATTCTATGATGGCTTATTTAAATGTTTTAAGAAATCAATACCAATGACGAGAAAAAAATTGCACATGGACCGCCTTGGACTACAAAGCAGCTCAATGGCTTAAAAAATTTGAAAAACAAACATTATAGAACTTTGAACATGAACTTTCCAATTATCCATATCCAATTCCAGCTGCAACCCTTATAAATTGTCCAACATTAGATAAATCGATGGTACTGAGAGCTGTACAGAATCTAAAATATTGTGATAAATGTGGACCTGATGGTGTTCCAAGCTGTGTTCTTATAAAATTTTTACATTCTCTTATATCTCCAATAATATACTTATTCCACATATCAATATTTAGTGGTTACTTTCCTGAAGTTTGGAGGAATTCTTATATTATACCTTTGTTTAAATCCGGTAGCAGATCCAACATTTCCGATTATAGAGGTATTGCTAAATTAAGTGTTATTCCAAAACTTTTCGAAAAGATAGTTACTGAAATCCTTTCGCATCAAGTTGTATGCTATCTTTCGCCATTTCAGCATGGATTTAAAAAAGGATGTTCCATTACTACTAACCTTTTGGAGTTCACAACCTCAGTTATAACCGCATTTGATTCCGGTTTACAGACAGACGCAATATACACAGATTTCGGTAAAGCCTTCGATAAAGTAAATCACGATCTCCTACTGTTCAAATTGGATAAACTCGGATTTTCTCCTGTTTTCCTTAAATGGATTTCCACATAGATGCCAATGTGTATTATTCAGAGAATGTACATCAAAAACCATTCCTGTTTTATCTGGTGTTCCACAGGGTAGTCATCTAGGCCCCTTATTATTCCTAATATTTATAAATGATTTACCAGCTTGCATTAAGAATTCTAGAATATTAATGTATGCTGATGATGTAAAGCTGTTCCATAGCTTTAACTATTCCTATCAATGTTCCTTACTCCAATCAGATCTTGACAATCTTTATGATTGGGGTATGATGAATCTTATGGATCTGAATTTAAAAAAGTGTAAACACATGATGTTCTATAGAAGAAGTCCAGTACTCTGCAGATACACAATAAATGAATATCAACTTGATCTAGTCGAAGAATTTCTTGATCTGGGTGTGTTGCTTGATTGTAAATGGAAAGATGTTCTATACTTTATAACCCGAATTCCAAATTCAATGAAAACTTATCCAATTTTGAAAGAAATTCCCTTTCCTACGCTTGTAAATCATACCGAGTTAGATTTTGATATGAATAGAAAACTTACAAACATTGATAATTTACTGTATGAAATAAAAGGTTAAAAAATTATATACTTAGAAAATAAGTGTATCAGAAAACTACTTAATATAAATGAAACTGAATATGAATTTATAATAAATAACAAAAAGAAATAAGTCTTATTGTACCTAGTTTCGTTATAACAGAAAATATTGACGAAATAATTATTAACAAAGTTGTAACGATTAAGAACTTAAAATAAAAAATCGTAATTTAATTTTCTTTTCAAATTATAAAATTACTATTATCGAGATTGTTTTTGAATCCTTCAATGACAATATTAATTTTTTATATGTACCATATGTTAATGACATTGTTAATAAGACATTGATACAATTACCTAATACTAATTTAAGCGAATTAAAATTAAGCTTGAATAAAATGAAAACGGAAAATAATATTACTTATATTTTACCTTCTTTGTTTGGAGCAAATAGTTTCGTAACTGGATGCCTTGAACTAATCCAAGTAGGGTTCTTGGATTAAAAACGCAACAAATCCTCCGTCGCTGCTTCGGAGTGATGTAGATTAATAGCCGGAGCTGATTCAGCCAATATATGACGCCTTAGGAGAGACGTAAGAGTCGGAGGGATTTTTGTCTACCCTTGTCGTAAAACGAGCTGTCGGACCCAAGGTATTCATCCATTCAGTCGTGGTCACAGTAGTTGCACTCCGACCTTTGGCCTCCGTCTGAGAACATTACCCCTGTAGATTTTAGCACCATCGACCAGGGACATAGGGCCGTGTTTCTTTGTAATATGCATCATATATGGGTGGAGGGGGGGGGGTGGTGTGTTAGCAGTTTTAACCTTTGCAAGAGATGAAGTGAGATGCTGCAACTATTCTGGAGTTAGACGCAGACCAGGATGCCGCCCAATATGGGAACAGACGTGGATTTGGAAAAGACAGACAAGAAAGGCTAGGAAAGCCGTTGCCACAGGCGCGGACAGACATTTCATGCGTACAGAAACCCAGTAACCGACCTTAACCTAGGTAACAGATGAGTGGGGTCGTGACCACACAAAATTGTTTAAAGGGGGCCATTTACTCTACAGGCCGCTCTTAACCTAGGGGCAGACTTCATGGAATATTGGATGGGTGATGCTTAGTTTGCATCCTAACGCTGCGTAAGCCCCTACACCGTGTCTGAAGACTCCACGTGATCACCCCTCGCAAGGGTTCAATGTCATGTCACAATTCGAATCTGGCACAAAATCATTTGATGCTATTACAAAATTTTATATAAAATTTGAAACAATTTTGCTGAAGTAGAGTTTTGTGTTCATCATCGGTTTTGGAGATATAGCCCGTTTAATTTATATAGTATAGTATAGTATAGTATAGTATAGTATAGTATAGTATAGTATAGTATAGTATAGTATAGTATAGTCAATGTTTTAATGGAAAACGGTGAATTAGAAGCTTTACCACAAAGGGCATACGATAGAAATAGAAACTATAGTTGCAACAATACCCTCCACCCAATTAATAATCCACAATTAGATTCAAATGTTCGCATTTTGAAACAGATTCTTCCGCGAATGAATTTTCAGGAAACAACTATTATTTAAAATATTCAGGAAACTATCGACAAAACTTTATTCCATAGCAAAATAATAATACCTACAGTTCGAACACTCGATTAGTTAATCTCCCAAAAAAATAATCTTAGTTACTCGCAAAATAATTTAAATTATCCTCAACATAAGTATGACAACAGGAATCCAAAAAGGCAAAGAGAATATAATTATACCTATGAAAGTTGAACCCGAAAATTTTCATGCAATGGCCTCGGGAAATTACCAGAATAAAATTAAAAATAGATGATCAATTTTATAAGTTTTTGATAGACACAGGGTCTTCCGTAAGCTTGATTAGACCTGGCATATTAAAAAAACAAATTAAGACAAAAATACCAATAAAAAGTCTGGTAACCTTGTAAAGTTTCGGCGGTGAAAATTTTTGTGTTGCGATTTTATAAACTTTTTCAATTAAAAACACCATCTATAATTGCCTTTTCTGGTTATTTTATTTAAGATAAGTGTTCCACATATATATCTTAATTAGAGAATATTGAAGTTCATTGAATTGGATTCGCAATTAAGTCTTAATTAAATTTGTTTTATTTATTGTTTTGAACAACAACAATAGTGGATATATACCTTAAGACTTATTTTTGCATGAATTTGTTTTTGTATTGTTCATTGACATACATTTGGTATAGTTCTATTTGTCAAATAAAACAATCTGTCAGATAAAACATCTCCGTTTTATATTTTCCCTAATATTACCACTCCGTTTTCCATTATTAAGATCAATATTATAATTAGTGTCCTTGCTAATTATCTGCTGTGTTGCCATTTAATTACATATTACTGGTTTTAATCCTAGATAATTTAAATGTGGTCAACAATCCTCTTGTAAATCCGTTTACAACAGTAACTCCAAAGCCTCTAAAAATTATTGCTCCAAGGAAAACCATATTTGCTAGCCGTTTTTCAGTGGATACAACAATAAATGATGTTGAATTCTATATTAAAAGGAACCTTGGCATCGAAGATTATAATAATGTTCAAATTTACAAGATAAATGCGCGCAATAGAGCTTCATTTAAAATAATTGTCCCAGAAAGTATTTTCGATCGTCTCGTTAATCCACAATTTTGGCCAAAAAATACAATTGTTCGACAATTTATTTATCGTGATGATAACAACGTAATTCTTCCCAGGGCTTCTGATCCAAATCCAAAAAACTAATTGAATTAAATAATCCGTTAAATATTAATATTTGTCCAGCTATTTCCATCGCATACAAAATGTTAGAGGTATGAACACAAAGTTAAAATCCCTTTATTTAGAGAGTTTTGATATTGAGCATAATATCATTGTACTCACTGAAACGTGGCTCCGAAATAAATTTTATAAAGAAATTCATAATTCTGAAATAATGTGCAGTAAATTTCAAATCTATAAACGTGATAGAGTGGGCAAAGAAGGTGGGGGAGTTTTGATTTCTGTCTCAACTCTTTTTCCTTCAGAAGAAATATTTTTTAACAATGATCAAAATATTGAATTTATCGCCGTATGTGTTAAAGCTAAATTTAGAACAATTTTTATAACTTGCTCTTATATTCCTCCTGCGTCAAACATTCAAATTTATGAACAACATGCAAACGCGATAAAATTTGTAGCTAATCAATCCAAACCTGGAGACTCCATAATTGTTCTTGGTGACTTTAATATTCCAAATATTAAATGGTGCGAAACTCCTGATTCATGCTTTTTAAGCCCATCAATAAGATCGGAAACATCTATTGAATTACTGGATGCTATTGCCGATTTAGGACTATTCCAAATAAACAACATAGTAAACAAGCTTAGCAAACTACTTGATCTTGTATTTGTTGATCAACCTGAAGAAATCAATATTCTTCGCATTAATCCATTATTAACACCCGAAGATGCGTATCACCCCACTTTTCAAATAAGCGTATACGTCGAAACAAAAATATCATTACAATCCAATGTAAATAACGAGATGGTTTTTGATTTTAGCAAAGCTGATTATTCCAAATTAAATCACCTACTTTGTTCTGAAAACTGGTTTGAATATATTCCTTACAATAAGGTATGCCCTCGTAATATTGACATCATTTTGAATAAATTCTATGATGGCTTATTTAAATGTTTTAAGAAATCAATACCAATGACGAGAAAAAAATTGCACATGGACCGCCTTGGACTACAAAGCAGCTCAATGGCTTAAAAAATTTGAAAAACAAACATTATAGAACTTTGAACATGAACTTTCCAATTATCCATATCCAATTCCAGCTGCAACCCTTATAAATTGTCCAACATTAGATAAATCGATGGTACTGAGAGCTGTACAGAATCTAAAATATTGTGATAAATGTGGACCTGATGGTGTTCCAAGCTGTGTTCTTATAAAATGTTTACATTCTCTTATATCTCCAATAATATACTTATTCCACATATCAATATTTAGTGGTTACTTTCCTGAAGTTTGGAGGAATTCTTATATTATACCTTTGTTTAAATCCGGTAGCAGATCCAACATTTCCGATTATAGAGGTATTGCTAAATTAAGTGTTATTCCAAAACTTTTCGAAAAGATAGTTACTGAAATCCTTTCGCATCAAGTTGTATGCTATCTTTCGCCATTTCAGCATGGATTTAAAAAAGGATGTTCCATTACTACTAACCTTTTGGAGTTCACAACCTCAGTTATAACCGCATTTGATTCCGGTTTACAGACAGACGCAATATACACAGATTTCGGTAAAGCCTTCGATAAAGTAAATCACGATCTCCTACTGTTCAAATTGGATAAACTCGGATTTTCTCCTGTTTTCCTTAAATGGATTTCCACATAGATGCCAATGTGTATTATTCAGAGAATGTACATCAAAAACCATTCCTGTTTTATCTGGTGTTCCACAGGGTAGTCATCTAGGCCCCTTATTATTCCTAATATTTATAAATGATTTACCAGCTTGCATTAAGAATTCTAGAATATTAATGTATGCTGATGATGTAAAGCTGTTCCATAGCTTTAACTATTCCTATCAATGTTCCTTACTCCAATCAGATCTTGACAATCTTTATGATTGGGGTATGATGAATCTAATGGATCTGAATTTAAAAAAGTGTAAACACATGATGTTCTATAGAAGAAGTCCAGTACTCTGCAGATACACAATAAATGAATATCAACTTGATCTAGTCGAAGAATTTCTTGATCTGGGTGTGTTGCTTGATTGTAAATGGAAAGATGTTCTATACTTTATAACCCGAATTCCAAATTCAATGAAAACTTATCCAATTTTGAAAGAAATTCCCTTTCCTACGCTTGTAAATCATACCGAGTTAGATTTTGATATGAATAGAAAACTTACAAACATTGATAATTTACTGTATGAAATAAAAGGTTAAAAAATTATATACTTAGAAAATAAGTGTATCAGAAAACTACTTAATATAAATGAAACTGAATATGAATTTATAATAAATAACAAAAAGAAATAAGTCTTATTGTACCTAGTTTCGTTATAACAGAAAATATTGACGAAATAATTATTAACAAAGTTGTAACGATTAAGAACTTAAAATAAAAAATCGTAATTTAATTTTCTTTTCAAATTATAAAATTACTATTATCGAGATTGTTTTTGAATCCTTCAATGACAATATTAATTTTTTATATGTACCATATGTTAATGACATTGTTAATAAGACATTGATACAATTACCTAATACTAATTTAAGCGAATTAAAATTAAGCTTGAATAAAATGAAAACGGAAAATAATATTACTTATATATTTTTGATAATAATTACAATTATGTATATCAATTTTATTGATAATTTTTCAATAGTGCAAAGGCAGTTGTGTTATAAAAGTTATGGTATTCGCGAGGACGAGAACATTCTTGAAGGGGGGATTATGTCACTTCTCCCATAAATATATTAAGTTTTTCCTGGTTTTGAAGCCCTAAATATAAAAATTTGCTGATTACTTAAAAACCGTTTTGAAGATTTATAATAAACAAAAATTTATTTCTCAACAAGATACCTTCATGCTGTTGCAGCACAATAAATAGTACTTTTGCAATAGTTTGAAATTGGATTTCCTTTTATAATTTTGCCTTTGTAACTAGTTAAGAATTTTTTGAATTAAAAAATAAAGAGAATTAAACAAACCACAATCGAGTAAATTTGTTAAATTAATTCTCCGATTAAGAAAAGTAATACCTTGATATGCTATTTGTTATCTTTTGTAAACAGATGTCGTTCAAGAACTAAACCACCAAATCATGTTAAATAAGTTGCATGGAGTGCAATTAGTCAATAGAATACGAGTTTTCTGTGCCGCAACGCACTTTATTAGCACTCTTAATGCCTTTAAAATTATATTTACTTATATTTTCTTCATCGTTGTCGGTTAATTTTGGAAAAAGAGGTCATGCAATTTATAATGGCTTTTTAACATTATATTGATCTTCATTTTGTTGTTGGCAAATATACACGAGATTTTCGGAGTAATATAAATAGTACCTTAAAACTAGTTAATAAAAATGAAATTTTGGTTGAGCAAAACAAAAAATAAAAAAATAAAAAAAAACTGTAAAAAATTATACAAATATATATTTTCAGTCTTTAAGTGATCGCGATCGCAATCATACGTATTTATTTTGAAAAACAAAAAATTCAAAATATACATACAAAATTTGTTAAACCGAAATTTAACAATAAAAGTTTTACTCAAAACCAATGTCTATAAAAACAAAATATTTGAGACAACAATAACTTAATATAAATAAATTAAAACAACCAAACAAAATTTTTCTTAACAACAGTGAACACACAAGCAGTTTGTAAATCACAAATGCATATTAAAAACAATTATTTTTAAATCTATGCATTACAACAAAAATATCACACTACCAATATGAATACCGGAAAAGTAAACCTTAGTGAAGATAGCAGTTGCGAGGTTAATGATTCAATTTAGCAAAGTGTACCAACAAAACGCAAGCAACTACAACAACAACAAAAAAAGAAGGAATTTGTTCTGTGAACCAAGCACATCAGCAAATAACAAATATGCAGCTCTTAGCATTGATGACGATGAATGCGAAACCCAATCAGAACCTCCATCAATTTATATACCAAATTTTCAAAATATTAGTAAAAAAAATAATTCTTTAATAACATCTAATGAATTTAACTATAAATCTTTAAAGAAAGGCCAGGTACGCTTAATGATTAAAGACAGACATATACAGGTTCTTATCGCAAAATTGTTAAGTATTTGAAAGAGTCAAAAATTAGTTTTCATACTTATCAATTAAAGCAAGAAAAGGCTTATAGAATTGTAGATAAGGATCTTCACCATTTAACACCAATCGAGGACATAAAGGCTGAAGTACTATTACTAAGCCATCAAGTCAGAACCGTAACTAATGTTAAAAGTCGTGTAACTAAAGAACCTTTACACAAAAGTGTATATGATATTAAACATGCCTTGGTTAAAATGGAACCACATTTAAGAAATAACGATTTAGTACAATCTCATCGGTGCCAACAATTTGGACATACTAAATCCTATTGTAAAAACCATATAAGTGTGTTAAATGTGGTATGGACCGCGCCATTGAAACCCCACCTCGTTGTGTTCATTATTTTAATAACCATAAAGATAATTATAAAGGATGTAGAGTGTACCAAGATCTTATTTCAAAAAGACCCCAAAGACAAACTCGTTTCATATCATCTCAAAGACCCAATCAATTAAATATAAATTTAGCAGAATATCCAAATTTAAATAGTAATACGAGTGTGAATAATCAATGTAAAATTCGGTATCATCCATCCTACTATGAAGCTGTTAAATGCCCTGATGCGAACAATATATGTATCTCGTTTGCAAAAATTAGAAATCATGATGGAAAATCTCATCAACATGATGTCAATGATTATGACCAAATTATGCAAATAAATTTTAAATTAAATATAAAAACGAAACTTAAGTTTTTCTTAAAACCAACCACATATATTTTTAATATGTGAAACCCACTTTACGACAAAAATTATTTTAAAATATATGGATTCGACACCATAAATGCTTTTCATCCGGATAATATAGCTCATAGGGGAGCTGTTATTCTAATAAAATCAAATATAAATTATGAAATTTCGGATCCCTTTGAAGAACCTTATTTACAAGCGATTTTAATGCTTTTTCAATATATTGTCTACCTTGCCCGAAATTCATTTTTGGCAGTGACTTTAATGCGAAACATCCATGGTGGGGTTCAGTTTAGCCAACCCAAAAGGAAAACCCACATACTAAAATACCAGATCTTTTATATTTTGTTATTTTAAATTATCGCTTTTAGATATTGTAGACAGTAATGAATTAAGTTCGGATAACACTCTAATTATTGCTTATTTTAATAATAATGTTGAACTTGAGCAAATCAAAATCTATTTAATAACAAAAGTAGATGGGTAATGGTGAAGCACGACATAAAAGGATGCCGCCGCCGCTTTTCCAATTGGAATGTACGTGTATCGATGACATAGTAAGTATACTTGTAATGGACATTTCCAATTGTAATGTGTGTGTTGTGAGAGTGAGAAAGAATGGCTATTTGGTGTGAGAGAGTATTGTCAGATGGATTTGTATCTGTTAAGGTTTTGAGGATTGATTTTGTGTGTGATGGAAGAAAAAAAGTTTTAGTGTATAGATAGAAAATAGATACCTGTTGTGTTTTTAAAGGTGGTTGAAATGTGTGTTTTCCTCGTTCGTGCTTGGTGGTTGGTTTTATGTTTTCTATGGCAGAGATAGATTTTTATATATTTGTTGGTGTGTTGGTGTTAATTTTTCTATAATTGTTTACTATCTATAGATCTTTGTTTTCTGGATGGGATTTTGTAACCTAAAATATTTGTATTTGGTGTGAGAGAGTATTGTCAGGTAGATTTGTGTGTGTTAAGGTTTTGAGGGTTGATTTTGTGTTATACGTTTATATATTATACTTTGTAGATTATTCTTTATGCCTTATACTTTATACTCTATACTTTGTACTTCATACTTTATACTCTATACTTTATGACTTATACTTTATACTTTATTCTTTATACTTAATACTTTATACATTATACTATATTATTTTGTACCTTGCACTTTACACTTCACACTCTATATTTCACATTTATACTTTATACTTTACACTCATTTTTTATTAAAAATTAACTTCTACTCTATTCAAATATTTTTATTTTGGAACCAATTGGAGGTGACATATAAATATATGATTAAAACTACATATTTAAAACGCAGAAGAAAACGATCAAATGCATCCATAAAATAACTTCAAAAATAGAACTAAGTGCATATTTTGTGTATTTTTGGAAGTTGTAAATAATTTAAAAACTTTCTTAAATGAAAACAATTAATGCTCATGTTTTGTATTTATTACTAACTAATTCTTCTTCAAAACTTATCAACATAAATATATTTTATTTTTCAAAGTTCCTAAATTTATCTAAATTTTAACAAGCATTTTATTTTGTGTATAAAATATTTTCATATTATACTTTTACACGATTGATCATAAGGAAACCTTATATCCTTCTTTAAATATCTACTTAGTTTCAATTGAGAAATACTGGTAGCTGCATACAGTATTTAATTTTCAGATAGTTGTAACAACATTCGCTAATCAATCAACTTATTAATAAATTGTGCAAATATCGTTACAAGTATATTTATTGATCTACTCCAATCATCATTTAATCCCGCTATACCATGAACGTTATATTCCGCAAAGAAAATGGACGTTTAAAGACATTTGATACAATGGTATAATCAAAATCCAAATTCTACTACACCCAGTTAATTTTACTGTTATGCCTACAAAGCCTTAAATAATTTTTTACCAACCAATTTTTCTTAATATCTGAAAAATCTATGAATTTGTTAGTATGTATCTGTTCTCACATATACATGTGGTTTTATTAATTTTTATCTATTGAATAAAAAAAATTTTAAATTCGATATCTTTACCGAGTCCAAAAATAAACGGTTTTGAATTTGAAAATTGCAAAAAGACGACTTTTTGTGTTTTTTTAGCCGAAAAAGTATCTACACTCTTCTTCATCTAAAATAAAATTTTCTTTAGCAACATATAATAATTTTGCACTTTTCTGAAAGGCAACTTCACAGAGATGACTTTAGAATAAAAAACAAGCCCAATAACTCAATTGGTCATGGTACATACCCTCCCGAATTCGACCCATTTTATATGAAAGTTTTGATTTTAGACCATATTTTCTCAAATCCCAAAGCACGAATCGACAAGCGGAGTGTATTTTAAGAATCTCCAATATGTTGTTAAAAGTTTTAAATCAAAATCTACGGGACTTCGGAAAAATGTGGATTATATAGCCAAAAATATAAAATATCCCATTTTTGGGAATTTTGATTAGTTTATTTGGGAATTCAGGAAAACTCTACCCTTATTGAAATTTGGTTAACGCGCTTTTATTTATATTAATAAGAATCACATTTCCTGCAAATTTCATTAAGATATCTTTATAAAAAAATATGTTATTACAATTAAAAAATTTGTATTTTCTCCAAAAACCCCTAATTGGACCTTTTGTTTGGTTTATTTCTAAATAGCGAAAGAAATTTTAAAACTATGTATTCCAAATTTAGCTTATCCTTTAGCATATATAATTTCCGACATGTTGCAAAAAGATTCGAGTCAATATCATGCCTCATTTCAGAAATATGCGCCTTTAAACTTTTATATTTCTAATTTATTGTATATATGACTATATTTTTACAAATTTGTAACTTTTGCCTTGAATAATTACTTAGAAAATTATTAATATTTCTGTATACTTTTAACAATATCTATACACAAAATATTTTTATAAAAATAATTAATAAATATTTTTTATTTTTAATAGGGTTGCCACATTTCCCAAATTTAAGTAAATCTTTATCCTTTTCTAAGCATTCATATATTTCTATTAATGGATTTAAAATAACAAAACAAACAAAAAATGTCTATTTGTCGTAATCAATAAGTATTTTATTATTTTACATTTATGGTGTTTACCTAAATTTAACAAATGTATTTATTTATTGTTGATGGTTAAAAATTTATATATTTATAATATAGTGGCAATGTACAGGTATACTTACCTAACTGCAGCATTTATCTATTACTGATGGTTCAAAATCTATATTTTTATGAGCTAGTGACAATGCACAGGTAATATTCTTTCCGGTGATACCTAACAGCAACGTATAATATCATTGAATTCGTTATAGGAACTCTCCCAAATTGACTCTTTCAGATATTTTACCTGACGAAAATTCACAGAATACCTGTAAATATATATACCTGTGCGATATATCTAATAGATATATATAAATGCGCAGCTAATCCTTATCAACATCATAACGAAGTTGATTACCATGGTGATTACATTGAAACATGAACAATTGTGTTGTGTTCTGTGGAGTTTATCTAAAAATTATCTTAGTCGTTTAGAAGCTATAGTGGAATTCATAAAAATTACATATCATGCAAAAGTCGACGTTATTGGTAAATCTCAGATAGAGAGCTCTATAAGTTGTATGACGTAAAGATGAAGTCCTTGTATCAGCGTACTAACAAATTAAAAATTAAACATTCCGATGGCATGGATACTGGTATAAAAATATCGGCGTGCAAAATATCAACTGGAGCACCCTGCAAGACATATGATGATTTAAGTACAAGATCTAAGAAGAAAAAACTGGCCCATAAGCTTTCTATAACTTCGAATGAAGAAGTTTCTGATACATTCAAAGAAATGTTAAAAACGGAGAAGCAACCTAAGAGTGCAATTAATATTGCTGAAATACTGCCAACTGCATCACCAAAACGTCTTAAACGGATTGCCGAAAGTGTACCTACTCCAACATCACAATCTAATTTTACAGAGGTAGAAGCAACTGCTTTAATGCTTGAACTGGACCTCAGCCGAAACAAATATCAAATTTGAAGAAAAGTTCTGCTTGAAAAGGGAAATTAAATTCTTCCATCATACAAGGATATTCAAGAAAAAAAGCAAACTATTATACCATCTATTTCGGTTACCGAAAAGGAAGCATGTGTAGAGCTTTATTCTTTGCTTGAGAATACAGCTACCAGGTTAGTTGTATATTTTTCTGCAGATCAGTTGGAAAAAGTAAATAACAGTGACGTTGTATTAATCTGAAAGTGGGGATGTGACGGGCTATCAGCCCTTCCTGAAAACAACCATGCTAGTGGAAGTAAGAACATGGCGGATTATAAAAGCGTATTTATAGCATCTTTGGTGCCATTAAGAATGCGATCTTATTCCTTAAAGCAATCTTCATCAAAATGTAAAAACTCATTTGAAGATATATGGCTTAACATCACTCCAGGATCAAAACATTTTTGCAGACCTATTTGGTTCGAATACACAAGGGAATCGAAGACAACAACAAAGGATTTAGTGGAATATATTAAAGAAGAAATAAATGATTTACAACCTCTTTCAATAACCATAAACCAATACACATTCGACATATCCTTTCAACTTAGTCTAACAATGATTGATGGAAAGGTTAGTAATGCCATTACGGAAACATCTTTTTGGAAATGCTCACTATGTGATGAGACGAAATCACAATTTTCCGAATATTGGTAAAGCAAGGAGTATTAATGAAGAATTTCTATCTTTCGGAATATCTCCACTTCACGCCAGAATACGGTTCATGGAGCACTTTCTGCACATAGCATATGATTTAAAGTATAGTAATGTGTGCCAGAAAATTTAACAAAACCTACCAAAGACAACGAGGATTAAAAAATACTTAGAATATCTGAGAAAAGTAGAATCCAGGATGAATTCAGAGAAGAGGCGGTATTAAACATCGACAAACCTCTGCCGACCGGTGGTAGTAAAATGACGGAGACACAACAAGAAGATTTTTCGGAAATTTCGAAGCTACATCTAAAATAACTGGTATTAATAAAGAGTTACTTGAAAGGAATAACATACTATTAATGGAAATTAATAGTAAGTATGAAATTAACTCTGCTCGATTTGTAGAATATGCAACAGAAATATCGAAACTACTTGTTTCTCTATATCCATGGAAAGAAATGACACCAACACTACATAAAGTATTATGCCATGGCGAAATTATAATTGAACGAAATATTCTTCCACTTGGAGAGCTTACAGAAGAGGCTCAAGAAGCAAGAAACAGAGACTTTATGCACGTTCAATTATTCAGCTCCAGGAAATGCTCCAGAAAGTCACAAAACGAGGATATTTTTAATAGCCTATTGTTATCATCAGACCCTGTACTCTCATCAATGAGAAAACTTTGGATTTATTATGAGCCTTTATCAACTCAAAAATACTGAAGACTTGAAGGACCTTTATTATCTTTCAGATATGTATACAGATACAACAGATTATTTTATAGAAAATAAGTAGTATAAGTTTAAAATATTAGAAAAATTGTCTACATAAATTTAATGTAAATAAGTAATAAAAAATCGTATTAGAAATACAATATTTATTAAGAAAGATGCTAAATACCAAAAATAATAATATTGATTAAGTCAAAATAATTATAACAAAATAATTTAAAATAACAAATTAAATTCATTAATAGAAATATATTAATGCTTAGAAAAGGATAAAGATTTACTTAAATTTGGAAAATGTGGCAACCCTATTAAAAATAAAAAATATTTATTAATTATTTTTATAAAAATATTTTGTGTATAGATATTAGTAAAAATATACAGAAATATTCATAATTTTCTAAGTAATTATTCACAAAATTTCAAGTTTGTAAAAATATAGTCATATATACAATAAATTGGAAATATAAAAGTTTAAAGGCACATATTTCTGAAATGAGGCATGATATTGCAAAAGATCTGAAATTATATATGCTAAAGGATAAGCTTAATACATATTATTAAAATTTCTTTCGCTATTTAAAAATAAACCAAACAAAGGTCCAATTTGGGGTTTTGGAGAAAATACAAATTTTTTAATTGTAATAACATATTTGTTTATAAAGATATCTTAATGAAATTTGCAGGAAATGTGGATCTTATTAATATAAATAACAGCGCGTTAACCAAATTTCAATCAGGGGTAGGGTTTTCCTGAATTCCCAAATAAACTAATTAAAATTCCCATAAATGGGCTTTTTTACATTTTTGGCTATAGAATCCACATTTTTCGAAGTCCCGTAGATTTTGATTTAAAACTTTTAACAACGTATTGAAGATACTTAAAATATATTCCGCTTGTCGATTCGTGCTTTGGGATTTGAGAAAATATGTTCTAAAATCAAAGCTTTCATGTAAAATGGGTCGAATTCGGGTGGGTATGTACCATGACCAGTTGAGTTATTGGGCTTGCTTTTTATCTAAGAAGTCATTTCTGTGAAGTTACCTTTCAGAAAAGTGAAAAATTATTATATGTTGATAAAGAAAATTTTATTTTAGATAAAAAAGAGTGTAGATACTTTTTCGGCTAAAAAAACACAATAAGTCTTCTTTTTTGCAATTTTCAAATTCAAAATCGTTTATTTTTGGATTCGGTAAAGATATAGACTTCAAATTTCTTTTATTGAATAGATAATTTTGTTCTTTAACTAATTAAGAAAAAAACTAATAAAATCGGTTGGAAATACTAGGATATATATGAAAAAACTGGACCAAGAACATGCAAAATTATGGTGTTTAAAAATTCAAACGCAAATAACTTGAAAACTATAAGAATAAATAGGGCATGTAAGCATGTTTTTATAGGTCTTATCAAGGCCTACAGCAATATATAATATGTGAAATCGGACGAGAAACAAAAATGTTGCAAGCGATTAAAAATTTTTTATGTCAGAGGTACCTAAGTTTGAGCCCCCTTAGCTCCGCCCCTGGGGGATTGTTGTGCCCCCCTTCCAAACATAACATTATACGTTCCTCTGCTTCGCCTACACCAAATTTCATGAAAAGCCAACCAGCCAATCAGAAGTTACAGATATATTTCCAAAAAATTTCGATTCTGCCCCACTGTGCATGGTAGCTATATTTTATTACATAATTACATATAACATGAGCGAGAGCAACAGTTTAATTCAAATAATTAGATTTACATACACTATGTTTAAGATATCTTTGTAAATTTAAATAGAAAATAACACATATTTTTTAACGAAAAACATGTAGATTTTATTATTAACCAATTGTGTTGTAGGAATTAATTCTAATTTCATTTTCATGGCTTTTAAATCTCGGATTTGGGTTACTAGTGCGTGGACTTCGCTTGTAATATTTATCCATAATCATCGTAATATATTTCTTTTCCTCATTTAAATTAAAGCAGCGGCATGTTCTCAAAACTCAACAAAAATACACCAATATCAAATATCTTGTAAGCTTCAGTAGTGCGATTCAGTAACTTTTAACGATTCGACAATCGCAAAACTTGTCAATAGCAATTGTTGTTTGCAGTAACGATTGTGTGATTCACTAAGTACTCTTAAATGATTTTATATAACTATTATTTCGTGTGGCAGCTCTCCACAAGGAAATGCCGAAATAAAAGTAAGGTTCAAAACCAAATAAAAAAGAAAAACAAATAAATTTGAAACAAATTGAAGTTTTTTTAACAATTTTAAGACCGTGATTGATTAAATTATGTATTTGATATTGATTAAGATGTGTTTCTAGTAATGGTTTTCTTCAAAATGACCACTACTCCTAAAAGAAGATTCGGAAACGTAGAAGCACCATCTATAACGTGGAAGCACAGACTACAATCACAAAACAACGACTGAATCATTGGGTTGACTTTTTGGCTAATTTTTGTCAATATATTAACAACACAAAAATTTTTGTCTTTAAGTTGACGCAAACAAATATCGTTAAAAGTGTTAGAGAATAACTAAATCGACAATTTTGTTGTTTACTAATTTTAACGATTCGATTATCGTTAAAATAAGTTACTGAATCGCACTACAGATCACTTAAATCACTAAAAGCAAAAGCTAAAAAGTGAACCATCCCTAACACCACAATAAATAAAAGATTTTTCTTTTTTAATTTTATGTAGATAATTATTCATTTTAATATGAAAAAGTTTGACATAAATAGATAGAATTAGCATTTGTATGTCTGCTCACACAAAATACATCTTCCTGGTTACTAATTTTGCGGTCTTGGATAAAAATTATAAAAACGTTTGGAACGAGTAGATAAAGGAATTAACCTTTGAACGCTGCATTCAAAGATCACGATATAGCATATTCCAAAAGTAAAGATATTAACATAAGACATCAAGCTTAATAAATAAACAACACCTAAATATTATGAATTTAATAAATTATAACTTACTTTGCTTTTAACACATCTCGTGACAACTGTAAGACTAAATGCTGCATTGTCAAATTATAATACTAATATTAGAGTTCAAGAAATACCATCAAATAATATATTATATTTTGATAATATAGGAACAATAAACATGATTAATTCAAGATGGAATCTATTTATTTACTATGACTTCTATGAATTTTACGATGAACTTAAGAAAATAAAAATCATAACAGAAGTTATAGAAAATGAGTTCTTAATTAATAAATATAATAAAGAGATATGTGAATTGTTAAAACGAAGGTTCGATAAAATATATTATTCATTGCAGCAAGACAATTTATTTCTAAAATAAAAAACCGTGATTAACGAAGATCACCAAACTCTGCAAACAAAAATAAAAAACTATTTTAACAACCAGCAAGAATTGAATCAGCTTATGATTCAACAAATATCATTTTAGATTCTACAAAGAACATATTAAAAAACACTACTAATGAACTAAATGCAAGCATTATTAAAATTTATGAACTTCTGAAGCTGATTAATAGCGATGAAGATAAAAATAGAACAAATGCAAAATGGTTGTTTCAAGTCATGAGAGGGCAACTACATTTAATAGTAGATAACTGTAATAAAGTTCAATCATCCTTGTCAAATCTATTAATTGATATAAATCATGGGTATGTTAATCAAGATCTTCTTACATTTAACCAATTAGAAGACGAATTATTACATATTGAAATATTCTTACCAAATGATTTAATTTTTCCTGGACAACTCAAAAATTAGTTACCAATCATAGCTCTGAAGTTTACAAAATAATTCAACTGACAGTTAAAGTCGATAATAGTACAGTGATATCTTTGGTGGATGATGACTACATAGTGTATAACTTTGCAAATAATTTGTATTTTCTGATGTCTCAATTACAACTTAATGCATGTACTAAAAACAATGATGACCAATTTAATTGTAGAAATAATTTTTCATGGAAATCAGCTGTTGAATGAACATGTGAAATTTCAGCACTAAAACAGTCAAGGTATGCTGAATGTAATTTTGAAGAAGTTGAAAAGAAAACTGTTTGGATCAAATTATCAACATAAAATCAGTGGTTATTTACTGTTTCTGATACATTCACACTAAATGATAATCATAATCGCAGTTCGATAATGCTACCTTTAAAAGGTTTGTTACCTTTACCATCAGGATGTGTTGCAGAACACGAAGGAATCACGTTATATTCTTCGGAATATTTTACATCAAAACAAAAATCGTCTATTCAAACATCATCATGGCTGATAGATTACAATAAAATTAATATTAGAGTTGTAAAACCAGTTACTGTAAACATTTTAAACAATAGCAAACATATTGATAAACTACATATTGATGTTAATATTATGAAAACTGAGTTAAAGAATTAAAGGTTAAAACTGTGTCAGGAGACAACACTTTTTGTTATTTCTAGTTTTATGTTCTATTTACATTAAGAATAAATATTGTAATAGTACGTCTATGACTAATATTTCATATCCTGTACTTTTAGAGGTATAACTGGAATCTTTTTATAATACATTTTTTTTTCGTATTAAAATTAATAATAATCTACATAAAAAAGGAAATCTTTTATTTAATGTGGTGTTAGGGATGGTTCACTTGTTAGCTTTTGCTTTTAGTGATTTAAGTGATCTGAAGCTTACAAGATATTTGATATTGGTGTATTTTTGCTGAGTTTTGAGAACATGATTTTTTAAGAATCTTTGCAGAAAATTCAATCGTTCAAAAGAAGACATGGAAATGCAGTTTCATGCCGCTGCTTTCATTTAAATGAGGAAAGGAAATATATTCCGAAGATTATGGATAAATATTACAGGCGAAGTCCACGCACTAGGAACCCAAATCCGAGATATAAAAGCCATGAAAATGAAATTATAATTAATTTCTACAACACAGTTGGTTAATAATAAAATCTACATGTTTTTCGTTAAAAAATATGTGTTATTTTCTATTTAAATTTACAAAGATATCTTAAACATAGTGTATATAAATCTAATTATTTGAATTAATATATAATATAGCTACAATGTAAATTTAAAATTATATTGATGGTAAAGAAATAAATTAATGTTTTAATAGATAAAATCACATGTATATGTGAGAACAGATACATACATACCAACAAATTCATAGATTTTTTAGATTTCGCCTTAAGTCTGCATGAAAATCTTATAAATATATTAAGAAAAATTGGTTGGTAAAAAATTATTTACGGTTTTCTAGGAATAACAGTAAAATTAACTAGGTGTAGTAGAATTTGGATTTTGATTATACCATTGTATCAAATGTCGTTAAACGTCCATTTTCTTTGCGGAATATAACGTTCATGGTATAGCGGGATTAAATGATGATTGGAGTAGATCAATAAATATACTTTTAACGATATTATTCACAATTTATTAATAAGTTCATTGATTAGCGAATGTTGTTACAACTATCTGAAAATTAAATACTGTATGCAGCTACCAGTATTTCTCAATTGAAACTAAGTAGATATTTAAAGAAGGATATACGGTTTCCTTATGATCAATCGTGTAAAAGTTTAATATGAAAATATTTTATACACAATTCAAAATTTCAAAAAAGTCACATATTTTTAAATACTGTTAAAATTTAGATAAATTTAGGAACTTTGAAAAATAAAATATATTTATGTTGATAATTTTTAAAGAAGAATTAGTTAGTAATAAATACAAAACGTGAGCATTAATTGTTTTCATTTAAGGAAGTTTTTAAGATTTGAAATTAAAAACAGAAAATAATATTTAATGAACAAATTTATATAACAAATAAAAGATATATGTATATAGTACATGTAGAGAATGAAAACTGATAAATTTTATTGGTAGCAAATATGAATCTTAATTCCAAAAAAAAAAAAAAACTGAAAAATTAAAAAGAGCTGAAAAAGTCATGATTTTAACACTATATTGTCATTGAAAATAATGCATTTATTTTACTTTTTTATTTATTAATTTATTTATTATTTTTTTTTAAAGTAATTATTAACAACTTCCAAAAATACACAAAATATGCACTTAGTTCTATTTTTGAAGTTATTTTATGGATGCATTTGATCGTTTTGTTGTGCGTTTTAAATATATAGTTATAATCATATATTTATATGTCAACTCCAATTGGTTTCAAAATAAAAATATTTGAATAGAAAAGAAGTTAATTTTTAATAAAAAATGAGTGTAAAGTATAAAGTATAAATGTGAAATATAGAGTGTGAAGTGTCAAGTGCAAGGTACAAAATAATATAGTATAATGTATAAAGTATTAAGTATAAAGAATAAAGTATAAGTCATGAAGTATAGAGTATAAAGTATGAAGTACAAAGTATAGAGTATAAAGTATAAGGCATAAAGAATAATCTACAAAGTATAATATATAAACGTATAAAATATAAAGTATAAGACATAAAGTATAGAGTATAAAGTATGAAGTATAAAGTATAAAGTATAAAGTATATAGTATAAAGTATAAGAAAAAAGTATAGAGTATAATGTATAAAGTATAAAATATAAAAAACAAGGCATAATGTATAGAGTGTAAAGTGAAAGGTATAAAGTATAAAGTATAAAGTATAAGGTATAAGATATAAAGCATAAATAATAATGTATAAAGTATAAGGTATAAGATATAAAGCATAAATAATAATGTATAAAGTATGAGGTATAAAGCATAGAGTATAATGTATAAGGTATAAAGCATAGAGTATAATGTATAAAGTATAAGGCGTAAAGTGTAGAGTATAAAGTATAAGATATAAGACATAAAGAATAATGAATAAAGTATAGATTATAAAGTATAGGATATAAATTATAGAGTATAAAGTATAAAGTATAAGATATAAGGTAGTGAGTATAAAATATAGTATTAATAAATATAGTATTAAGTATAAATAATAAGGTGTAAAGTATAGATTATAAGGTATAAAGTATAATGTATAAAGTATAAGGTATAAGGCATAAAGGATAATGTATAAAATATAAGGTATAAAGTATAGCGTATAAAGTGTTGAGTATAATATTTAAGGTATAAAGTATAGAGTATAAATTATAAGGTATAACGCATAATGTATAAGGTATAGAGAATATAAGGTATAAAGTATAGAGTATAACGTATAAAATATAAAGTAGTATAAAGTATATAGTATAAAGAAGAAAATGTATAGTATAGGGTATAAAGTAAAAAATATAAAGTATAAAGTAAAGAGTATAAAGTATAAGGTATAAGGCATAAAGAATAATGTATAAAGTATAGGGTATAAAATATAAGTTATAGGGCACAAATAATATAATGTAAAAAGTATAGAGTAAAGTGTATAATGTATAAAGTATAGAGTATGAAGTACAAGGTATAAAGTGTCAGGTATATAGCATAGAGAATAATGTGTATGGTATAAATTATAAGGCATAAAGCATAGAGTATGTATAAAGTGTAAAGAATAAACTGCAGTGATAATAGTTTACAATGCAATCGGTGAAAATATGAATATGTTTAGCCTTACAGTAAATGAACTCTATCGTAATTGTGAAGACCAAAAGTAGGGAATAGGTATTGCTTCTGGTACGGAATTTGATACAAAATTTAATTTTTTTGGTACCACAATAAACTTTCTCTATGCTTTAGTTACACAGTTATTCACATAATCGTATAATGCATTACCATATTTGACATTCAATTGAAATTATCATTAACCTATCAATGTTATCTACGGAATAATTGTCAGCAATTTATTAACAAATCAGAAAATTAATTCATACAATCAAAGATCCTTTCAAGATGAGCATAACCACCTAACCAATAAAGAAATCTCAAAAAACCACAGGTATCTCACCTAAAATATACGGTCGTGACAAGAATCATAAAAAAATAAAATTTTATAGGTGCAACAATTCTCAAAAATATTTGTTACAACAAGCTTCTCCTATTCATTTATGGGCTACTACAATTATGCACTGCTTTATAATAACTACCAATAACTTACACATTTATTTACATAACCCACACAATGCAATAACAACAAATTTTACATCCAATTGAAATTATCATTAGTCAGTCTATTTTATTTAATTACATATCAAAAAAAGTTGTTAACAACTTATTAAAAAAAACTAAAATTAAAGATCAATCTAAATGCTTCCAAAACAAACAAAACCATCCAACAACATTAAAAAAACATAGAATATAAAATCAATGAAATTCACTGCTGCTTATTATACCTTCACATACAAGTAGAAAATTCAGTTGGAATACCATTCAACAAATATTCCTCTAACAAAATATTTTATCATAGCATTTCAAACACCTTGATCTTTAAAAACACAACAGGTATCTATTTTCTATCTATACACTAAAAGTGGTTTTCTTCTATCATACACAAAATCAACCCTCAAAATCTTAACACACACAAATCTACCTGACAATACTCTCTCACACCAAATATAAATATTTTAGGTTACAAAATCCCATCCAGAAAACAAAGATCTATAGATAGTAAACAATCATAGAAAAATTAACACCAATACACCAACAAAAATATAAAAATCTATCTCTGCCATAGAAAACATAAAACCAACCACCAAGCACGAACGAGGAAAACACACATTTCAACCACATTGATCTTTAAAAACACAACAGGTATCTATTTTCTTTCTATACACTAAAACTTTTTTTCTTCCATCACACACAAAATCAATCCTCAAAACCTTAACACATACAAATCCATCTGACAATACTCTCTCACACCAAATTACTATTCTCTCTCAATCTCACAACACACACATTACAATTGGAAATGTCCATTACAAGTATACTTACTATGTCATCGATACACGCACATTCCAATTGGAAAAGCGGCGGCGGCATCCTTTGATGTCGTGCTTCACCATTACCCATCTACTAATAAAACTAATATTCTTCAGTTTGCTAATTAAATTGAAAACAATATTAATTTGAATATACCAATTAAAAACGATTATGAGTTGGAGGAGGTTGCTGAATCTTTTTCTAGCCTCCTATGTTAAGCGGCTTTCGTATCCACACCAATAACTACCCCTCAAGACGGAAATATTATAAGAATATCTGGAGAAAACAGAAATCTTATAATGAAAAAACGGTACTTATGAAGAATATAACAAAGAAATAGAAATCTCTTAAATAAAAATAATTTAAAAAATGCGTCAAATCATTTAAAAAGGTGGCTAAAAGAATTTAAAAATGATTCTGTTAAAGATTTCTTGAACAACTTAGGTCCAAATCGAAATGATGACTACAATCTCTGGAAGGCGACAAAATACCTCAAACATCCAACAAAAAAATATATTCCTATTAAAGATGCTGATGGAACCTTTGTATAAATCAGACCAGTCCAAAGAAAATGCATTTAAAAGTCACTTGGAAGAAGTTTTTCATCCATTTAATCTAAATCAACAACCACAAAAGATTGAAATAGAAAATTTCCTGGATGTTGCGTGCCAAATGAGTTCTCCAATAAAACATGTTACAATGTCAGAAGTTCAGAAAATAAAACTTAGCAATAAAAAAAGTCCTGGTTATGACAACATTTGCTCCAAAATGATCAAGTCTTTCCCTAGAAAAGGTATGATCTTTCTATCCACATTATTTAATTCTATTTTAAGATTGAATTACTTTCCGTCTCAATGAGTGTACGCAGAAATTGTTATGATTCCAAAACCAAATAAAGAGGAACATTTAATTAGTTCTTATAGACCAATAAGTTTACTACCAAAAATTTCAAAATTGTTTGAAAAAATATTACCAAAAAAAATTTTGCCTATATTAGAAATTCTAAATGTAATACCAGAACATCAATTTGGGTTTAGGCATAAACACGGTACACCCGAAAAGTGTCACCAAATTATTGATGAAATTTCTAATGCTTTAGAACGTAAACATTACTGCTATGCTGTATTTATAGATATAAAGCAGGCTTTCGATAGAGTTTGGCATTCAGGACTCCTGTCTAAACTGAAAAAAATACTTTCGGCTTCTCTTTACGTTCTTTTGAATTCGTATTTACACGAGAGAAAATTTTATGTTAAAATAAATAATCAAAAATCAACATTTGGCTTAACCCACTCTGTTCTTCCACAAGGAAGTGTTTTGGGACCAGTATTATATACTATTTTTACATCGGATATGCCTATAACAAATGATCTCACCATTGCAACATATGCAGATGATACTGTTATAATGGCTTCCAATGATTCTCCCTCTGAAGCTTCTAATATATTACAAATTGGACTAATTCTGATACAAAATGGCTATATAAATGGAACATAAAAGTGAACACAGATAAATCAGTTCATATAACCTTTACATTGAGGAGAAATAATTGTTCCGCTATATCTCTAAACGGAATAAGTCTTCCATATTCAGCTAATGTAAAATATCTACGACTTTGACTAGATAGAAGATTAACGTGGAGATAGCACATCAAAATGAAACGAAAACAACTAAACAATAAGACAAAAAAGTTGTATTGGCTTTTACGACCAAAATCTTCACTTATATTAGAAAATAGTGTATATAAAACTATAATTAAACCAGTTTGAACTTATGGTACACAGCTTTGGGTAACAGCTAGTAAGTCAAATGTTGAAATTTTGCAAAGATACCAGTACAAAACTTTGAGATTAGTTACTAATGCTCCTTGGTTTATAAACATTGAAAATATATACCGCGATCTTAGTATACCTACAGTTAAGGCTGAAATAAAAAAATTCAGTGACAGATATCTCCATAGTCTAAGCAATCACTCAAATATTTTAGCATTAACCTTCTGAATGATAGCGATAAAATAAAAAGACTAAAAAGATATCATGTACTTGACCTTCATTTCAGAAAATAAAATAAAAATTATATTTATTATGATTCATGTACAAGCTAAATTAAGTAATATTGTAATATTTTGGTTCATTGGAACTTAAAAACCTAAGTTATTTTGTAATTTTTGAAAAACAATTGCTTAATGCTTCTCTGAAAAATAGAGCGCAAATAAAAATATTAATTAAAACAAACAATGAGTAAAGCACTGAGTGGGATTTTTTATATATCTGTTTTTTAATCCTATACTTTTTGTTATTATCTATATATACAAATAAAATACATATTTAACGTATATACTAGGGTAATAAAATTATTCGTTTCAATGTTCGAATAAAACGAATAATTCGAGTAAAACAATTCAGTCTGATCGAATTATTCCATCACGTATTTAAAATTATTCAAGTTATACGAATAAATGAAACAAAATAAAATATACTAAATTGTTCATGATTTTGTAAGTTTTATTAAAAATTTGATTGCAAAAAAATAACAATAATAACTGAAAATTTAGCAATTAATTTAAAATGCTTTTAAAAAAACTTAAAAATTGATAATGCTCTATTTACTTTCAGAATTCTTAAAAATTTTAATAACTTTCTTTAGTCGAAGGAAAAAAAGTAGTAGTTTTTAGTCCTTTCAAGACTAACACACTTGCAAAATACGCTTAATCTTGAAAAATAATAAAATTTAAATGAATGCATTTCAGTTATTTCATTATCTTGCTTTTATAAAATTCGATTTAGGAAGGCTATTTCATTAATTGTTGACGTAAACGAAATTGTAAAAGGTATATTTATTTAAATTTAACATAAACAAATATTTTTTTAATTCTAATAAAATTAGCTGAATTCCATTCGACCTAAAAATATTCGAATTATTCGTTATTCGAAAAAGGCTATTTTTTAATTCTTCGAATAATTATTCGTAATAAATTGTTGGAATAATTCGAACAAACTGAACCAAATCTCGTAGGTAATATTGACGAACATTTTTCGAAGAATTTTAACGAAAAAAATATTTAAATTAACAGATTTTTTCTTCAAATCAATACAATTTTTCTACAAATCAACAAATTTTCTTCAAATATATTGAATAAAATTTAGTTAAAAAATATTAACGAAAAGTCTGTTAAATAAACGAAAATTTAGTTGATTTTGGCAGTAACTAACTCTTCGTATGTAAAACAAGACATAATTTTATTAAATTCAACATCCTTAAAAGAAGTTAATTTTAATAAATTATCTGGTAAATTATCTATTTTTTCAATTTACAAATTCGCTGACATATTTTAGTCTATTTTAATAAAATTTTTCAACACGACTAAAAAATTTTAAATTAACTAAAAACATGTAAATTTGAAGAAATTAACTAATTTATTTGATTCAAATTCGAATAAGTATCTTCAATCTTACTAAAGGCATGTAGAATTAAAGAAAATGATCAAAATCAATATTTTCTCAAAATTTCATTTGTCTTGAGATAATTTAATACTACAATTACAGTTTTTGATAAAGTATAAATAATATATGCATGTTTCTTATAATTTAATTATTTGTTTAGTTTTTAATATAAATTGTTGAATATACATATAAATTTATAAAATTTTATAAAATGTATTAATATATAAACGAATTCACTTTAACTAAAATTTTGTAGAATTAAATAAAATAGAGTAATTAAATTTAATAAAAATTCTTCAATTAAAAGCAAGTAAAATTGAAGAAATTTTATTTAATTTTGGTCAATTTGAGTAAAATTCTTCAATTTGACTAAATATCTTCAAATTTACTGAAGGCATGTAGAATGAAATAAATTTCGTTAAAATTTAAAAAATAGTCGAGACATTTTTTCAGTATAGAAAACGCATAGTAAAAAAGATCAGTTGAACTACTAATTACAAACGGTGCGTACGTCTTTATATTTATTTTTTGTTTAAATAATCAGTACGCATAAGTAGTATGTTTATGTACCTTCGGGATCACTTTTTTCATACAAATGCATGTTCAATGGCCGTGGCTTATTTGCTCCCGCCCACTTTTTGTATTGACCAATCAGAAGCGAGGAAGTTCCCGCCCACTTTTTGTATTGACCAATCAGAAGCGAGGAGTTCCCGCCCACTTTTTGTTGCTGTGAGAGAATAGTTAGTTTGTGTGAGAGTGAGAGAGAGAGAGAATAGTTAGTTGGTGTGAGAGTGAGAGGGAATATTGTGTGAGAGTGAGAGAGAGAATAGTTATTTGGTGTGAGAGAGCGTTGTCAGGTAGATTTGTCTGTGTGTTAAGGTTCTGAGGGTTAATTTTGTAGATGATTGTAGAAAACCTGATTTTATATTGACCAATCAGAAGCAGGCTTTAAGTAGATAAAGAAGGGAAGTGTGGGATTGTGAGTTAGAGGGAATAGTTAGTTGGTGTGAGTGAGAGAGGAAAAGTGGCTTATGAGAGTGAGAGGGAGAGGAAGTGTGGGTTGTGAGAGTGAGAGAGAGAGAGAAAATAGTTAGTTGGTGCGGGAGAGTGTTGTCAGGTAGATTAGTATGTGTGTTAAGGTTTTGAGGGTTGATTTTTTGGGAAATAGAAGAAACCCAGTTTTAGTGTAGAGAGAAAATAGGTGTTTTTAAAGATCAATATGATTGAAATGTATGTTTTCCTCGTTCGTGATTGGTTTTAGGTTGGCTATAATAGAGTTACATTTTTATATTTTTGTTGGTGTTAATTCTTCTATGATTGTTTACTATCTATAAGATTTGTGTGTGTTAAGGTTTTGAGGATTAATTTTGTGGGTAATAAAAGAAAACCAGTTTTAGTGTAGAGAGAAAAGGGCATCTGTTGTGTTTTTAAAGGTCAATATATAGTTAAAAAATGTGTGCTTTTTCCTAGTTCCTGATTGGTGGTTGGTTTTAGATTGACTATGATAGAGATAGATTTCTATATTTTTGTTGGTGTTAATTCTTCTATGATTGTTTACTATCTATAAGATTTATGTATTAAATTTTTGAGGGTTGATTTTGTGGGTGATAGAGGAAAACCAGTTTTAGTGTAGAGAGAAAATAGACGCCTGTTGTGTTTTTAAAGATCAAGGTGGTTGAAATGCTATGATAGAGATATTTTTATATTTTTGTTGGTGTTTTGTTGTTAATTTTATATGATTGTTTACTATCTAGAGATTTTTCTTTTCTGGATGGGATTTTACAACTTAAAATATTTTGTTAAAGGAATATTTGTTGAATGTATGTGAAGGTATAATAAGCAGCAGTTAATTTCATTGACTTTGATATTTTTGTGAAATATTTATGAAATCGTTTGTTAAATGTGTATGCGGTGGATTGGTATAATAAGTACCTGTGAATTTTATTGACTTTGATTAGTAACTACGAATTTCATTGGTTTTAGTTGATATTTTTAGAAATTGATGTATTGGAATTTTTGATGTTTTCTTGTAAGAGGACTGAATAGTATTTGTAGAAACTCTTTTGTAACATGAAAAAGACAATGGTTTTTAGTTTTATTTGTTTCTTTTATTGATAAAAAATGTAATATGTTTCTATTAGGTGTATTACTTTATCTTTTTTTAATTATAATTTAATACAATCACACAAACTACTTGATCTGCAATCGCAAATGTTGCATATCCTACAACAGTTGGTGAAATATTTTCCATGGTTACCATCAATCATCTCCATATTTTCATATTCATTAATTATTATTTTAAAACAGCTGATCGGAAGCAGCCTTGAAAATCATATAAACATTTTTCTATTATTTTAATATTATTTTCTTATGTACTAGTATTTAAATAAATCTCATGAATATCATAAAACATGAATGAAATTATGTTAAATAATAACTATATATACATTTATAATTCTATTATTTACAATTTAAGGGAAAAGGATAGAAAAAAAATTATCTCAGTTTTAATGATGATTTTCTGCCATCTATGGGATTTTAAAATTTAAAATATGAGAAATAATTTCTTGAATAAGATTCCAACTAGAACTTCTTGATAAATGAAATTATTGAGATAGAGCGAGAGAGAATTTTGATTTTGTGTGAGGAATAGTAATGACAATTTAGTTATATATGTATTTAAGACTTGAAAACTGATTTTGCAGATAACACATACAATAATAATATCATAGATTTGACATAAGTTTTGCTCATGGCTTTGTCTCAAGTATCAGTTATTATTCTCCTACAGATGGATTTTACATTTGAGAATAAATTTAAGATGACATGTTTGAATTAGACGTCAAAAAATATACCATGTTATGTATTGAAATGTGACTAGAATATTAATTAGTAATTGGATATTAAATATAGACATTATTCGATCTAAGATTGAAATGAGAAATGGTTAAATTATGCGTTTTCATTTCACTTGAAAGGTATGTCTTTCGTATTTAAATATGATATACATCTCATTATATCTTAAGGAATCAAATGTATGTAATTTTTTAAAAAATTTTTAGAAATAAGAATGAATAAATAGGGAGAATAAATTATTCTGGAATAAATTAAGTAAACTAAGTAGAGGTAAAAATTTCAATTCCATATTTGGTTTAGTGTAAAAGAGATAATATTATTAATTAAAAAAAGAAAAAAAATTGTAATTGGTAACCTTACCGCAATCATCATAGAACGAAGGACAGCATACAAAATAGCCTGTATTTAATTCCTCTTGTCTATCACCATATCCTATCCCAATTTCTTCGTTATCATTTAAAATCGTTATAAACATATTATTCATCACCAAATGCTTCACCAAAATAACATCTTTGTAGACGGATATAAAATTTAAAATAGCTTCCTTGATTATATATACATATTTCTTCAAATTAATATTAATAAAAAGAGAGACTTCTAAAAATATATTTTTGTTGATACATAGAATTTCAGTATAGTTTCTTGGAATTTATATTACTTTCTTCATTCTTTTGTCACCATTACTATATACTCGTATTATATATAGTATTAATTTCACATAAATTGTATAAATACATATTAATATTGAATAGACAGAATTTTATTTATTATATTGTTTTTCAATGTTCATTATTTTATTTATATATATTGATATAATTTTATTTAAAAATATAAAAAATTATAAAATAATTAACTCCCTACCTAATGAACTGCATCTTCCTGGTTATCAATATTGCGGTCCTGGTACGAAATTATAAAAACATTCAGAACGAAGAGATAAAGGAATAAACTTTTTGGACGCTGCATGCAAAGATCACGATATAGCATATTTCAAGAGTAAAGATATAAACATAAGACGTCAAGCTTAATAAATAAACAACACCTAAATATTATGAATTTTATAAATTATAACTTACTTTGCTTTTTGACACATCTCGTGACAACTGTAAGACTAAATGCTGCACTGTTAAAATATAATACTAATATTAGAGTTCAAGAACTACCATCAAATACTGCATTTTATTTTGATAATACAGGAACAATAAACATGATTAATTCAAAATTGAATCTATTTATTTACTATGACTATGACAAGAAAATAAAAATCATAACAGAAGTTATACAAAATGAATTCTTAATTAATAAATATGGTAAAGAGATATGTGAATTGCTGAAATGAAGGTTCGATAGAATATATTATTCATTGCAGCAAGACAATTTATTTCTAAAATCAAAAACGTTCTCAGGAGACGTGATTAACAAAGATCATCAAACTCTGCAAAGAAAAATAAAAAAAAGCTATTTTAACAACCAGCAATATTTGAATGAGCTTATGATTCAACAAATATCAATTTCAAATTCTACAAAGAACATACTAATGTTAAAAAACATTACTAATGAACTAAAGGCAAGCTTTATTAAAATTTATGAACTATTGAAGCTGATTAATAGCGATGAAGATAAAAATAGTAAATGTCGAATGGTTGTTTCAAGTCATGATAGGGCAGCTATATTTAATAGTAGATAACTGTAATAAAGTTCAATCATCCTCTACAAATCTATTAATTGACATAAATCATGGATATGTTAGTCCAGATCTTCTTACATTTAACCAATTCCAAGACGAATTATTACATATTGAAAAATTCTTACCAAATGATCTGATTTTTCTTGGACAACTCACCGATACTAAATTAAAGAAAATTTTTAATTCTATCAAAGTAAATGGATTTATGATGGAAAATCGATTTGTAATACAAGCTGAAATACCATTAACTTAATGCATGTACTAAAAACAATGATGACCAATTTAATTGAAGAAATAATTTTTCATGGAAATCAGCTGTTAAACGAACATGTGAAATTTCAGCACTAAAACAGTCAAGGCATGCTGAATGTAATTTTGAAGAAGTTGAAAAGAAAAGTGTTTGAATCAAATTATCAATAGAAAATCAGTGGTTATTTACTGTCTCGGATACATTCACACTAAGGGTGAATTGTGATAATCATAATCACAGTTCGATAATGCTACCTTTAAAAGGTTTGTTAACTTTACCATCAGGATGTCACGTTATATTATTCGGAATATTTTACATCAAAACAAAAATCATCTATTCAATCATCATCATGGCTGATAGATTAAAATAAAATTAATATTAGAGTTGTTAAGTTACTGTAAGCATTTTAAACAATAGCAAACATATTGAGAAACTTCATATTGATGTCGATATAATAAAATCTGAGCTAAAGAATTTAAAGGTTAAAATTGTGTCAGGAGACATATCACTTTTTGTTATTTCGAGTTGTATTCTAGTTTCATGTTCTATTTAAATTAAGGATAAATATTGTAATAGTAAGTCTACGGATAATATTTCATTCCCTGTACTTTAAGGGGTCTAAGGGAATGATGAAAAATAATACAAATGTATGTTTTTAAAAGGCAAAAATATTAAAATAATTGAAATTAATAGTAATTAAAATTAAGTGTGATTTTTAAAATATTTAGATGTGAATATTTGTTATAATGATTGAATATATTTCTTACTGATATCCATTTTAATACCCCATTAATATTTTATTAACTGATTCCAAGCAACAACTCATTTCCAAATTTAACTAAAAAGACCTTTAATTTATTGATAATATACTGGATTTTACCAGAAATGTTCATAACTTTGTCTAATTTTCCATTATAAAATATATTATGTTTAGAAAGAGATGCAAACGTAATTAAATTCGTGATACAAATGAATACTGATAATAAATTAATAAAAACATATGTGTTTATATGTATATACCTATTATAAAAATAAAAAATAAAATAAAACATGGATTTTAGTGTAAATTTGAAATGTTTAATGTTTTAATTTCATCATTTATAAGAAATATTGATAGTAAAGAAATAATGAACTTTTATTAAATAATCACATATATATGATAGAATATAATACGTACTATAAAATCGGAAGATTTTGTATAAAAGAAAAAAAGAAGGAAATGTTAAAGATGTTTATGCAAAAACAAAGAATATACAAACAAGTAAGTATAATATGAATTGAAAAATAATTATAAACATGTATTTTCCAAAATCTATTGATTGGTATAAAGTTCTTTTGGGCTTTCTGGGCACAGCAGTAAATATAATTATATGTGGTGATTCAATTTCATATTCCACATATTCCGGATGACATGAGTTGAGATTATGATTTTTAGTATTAATACCATTATAATTGATGCTAGCTGTTGTTGGTATACTGTGGCTTAGATAATAATTGGAGTAGATCATTATATTTTCTATTAGCGACCTTTTCACAGCTACCTTAAGTTTGAACAGAATTGATTGAAGTTTGATCGATTAGCAAGTCTTTATACATTTTTTTTTTTATTAAAGAGATAAGAGTGTACTTATTTCAAACAGTTATTAGAATTGTCGTCTAAATTTAATATTGTATATAACTATCAATATATACTAAATTAAAATCAAGATATTTAAAGAAGGAGTTATATATTATAAATGATCGTATGCATGTAAGGAAAAAGTTCCATATCAAAATATTGTATTATGTATTAGGAATAAATCGTTATTTTAAATTTATGTTATTGGTTTTTGTAAGTATTATAAATTTATAGAATGGATATAGTAGAGTTTTAATAATTTATAAGAGAATAATATTATTACTTGTTTGAGTGAAAATTTTTGGATATACATTATACATGTAGAGAAAGAAAAGCTGCGACATTTTATTGGTTAAAGACTGTTATCATTATTTTGAAGAGGTCTTTACTTCGTCATCGAGTTATGTATTGCGAACTCAACTTTTAAATATTTGTGATTTTATATTTAATTGACTATAATTTATCAATATATACGTTTTCTCATTGTTAGTAAAAGTATTACTTGTATTCGTATATCTGATTTAGGTTTAGAACAGCTAGATATAATAGTAGATGTATAAAATGATCATTGAAAATAATAAAATCTTTATAGTATAAGTATGAGTAAAGATGTTAAGAAGTGTAAATATAATAGGAATATTATATAAATAGAGCTTATATATGCATTTATAAAAAATGTATTAATTTTTTATATTTTTAAATAAAATTATATCAACATATATATAAATAAAATAATGAACATTGAAAAACAATATAATAAATAAAATTCTGTCTATTCAATATTAATATGTATTTATACAGTTTATGTGAAATTAATACTATATATAATACGAGTATATAGTAATGGTGACAAAAGAATGAAGAAAGTAATATAAATTCCAAGAAACTATACTGAAATTCTATGTATCAACAAAAATATATTTTTAGAAGTCTCTCTTTTTATTAATATTAATTTGAAGAAATATGTATATATAATCAAGGAAGCTATTTTAAATTTTATATCCGTCTACAAAGATGTTATTTTGGTGAAGCATTTGGTGATGAATAATATGTTTATAACGATTCTAAATGATAACGAAGAAATTGGGATAGGATATGGTGATAGACAAGAGGAATTAAATTCAGGCTATTTTGTATGCTGTCCTTCGTTCTATGATGATTGCGGTAAGGTTACCAATTACAATTTTTTTTCTTTTTTTAATTAATAATATTATCTCTTTTACACTAAACCAAATATGGAATTGAAATTTTTACCTCTACTTAGTTTACTTAATTTATTCCAGAATAATTTATTCTCCCTATTTATTCATTCTTATTTCTAAAAATTTTTTAAAAAATTACATACATTTGATTCCTTAAGATATAATGAGATGTATATCATATTTAAATACGAAAGACATACCTTTCAAGTGACATGAAAACGCATAATTTAACCATTTCTCAGTTCAATCTTAGATCGAATAATGTCTATATTTAATATCCAATTACTAATTAATATTCTAGTCACATTTCAATACATAACATGGTATATTTTTTGACGTCTAATTCAAACATGTCATCTTAAATTTATTCTCAAATGTAAAATCCATCTGTAGGAGAATAATAACTGATACTTGAGACAAAGCCATGAGCAAAACTTATGTCAAATCTATGATATTATTATTGTATGTGTTATCTGCAAAATCAGTTTTCAAGTCTTAAATACATATATAACCAAATTGTCATTACTATTCCTCACACAAAATCAAAATTCTCTCTCGCTCTATCTCAATAATTTCATTTATCAAGAAGTTCTAGTTGGAATCTTATTCAAGAAATTATTTCTCATATTTTAAATTTTAAAATCCCATAGATGGCAGAAAATCATCATTAAAACTGAGATAATTTTTTTTCTATCCTTTTCCCTTAAATTGTAAATAATAGAATTATAAATGTATATATAGTTATTATTTAACATAATTTCATTCATGTTTTATGATATTCATGAGATTTATTTAAATACTAGTACATAAGAAAATAATATTAAATTAATAGAAAAATGTTTATATGATTTTCAAGGCTGCTTCCGATCAGCTGTTTTAAAATAATAATTAATGAATATGAAAATATGGAGATGATTGATGGTAACCATGGAAAATATTTCACCAACTGCTGTAGGATATGCAACATTTGCGATTGCACATCAAGTAGTTTGTGTGATTGTATTAAATTTTAATTAAAAAAAGATAAAGTAATACACCTAATAGAAACATATTACATTTTTTATCAATAAAAGAAACAAATAAAACTAAAAACCATTGTCTTTTTCATGTTACAAAAGAGTTTCTACAAATACTATTCAGTCCTCTTACAAGAAAACATCAAAAATTCCAATACAACAATTTCTAAAAATATCAACTAAAACCAATGAAATTCGTAGTTACTAATCAAAGTCAATAAAATTCACAGTTACTTATTATACCAATCCACCGCATACACATTTAACAAACGATTTCATAAATATTTCACAAAAATATCAAAGTCAATGAAATTAACTGCTGCTTATTATACCTTCACATACATTCAACAAATATTCCTTTAACAAAATATTTTAAGTTGTAAAATCCCATCCAGAAAAGAAAAATCTCTAGATAGTAAACAATCATATAAAATTAACAACAAAACACCAACAAAAATATAAAAATATCTCTATCATAGCATTTCAACCACCTTGATCTTTAAAAACACAACAGGTGTCTATTTTCTCTCTACACTAAAACTGGTTTTCCTCTATCACCCACAAAATCAACCCTCAAAAATTTAATACATAAATCTTATAGATAGTAAACAATCATAGAAGAATTAACACCAACAAAAATATAAAAATGTATCTCTATTATAGCCAACCTAAAACCAATCACGAACGAGGAAAACATACATTTCAATCATATTGATCTTTAAAAACACCTATTTTCTCTCTACACTAAAACTGGGTTTCTTCTATTTCCCAAAAAATCAACCCTCAAAACCTTAACACACATACTAATCTACCTGACAACACTCTCCCGCACCAACTAACTATTTTCTCTCTCTCTCTCACTCTCACAACCCACACTTCCTCTCCCTCTCACTCTCATAAGCCACTTTTCCTCTCTCTCTCACACCAACTAACTATTCCCTCTAACTCACAATCCCACACTTCCCTTCTTTATCTACTTAAAGCCTGCTTCTGATTGGTCAATATAAAATCAGGTTTTCTACAATCATCTACAAAATTAACCCTCAGAACCTTAACACACAGACAAATCTACCTGACAACGCTCTCTCACACCAAATAACTATTCTCTCTCTCACTCTCACACAATATTCCCTCTCACTCTCACACCAACTAACTATTCTCTCTCACTCTCACACAAACTAACTATTCTCTCACTCTCACAACAACAAAAAGTGGGCGGGAACTCCTCGCTTCTGATTGGTCAATACAAAAAGTGGGCGGGAACTTCCTCGCTTCTGATTGGTCAATACAAAAAAGTGGGCGGGAGCAAATAAGCCACGCCCATTGAACATGCATTTGTATGAAAAAAGTGATCCCGAAGGTACATAAACATACTACTCACATAAATACTCGCATAAATAAATTCCAGTGAAAAATAAGTATCGATCAATAAGTAATAGTCATGCAGAAAATGTTAATTTATGTGCAAACCCCTGGCTGACACAATCGGCATTCAGAAAACTAAAGCAACTGTTAAAGGTACCCAGAAAAAACTTTTTGTTTCTCGCTAATGGCAACTACTTATTAAAGTAGTTTCTTGGTAATGAGGAGTCCTTATTTTTTGCTTACTCTATATTACATAAATAATTACTTAATAGTATAATAGCACAGTAATATTACAATCACGTGGATGAGTTGGCTGTTAACACCCATTCTGATGTCTAAAAGATATTTTAAACTAAAAAGAGTTTTTATCGCTTAGGAAGGCAAGTGCGAGATGGTGTGCTGAGTAAGACGTTAGTCATCAAAAAGGAACGTTTAATTTGTGTCCAAGTTCGAATCTCACTGACAGCAACATTTTTTGTTTTTTTTTTATTTTTATTTTCGTTTAGGTACATATTTTTGAGAACCCCTAGAGCTAGCAATAACTACATGAATTTGTGGACAACTCGAACAAAAATAACTAGTTACTCAGGTAAAAAATAAGTAGTTTATTTTAATTTCCAATTATACCTGCTAGCTTATCAGGAAAGCAAAGTTTTTGCTGGGTATGGATATTTTGAAGATTTGTTCCTATTTTTCTCGATAAAGTTAAAAATTTACAATTGTTAATATATGTAGGTAAATTTACTTATTCCATAGAAAATATAAAAAATTTAATTAGTCAAATGCTGCACCACGATCATTATCTCAAGGAGCAGTTTTGGATGATAGAAAACTTTAAGACGAAAATTTCAATGTCCTACAGTGGTTCCAAAACGTCTTTTTTTTTAAACAATTCTGTAACTTGTGAACCGTTGGAGATAACTCAGTAGAATTTCACGTGGCTAGAGATGAGGTGTTTTTGAGTTTATTTGGAAGAGTACATATCCACAGCGGGTCAGGGGGTTAGTGGGTGACCCTCCAAAGTTGGCCATCTCGGATATGTCATTTTCTAAAAAATTTATAATAATTTATTATATGAAAGAAAAGATACTTTATATATGTCAGTCCTTATAAATCTCTACAAAAAATACGCTTACATGTATAGGTTATCGCTTTCAGTTTAAGAGATATTCAGGTCGAAATAAATTTGTATCTCATTTTAAGACTAGTTTTTTAGTTTTTTTTTTTAACTTTGAGGGCTTAATATTAATAATATTAATATTTCTGTAGGAGTCATATAAATATATGAATCATATTTTTTATGTTTTTTCCGAAAAAGTGGCAATAATTTTTCTCTTATAAAATTTGTTTTCTGTTCTGTACTATATCGCTTTTTTAATGTTTTCAAACTTTTTTAAATTTTGAAAAAAATAGTTTTTTGTTAAATTCTATCTGTACTCCTCCAAATTAACTCAAAAACAGCTCATTTCTGGCCATGTGGGAAATTGATAGCCATTGATCGATAACCAAAAACTATTGTTTAAATGAGATTGCATACGTTAAGCGCACATCTGATGCACGCAATAAATGTTCACAATACAGGATTAGGATTTAAATTGGTACCAAAATAATTTATTTAGTTAAATGAAAATTTTTAATAAATGTATATTTTTTATTTTCTCACATTGATATTAAATATGTCATATAAGACATTGCAAGCCACTTGTTATTTTTCAAACGGTTTAAATACTGTTCTGCAGATACTTCAAACCATATACTGTTCAACTTTATCAGCTAATGCGACCCAATAAGATATGAGAGTGCGATCGCTCACATAATATAAAAGATTTGACCACTTGTTTGCTTCAATAGGGAAAAAATAATTGAACTGTTTTTGTTTTGCATACTTTTATATGGACGACCGATGTATGTGTGTGTGCATTCATAACTGTGTAAATGATAGTATTTTCATAAGTAAAACTGTCGTGCAGAAGAATTATTTATAATATTATTGTGATCTATGATCAAAATAATTAATAAGTATTAATAAAGTTACTAATTATATACATATCAAAAAAAAAAAAAAAAATGTGAAAATTAATGTAACATTGAATAAATATGCGATAATTTTTATTAGTAAATAAATCTTTCCAATTAGTTTTGAGACTTATTATACAAAAAAAATATTCGGACGTATTAAAACTTCAACTCTAAACACATCAGAAAACATAGTTAAGGAAACAATATGATCAGCGGTATGCTGATATTTAAACGGGGGAAGTTAGCACACTTTTGCTCCTCAACATTTTAAACATATTGCAACACGCGCATGACACAACTGCGATTCAGCATTTTATGCTAGACGCAACCGGATATATCCAATTATGCGCGTGTTGACAATTTAGTGTAAGTATTTTTTAATTAATTATTAGTAAGCAAGTTTTAGCCTAAAGTTAAGTTTATATTAATTGTTTTCCAAATTCGGTTCAATTCTAGGAACTGAACATAATAAACATAATTATTGTAAAACTAAAATCGATGTTTAATTAAATTAATAAAAGGTGAATTATTTCTCGTTTCTATTTATTTATTTGTTTCTCGTTTATTGAGATTATTAAAATGAATTATAAATTTTGTATTATATACGAGATAAGAACATTTTATTTAATTTGGAATGTAATATAATTTATATAATTTAAAAATTGAATTGAAATTAAAATGAATAGAAAAATAATAGAACAGGCCTATTATTGTGGTATATTTTCATTAAGTTAATGTATAAATTCATAAAAGTCAAGGAATTTTTCATTGGAATTATTTATTTTATTCAATGAACGAATTCAATAAAGCAAATTATGAATCAATGAAGTCACACTTTGAATGTTACAACGGTATAAATGTCAGTATGTTGTTTCAACGTACCTGTACGTTGTACGTTAGGCCCAAACTAACGAATAAATTCATTGAATCAATGAAATTTTTAATTGTATTTATTTTATTTTGGTTCAGTGTGAAAACAGCGATATCACTTGCATCAGTACAACACCTATAGCCGCGTTTGGTTTTGGATGTGATAGTAAACTTGAGCTTTTAAGTGCTTTTTTGCATGATTCAAAATTAGATGTCCATTGTAGGGTTTTATAGTTGTAACTAGTGTTGCTGTTTTAATTGTTGTTCAAACTTAGTTGAACATGGTCCCGCGAATGTGTAGCTTATATTTAAATGCAACCCTATTCTTTCACACTTTTGTGTGTGATAAGAACTGATGTTCGAAAAGATCTATTTTAATTTTATATTTTAGTTTTCAGAGTTTTGATTTTAAACAAATTTTTAGTGCATTACAAAACACTCAGCGTTAGAGTTTAGATGCGAAAAATATTTATTATCGTTTATTTTTGTAATAAAAAACGGCGTAAGAGTTTTTCTTTAAAACGTTTTTTGAATATCTAAAAATGTCTTCATATATGTAGTAAAATGCCTTCATATATGTGGTAAGGGGTGTAGAATTTAAGAAAAGTAGGTTTAATATCAACCAAGAAAATCATTAGTGAATTCAACAAAAATTTTAGGTAATTTTTTGTAAATTAGTTAAATTGACGAAAAGTCATGAATTTGACTAATTGTTAATTAAATAATTAAATTAATTAAAAGATACTTAATTTAATAAATTTTTGGTCGAGTTGAATAAAATATTTTTCAAATTAACTAGACTATTTTATTTAATTCTACAAAATTTTAGCTGAATTGAATAATAAATTTATTGAAGTTACCTAATTTTTTTTTTCAAACTGAAGAATGTTTATTCATTTTAACTTTAAAATGTTGCCAATTTTAAAATGCCTTTAAATCCCAGAAGGAAAAATTACGAATTAAAGAAGTAGGTATATTTAAATTAATGTATGCATAACAAAAGCTTTAATTCTTATAAAAAGTAAAAATAAAATTAAAAAATATATATGAATTATAAAATACTATTAAAAGGAATAACTGAATTAAACTTACAAAAACTTACAAGTAATTATGTGATGAACAAAATAAACGACCATCTGAAATATTTAAAAAATTGGTATTTAATAAATAAGAAATTTTGTTATTTAATAATTAGTAACATATTACCATCAGATATATTTTCTATTTACTTCATATTTTTTAATAAATATTTGCTTACTGGATTTTAGATACGATCGTTAAATGCGAAGATATTTTTTATGAAAATGCTTCATAATTCGAATGGAAACAACCCGCATTGTTAATTCATACAGTAGTTCAAAAATTTCTCTTAGTTAGGAATTAAAAAAGTTATTGAAACCTAGAAATTAAAGTTATTAGAAAAATGGAACTCTCAGTTACATAATTAAGAAGTATATGACCAGTTGTTTACTTAATTACTTCGATTTTTTAACTTTAGTATTTCTTTATATTTTAAATAATTTTAGTTTTATCATTGATTATATGTTCATTAAAATTCTCACTTATTTCTATTATGATAGATTTTATGGCCTTATAATTACTTTACATCGCAAAATTAAGTAATCATTCAATACATCATTTCTAGCTAATGCGTAAAGTAATAAAAAATTAAAATAAAATATATTAAATTTTAAAATAATAAATATTCAAACTTCCAAATTTCGGATTTAATTTTACCTGTGAAAAAAGTTTTTTTTTTATCCGGCACTCGTACCATAATAAAAAATGAAGAAATCAATTTGGGATGTCCAATTCTTTTCCAACTTATGTTCACTTCTTAACTAATAAATTTTTACAAATATTAAGAATAAGGTATTATCCATTCATAAATTGGTTTTAGGTGAAGGTGGAACATCTGCACTATAATAAAATTATGACTGAAATATTTTTAGACTGTTAGGTAAATTTTGTATCCTTGTCGGTGTTCTCATAAAGCAATTTTTTCTGACTTCGTAGGCGATAGAGATAAAGAGAAAATTAAAAATTCAATTTTTAAAAGCCACTTTACTTAACAAAATATGTCACATTTGTGTGTTAATAAAATTCTACTCCCATCATTTCACACAAATAAAGCATCAAAGAAAATATTCTGTCAGGAAAGTTCAAAAGAGGCAGAAGCAAGATTTGGAACATATTTGGAAAGATTGTGAACGAGGAAGGAACCGAAATAGTTAACAAAGTTGCCTGTATAAAGTGTTTTTCTGTTTTTGAATACGAGTCGAGAAGCACATCGAACTTGGTGATAAATAAGAGCTATTGCACAATGAGAGAAACTAATATAGAAAAAGAAGAGGTTAACAACTAGACAAAAAAAGAAGCAACGCGATTATTTTCCGAATGGTGTATAAAAAATTGTCGGCCTTTTCAATTTATATAGGATACCGGGCTCATACAGATTTCAGAGTTCTTAATTTCAATTGGAGCGAAGTATGGGCATCCTACCACAATATCTCGGAATATTGAAAAAATTTATGAAGCCACATTTTTAAATGTTAATCATGAAATCAATGTAGACTACAAAAATGGTTTTGAATTAATTTCAGATATATGGACGGACAACTATTTCAGATAAAGTTATATTGCGTTAACAAAAAAAAAAAAAAAAAAAAAAAAAAACGTCAATTAATTTCAAGACTGAAAGGTTTTAATTCAGTGAATGGGAAAATATGTGCGCGTAAGTGTTAAACAGTTATATTTATATCACATAAATGAATTATATCCTTAATAATTATTTATTTGTTTATATTAGATGATGCCATAAGATTAAAAATTCAAACATCACTGGGAAAATATGATCGCAAACTGAAGGAATTAACTAAACTATGTAATTTATGCTCGAAATTGGTAAAATATTTAACAAAATTTGGCGATAATTGCCAATTAGGCCAAACGTTAAAAAGTCATTGTCTTACACTGTGGGACTCAATGTATTGCTTTTTGAAATCTGTACAAAAAATTGGATGGATATCAATAATATACTGCAGCAAAACATGAACTTTAAAAAAATGGACATTAAAGGAGTTGTGAACGTTATGAGGACATTTGAACAGGCGTCCAAAACTTTAGAAGGAGAAAAATATGCTATTCTTTTTAAATATTTCAGATGGTCGTTTATTTGGTTTATTTTACCTTATTCACAGAGTTTACTCCCTTCATCACATAATTACTTGTAAATAAAATCTCCGCTACGTAAGTTTATTTAAGTTTAATTAAGTTATTCCTTTTAATAGTTTTTTATAATAATTATTTATTAATTTCTTTTTACTTAATTTCTTTTACTTATTTAAATACACCTACTTCTTTTACAAAAAGAATTGCTTATTCTTTTATATATATTTAAATCGTATACTTATTTCTAATATGAAGTATCTTTTTTATACAGTAAATATTTTTAAAGTGTTTAATATTTTTTATTTGTTTTATTTTTGATGATAGTAAGAAGTCGTTTATATATTAATTTATTATTCACTAAAACAATTTATACAATGTATGCAAGCTATATTTTGTATTAGCTGAATAAAATAATATAATAATACATAATTTTTCCTACTGGGGTTTAAAGGCATTTTAAAACTGACAACATTAGTCAAATTGTATAAAATTCAATAGTTAAAATGAATAAATATTCTTCAATTTGAAGAAAAAATTGGGTAACTTAAATAAATTGTTTATTCAATTCAGCTAAAATTTTGTATAATTAAATAAAATAGTCTAGTTAATTTGAAAAATGTTTTATTCAACTCGACTAAAAATTTATCAAATTAACTATCTTTTAATATATTTAATTAACAATTAAAGCAATCAAATTCACGATTTTTTGCCAATTTACATAATTTACGAAAAACTACCTAAAATTTCTGTTGAATTGAGTAATGATTTTGTTGGTTGATATTTAACCTACTTTGCTTCAATTCTATACCCCTTCTTAATACATATATAAAGGTATTTTACTATATATATGAAAATATTTTTAGATATTCAAAAACCGTTTTAAAGAAAAAACTCTTACGCCATTTCTTATTAGAGAATAAACGATAATAAATATTTTTCGCATCAAAACTTATAAAATAAAACCAACACATCTATTAAAGTGACTCTAACGCTGAGTGTTTTGTAATGCACTAAAAAATTATTTAAAATCAAAACTCTAAAAACTAAAAAATAAAATTAAAAGAGTACAAATGCGTGAATTTAAATTAAAAGAGTACAAATCGTGAATTTAAATCCTTATCTTATCTTTAAAGATAAGATCCTTTCGAACATCAGTTCTTATCACACACAAAAGTGTGAAAGAAGGGGATTGCTTTTAAATATAAGCTACACATGCGTAGGACCATATTCAACTAAGTTTGAACAAAAACTAAAACAGCAACACTAGTTACAACTATAAAACCCTACAATGGACATCTAATACAATTAGAAATTTTGAATCATGCAAAAAAGCACTTAAAATCTCAAGTTTACTATCACATCCAAAACCAAACGCATGTATAGTCTTGTACGGATGCAAGCGATATCGCTCTCTTCACACTGAACCCAAATTATACATAAATACTACTAAAAAGTTCATTGATTCAACGAATTTATTCATTAATATGGGCCTAACGAACAACGTACAGGTACGTTGAAACAACGTACTGACATTTATACCGTTTTAACATTCAATCAACTTTATTGATTCGTACTTTGGTTTATTGAATTCGTTCATTGAATAAAATAAATAATTCCAATGAACAATACGTTGACTTTTTATGAACTTATACATTAACTTAATGAAAATATACCACAATAATACGCCTGTTCTACTTTTTTCTATTCATTTTATTATCAATTCAATTTTTAAATTATATAAATTATATAAATTATATTACATTCCAAATTGAATAAAATTTTGTTATCTCGTATATAATAAAATATTTATAATTCATTTTAATAATCTCAATAAACAAGAAATAAATAAATAAATAAAAGTTAAAACAACTGTTAGGTTGTTAAAAAAATAAAGGTTGGGTCACACATGAGACCCAGTTCACATTTTATTAATTTAATTTAACACCGATTTTAGTATTAACTAATTAAAATATGCTTACACACTAAATTATCACCACGCGCATAATTGGAGGTATGGGGTTGCGTCTAGCATAAATTGCTGAATCGCATTTGTGTCACGCGCGTGTTGCAATATGTTTAACACGTTGAGGACCAGAAGAGTTTTAACTCCTCCCCCCCCCCCCCCCTTTAAATATCGGCATCCCGCTGATCATATTCTTTCCTTAACTATGTTTTCAGGTATGTTCAGAGTTGGAGTTTGTCAGGATCGGAATTCAATAATTTTTGATACAAGACAGAGGTTCAGGTGATATTTCAAATGATCGATAAGCTTAATATTATTTTCATGAAACTCATGTAAGAAATTCACATCAAGCTTGCGATCATATATATTTGCTAACAGAGGAGGAAGAGCCTGCAAATTGGTGATTTTTTTATAAATTTCTGAGTTCCATTCTCAATTGTTTCGGTAGTATATCGTATTAAATATGTGCCGTTTAAGTTGATGTTGTTCTGCTGAGTGTAAACTTTTCCCTCGAAATTTGTTACAAATACGTGGTCGTCTTATATTTGTCCTATTACCGTTTCCTTATTCGAAAGAAAAGTGCAGTTTGCGTTAATACTCCTTAAGAACTTTGATAGGCAATCATCATCATTAAGCTTTTTCACTTGATTAAGGGCACAAATAGTAGTGTAATTAATTGTGGAACAACTGTCCTTGACACCATAAATATTTCGTGGTTTAAGAGCACTGTATTATATCTTAAATCAAGGTGTTGATTTTGAATTACCGCAGCTTTTACTAAGATTCTGTGATATTTTATTGTATTTATTTTGGTATTGACAGTATATATAATAGCGATGTTCCGTTTAATAGTATATTTGGCTTTCCGTACTCCATAGCTTTCACTTCATTACAATAAGGAAGCTGTCATACTATTTGTTGAACTTAATTCAGATCCAAAAGGTTAGTATTTATCACACCAGTTTTTGTCAGTTGACAGGCGCGTACTACTTCTTTAATATCTTCCTTAAAAATCAATAATTGATTTAACGATTTTTTCTGAATCGGATTTGGAAACCTTATTATCGAAATAGTGGATCAACCTATTAACCCTTTTCGCCAGTTCATTTGATGCATCAAACAATTTATTATTTATGATGTATTGGTGGTCATTGTTCTCGACAAGTTTCTCTTGACTATTTAATATTTGATTCCAGTCAGTTGCATCCGGATTTCGTGCAATCCACTTCCATGCTAAACCAATCCAGTCTATTGATCGATTGTTCCTTGTATTTCCCTTGATCGTTTCTATATGACCTTTCGGAGGCAATACTAGAACGTATTTCTTTACGGCTGCAAACACATCAGCAGTTGTGTGTAACATATTTTCCAGCTTTCTGCAATTAATCACATGTACGAAACTGTTATAAGAAGCGAATTATATTCAAAAACATGGTAGGCACCAGTAAGGGGAAAAAAACAGAAAAGGACTTAAGTGATAAAATGTAAAATAATGTAAAATATATAGATTAGTGTATTATAGTGAAATAATTTCAGTTTGATTTACGTATTGTTTTTCTACTTATATTGTATAATATTTTATATTTTTGAATATTTCTAAAATTTATATTTTACTATTTTATTTTCAGAAAAAAACATAGTTCTTCCTGTGCAATTCTGTATAGTCTTAAACATTATAATTTTTTTATAGTGTGATATTTTATATAGTAATTAAATGAATTTTATTTTCAAGGGCAGTTGCAAGGATCACTTTAGATTTTTAACATTAACTTTGTGGAACTTTTTTCCCGTTGTTACTTCGTGCCTCTTGTAAAGTGCCTTGTGTTTAGGTTTTATCTGTTTGTTCTTAATTATGACCTCCTCGCTTTCTTAGTAAGACCACGAATATCTTGATTTACCTGATCTCGGAAATTAACTAAGTTCTAATAATTAAAACGAGTTAAAAGGAATACATAGGAAGTTTTTTCCGAGTAACCAAGTGAATTGTATTATTGTAACTCCTTTGTACAGAAGTTAAATATATCTATATGTTCAGTAATCTGATGAAATTTTATATTCTGGGCGTAAGAAAACCTTTCTTATTGGCTGACACAATCGTGCAAGACACCGTAAAATAAAGAAGAACCTTAGTTAATTTACTTTTTAGATGAATTGCAGAACAATTTTTAATGTGAAAAAGTTTAGCGAATTTTGAAAACTTATCGATACAACAAATGAATTTAAATCCTTGAATTTCAAAAATATCGATATGTATAATTTCGCAAGCATATTTTGGAATTGGTGTGGGTTATAGTTTAGATTTGCAGGGGTGTCTGTCATACTTGTTTAACTTAGATATTCCCAGTTCTTAATATATTGACAAATAAGACATCTCAAAATAATATCTTAAGCATTTCGATGAGCTCTTTTGCGATCATCTTCAATAATTCTACAAATTCTTTCTGCTTTAGTGACGTCCTCTCCCAAACGCTGGGTAATTCTTAACTTGTATGAAACAAATTGAGTTAAATAAATACTGTTAAGTAATGGAATAAAACATTCTGGAATTTTAGCACCATTGATACAGTTTGGATTAAGGCATTACTTTAAAATTTCTGTCAAGGTTTGTGAAGTTATTTGATCTAAAGTTGCATGATGTCTAGTAAATCCATGATGTGTTTTATATTACTATGCAACTCTTTTCCTTCTCTGTTTACAATTTGGTTTTTGAATTCGTTTAATGGAATATCAACGTGATGAATTAAATCACTGGAATCTGAATTAAATCACTGTAGTGTCTAATTGTTCAGATCTGCTTTCATCAGCAGTTACAATTTCGGAATCTATTTCTCAGGCTGTAATTGTTCTTTCATCGCTCAGCATTTAAATTTGATTATGATTCGTTTCCAATCTAGGTAGAACGTCAGCCGCAACGTTCGACTTACGAGGCTTATAGACAAGTTCATAGTTGTACTCTCCGATTCTAGCCGTCTACCTTTTTAACTTAGCATTATGATTTTGATTTCCAAAAGTCAGTGAAGATTTTTACTTTTTTTAGCACCTTACAGATAGGATCGTAGGTTGTCTAAAATCCAAACAATGGCCAACATTTCTTTTTCATTCGTTACGTAATTTTCCTCCGTTTTTTTAGTGAACGGGAAATAAACGCAATAGGTCTATCTGTTTCTATAAAATCTTGAGACAACACATCTCCCATGGCATAGTTTGAAGTATCGGTGGTCAATTTGAATGGTTGATCGAAATCAGGAAATGCTAATACTTCGGATGACATTAGTAAGATTTTTAATTCATTAAAAGCCTTCATTCCATCTTCTGTAAGATCTATTGTTACCTTTCTAGACGCGTTTTGCTTTTACCCATCTCCCTGGTGAGATTTGTTAGAGGTTTTGTGATCTCCGCATTATCCTTAATAAACTTCCTATAATAAGAAGTCACACCAAGAAAACTCTTTACATCTTTTAATGTTTTGGGACAAGTCAAATTTTGTATTGCTTCAATCTTATGAGGATCTGCTCGTCTTCCGCAAATGCGTATCCAAAAAAAAAAAAAAAAAAAAAATACTTCAGTTTGCAAAAACTGAGTCTTTTTTAAATTTACCTTGAGATGTGATTCCAGAAGTTTACTAAAAATTATTTCAATATTTTTTAGATGATCATCGACGGTGACGTTCAAAGACAATTATGTCGTCTATGTAAACATAGCATATTTTGCCAATATATTCCTTCAAATCGTCATCGATCATCATTTGCAAAATGGAAGGAGCACATTTTAATCCAAAGTGAAGACGCAAGAAAAGGCGGTTTTAGGAATATCAGACTCTTTCATTGGAATTTTATGAAATTCTAATGTCAAATCTAATGTCGTAAAATATTTAGCTTTCTCTAAACTTGCTAATGTCGAATTAATGCCCGATATTGGATACATATCAGAAATAGTGACAGAATTCAATTCTTTGAAATCGATTAATATTCTGTACTGTTTTTCGCCATTTAGTTTAGTTGTTTTAGGTACGACCCAGACTGGTGAATTATAGTGACTATTAGAGGCTCTAATAATATTTTGACTTAATAGTTCAAAAATTTGTTCCTCATGTTCGCGCATGTTCGCTAGATAAGGATTATTTTTCGTATATATAGGTTCATTTGTAGAAGTTTTTATTTCGGCCTTAATTGTTGTTGCGACCATTTCGCCAGCTTCGAGTGGACTAATATAGCACTATATTTTGTTATTAATTTTTAAGTTCCTTCTTTGCTTCTATAGGGACATTTTCATTATAATATTGTTACGTTTTTATCTTTTAAAAACGTTGGTTTATTTCCTTTAAATAATCCGTATACATTGATTGCAAATAACAGCAGTTTAGTAGTTTAAAAGTTGTAACGACTCTTTATTTTATTTAAAAAAAAAAATGTACAACAATAACAGTTTAAATAATCACTTTGTGTTTTAATACACACACACACACTTAAATTACACACTTTATACAGCACACTTTAATAATGTACAAGAATATACAACCAAGGCAGTTAATTTGTCTTTACTTAACGACGTTTCTAATTAGCAGTTTCAACATTTAGTGTTGCCATACTTACAAACAATAGTGAAACCGTTATATTTGAATTTAAGTACAATTTCGTAACACTCACTGTCCCCCGCTTAAGCCTGTTCATCCCAAATAGGCACAGATTCACTTCTCCCATAGGCAGCCAGTCGTTCTAGATGTACGACCTTCATTTTAGATCTCGGATTCTTTTCTTTCTGTATTCTGTATACCACGTCGTTTAATTTCTTAATCACTCTGTATGGTCCGTCCCAATGGGTTTGTAGTTTGGGAGACAGTCCTTTCTAACGTTGTGGGTTATACAACAGTACAAGCTGGTCTTCGTTAAATCCTTCAGATCCTTCGGTATGTGTTCATCCCAGTCCTTCTGATATGCACTGACCACTTTTCTTAAATATTCCTCCAGACTGCGATTGAATCTTTCTTTCATGCCATCAGATTGAGGATGCAGTGGCGTTGTTCTGGTTTTTGTTATTCCGTATTTCCTTGAATACGGCAGATTTCTACCCTGATCGGAATGCAACTCTAGTGGAACACCAAGTTGTTCACAAATACGCTTATAACCGTTTTAACTTCCTGATCAGGTATGGCACATACCTCTGGCCATTTGCTGAAATAATCCATAACCACTAGAACGTAACAGTTTCCGGCATCACTGACGGGGAAAGGGCCTGCTACATCCATTGCAATCCGCTCGAATGGCGCGCCTGATTATACTGCTGAAGTTGTCCACGACTTTTTCTTACTGGGCCCTTCGCTGCTATGCATTGTGAACAATTGGCTACCCAATCGGCTGCAGCTTGCTGACAACTCACCCAATAAAAACGTTGTTTTAACTTTTCTAAGGGTTTTGTCACACCAAGATGACCACCACTGGGACCGTCATGGAACTCTTTCGTTACTTCATTTATTTTAGAGGATGGTACTACAATTTGATTTGTCATTGTTTTACCGTCAGCACTTTCCCATATGCGGTATAAGCAGCCGTTGATGTACCCAGAAGCAGTAAGATTGCTATTTTTCTGCTGCATTACGGATATGGAGATGGTGGGGCCCTCAGATATGGAAGCTAGCTCTTGTCCCATAGTGCTAGCTCGTTTTAGTTTAAAGGTGATTCTTGTGATGATTTGACTGCTGGTTATTTATTTGAGGCGAGGCAGATCTGGTTCGTTTTTTTTGGTGCTTTGCAGTTTCGCTGAATATGACCCGATTTACCGGAGTTATAACATTTTACTCTGGCTTTATTTTGTTTCTCATTAAACGTCTCCAAAACCTTTTTTAATGCGTCGACTATATTTCTCTCATTATCAGGAACAACTTCGATATTTCGCACCTTGCATATTTGAGGCTTTGAAATTATTTTCGCCGTTTCTTGCGCCAGTGCGAATGAGACGGTTTCAGTAAATGATGGTTTAGGTGTGGTACAAACCGCGTGTTTTATTTCAGGATCGCGAATACCATTAACAATTGCCTCTATCTTGATATGGACCAAAAACGGACTGTTTTCCCCTGGATAAGTAAGGTGCAGCAAACGCTCTATTTCCAACGCAGAGTCTTGTAGTGTCTCATTGGGCTTCTGCACTCTACCACGCAATTTCATTCGGTATAGTTCCTTTTTATGGTCACCTGCGTACTTACGTTGTAGCGCCTCTATTATGTCATCATAACTATGTCTGTTATATGCTGGCACGCTTTCAAGAACTACTGCTGCATTTCCTCTCAAGGCCAATATCAACTCTATAGCTTTTTCTTCGTCGTTCCACATGTTATTAACGGCAATTGTATCAAACTGGAACTTGAACGCATTAAATGGTGTGGTGCCATCAAAACTAGGGGCCTTTATTCTACTAGAGGATTCTGGAATAATACGCACCTATCCATCTTGACATTGAAGATTATTCATCTTTATTTCTAGATCATGTAGTTTTTTATCGACACCTTTGGATTGTATATCTAGGCAGCTCCCTAAGACGGACATCTTTTTATCAACTTTATCAACGACTTTGGTTTGTATATCTAGACAGCTCTCTAAGTCAGACACCTTTGTCTCAATGCCATCCCCTCTGCTGTTTATAACTTCCGAAATTTGCTGAAGTATTTCGTCTGTCGTTCTAGAAGTTTCTTTAACTTCAGCAAGAAGTTTCTCGTTATTTACTTTAGAAGTTTCTTGAAATTTCATTTCCATTATTTTAGAAGTTTCTTGAAATTTCATTTCCACTATTTTATTATCTTCTTTAACTTCAGCATGAAGTTTCTCGTTATTTACTTTAGAAGTTTCTTGAACTTCTTCTTTAACTAATTTAAATTGCTCCATCATAGCAGCAAACGTTGTGGATAAATCAACGCTGCTTGTTGTTGCACGTGTAGAAACTTCCGTTTCTTCTTTATATTCGAATTCGTAAGCTCCGATGTCAATATCACTCCGCCTGAATTCATCTATCAGCCTCTTTTGTAATTCTGCTTTATTACCAGATGTAGGTAACTCCAACTTATTCAATTCTCTCTTGAGTTGCTCCACTTTTATCTCTTCAAACTTCAAGACTGCTTATTGTTTTGCAATCCCACTTCTGACACCAATTGTTACGTTTTTACCTTTTAAAAACGGTGGTTTATTTCCTTTGAATAATCCGTATACCCTGACTGCAAATAACAGCAGTTCAGTAGTGTAAAAGTTGTAACGACTCTTTATTTTATTTAAAAAAAAAAAATGTTTAAACAATCACTTTGTGTTTTAATACACACACACACTTAAATTACACACTTTATACATCACACTTTAATAATGTACAAGAATATACAACCAAGGCAGTTAATTTGTCTTTATTTAACAACGCTTCCAATTAGACTCACTGAACGGTGTTCTCAGTCCAATTTATATATAATGTATTACCTACTAGATGCTTCTTGAAAGCTTTATTTCTTTCTACAATGTTCTTAACGGACAAACTAAAGCTTTCGATGTTAATGTTAGCAGTTTCAATATTTAGTGTTGCCATACTTACAAATAATGGTGAAAGCTTTTTATTCAATATATTTACAACTAAGTTAATAATTTCTACAGATATGTTAACTGCTGTTAACATAAGTAAAAACGTCGAGAATCATTTAACTTTAAATCAGCCGTTAAAACAGTTCTATTTGAATTCAAGTACAATTTCGTAACAATATTTATTTCCTGTGCAAATTTTTTCTTTAAGAGGTAAGACTATGGCAGACCTAATGGTCTTTTTAAGGATATCGTCGCCAATGATGCCATTAAAAGAATTTAGATTGGAAAGTATATAAAATGTCTGAAAAATTTTCCTTTTTTTATAGTTATTTTTATAGTTACAGCATCTGTTTTTACCGGAAAATGATCTTTTAAGTTGAGTGTCAGTTCCAAACATATGAGAGCCCACAAAATTTTTATTCGCTCCTGTGTCCACAAGAAAATTTAATGGCACTCCCGTTTTGGTGACTAGTTCTAAGTATGTAACGCTGGAAGAGAGGCTCCGGCTCGTTGCTTTCAGAATAATTATTTCATTACTCGTGATTTCACTAGGAAGATCATTGGGTTCTAAACAGTTATTGCATAGTCTTTGTTGTTTAAAAGGGATAACAATGATATCAGACGTCGCATTTCACTTAAAAGCTGAAAGTCTATTTAAATCATTTACAGTTATAGACTGAAATGACCTATCTGTATCCATTTTTTCGGCAGGTTTTGGTCCCAATGGTCTTTTTGAATGTGTTGATGCACCAACAAATTTATATCTTGGTCTGAAATTGTTGTGAGCACTATTAGTAATGTGGTTGTGGAATATCCTAGGAATATGCATTATTCGGTACTGTTATCTGGTTACGACCTTAGATTAAGATTTTGCATCTCAAGGCATGCGCTATAGGTTTCTGAATTATTAAAAGCTAGAAAGTTCATCATTTAAGACTGTAACAAACACATCTAAGGATCTATTCCTATATGTTTCTACTAGTACAACAACAGTTTCTTTTCAATAATTTTTCGTTTTCATCTTATTTATTATTATAGAAATATGATGGTTTACAGCCACGTAAAATTCATCAATCTTTGAATTTCCTTCCGTTAATTGATTTAGCTGATGTTCAAGAGTCGTTATGTCTCTTTTGTCCACGCAGTTGATGTCAAAGGATTGGAGTTCTTTAACATGATCCGAAAGCTGACTAATTTCCTTCAGTTTCATTTCAGTTCGAGGAGAACGGGGCGATTCGGTTAGAGTCTCTATTGAAGAAAGACCAGGATAACTTTCCATATTTCTAAATCTAGTTTCCAGAGCTTTCATCTGGACATGAGTAGCATTCAAAGCTTCAGTCATTTCTAATACTTTTTTCTGGAAGTCTCCCATTTTTAATTGAATAAGCACAACAAGCACAAGGTAATTACAAAATAAGCACAAAATAAGTGCAAAATAAGCACAATCAACGAAATGGGGATATTCCACGAAAAAATAGAAAGTATCTTAAATCCAATCACTTACCCTTGATGATTCAATTCTAGGATTATTTTATCGTATTTTATTACTTTTACGTACTACAAAACGTTGTAACGAAAATTTTATTATTTTATAGATATATATTTTTCTATGGTTTGGCTAGTGAACTAGATTAATATTTCGATTTGAATTTTATATTTTTTCAATATGATTTTTACACCTTAGCAATTATTGTGTTTAATCTCTTCATTTCTTTTTCAATAATGAATTTCATTTCAAAGATTTTATTTTCGCACAGTATTTCATTTACTAACATAATTTTTATTTTAGTTAATTCTTTTTTGTTTAATTTTATTTTCATAAAATTTTTATCAAATCTTACTTTACCTTTCATTCTTTCCTTTTATAATATTTTAGGAAATAAAGTTTTTCATTAGTTTCTTTATTTTTTCATTCTTTTAGAAAACAAAATCTTCATTTTTTTAATTTTTAATTTCATTATTCTTTCATTATTTCCTTTTATAATTTTTTGGGAAATAACATTTTCATTTCATAAATTTTAATTTCGTTATTTTTCATTCTTTCCTTTTATAATATTTAAGGAAATAAGATTTTCATTTTATAATCTTTGATTTCATTACTTTTTCATAATTTTTTAGGAAATAACATTTTCTTTTTGCTTTTTCCTATTAAGGAATTTTTTGCATGAGCGCTTAATTTTTGTTATTTCATAATTTTATTACTTAGTTATATCCATGGATGGAGGATCGTGTTATCCTTTTTGGAACAGTATTTGCATAAATATACTGCCGTACTAAGAACGATAGATCTCACAGTTTGAACCTTTCCAACCTTTATCCTATTACCAGGCGAAAAAAGACAACACCATCCCCTCCCAATAGTGCAGCTTTTTAAATTAACTACAACTTGCAAGGATGTTTTTTCGGAGAATTTTTAGTCCTCTGTAATCTTTAGGGAAAGGGTGTTTCTCAGGAAAGGTGCACATTTTTTAAGAGGACTCAATTATTGTTTATTTTGTAACATAAAAATTTTTTACCCACTGGAGGGCCTGATTTCAGGATCGCAACACCCTGGGCTACTGAAAAACCCATATTGGTCACTTTTTATATTGATATTGCACTTTTACTCTTTATATACCTAATGCACAATTGGAATTTCGAGGACACAATCACCTTGCACAAAGAGTTTTACTTGATTATATGTACAATTAGAAATAAGATTTGCAATTTAATTATTCACAGTTGATTCACACCTCATTTTAAAAATAAAAAACCAATTTTTAATTTTACGGACGATCCTTTCTTTATATTTTTTTAGTTTCGGCTGTGAAAATTTTTGTGTTGCGATTTTATAAACTTTTTCAATTAAAAACACCTTTTCTGGTTATTTTATTTAAGATAATTATTCTACATATATATCTTAATTAGAGAATATTGAAGTTCATTGAATTGGATTTGCAATTAAGTCTTAATTAAATTTGTTTTATTTATTGTTTTGAACAACAACAATAATAAAATATATACCTTAAGACTTATTTTTGCATGAATTTGTTTTTGTATGTTCATTGACATACATTTGGTATAGTTCTATTTGTCAAATAAAACAACTGTCAGATAAAACATCTCCGTTTTATATTTTCCTAATGTTACCACTCCGTTTTCCATTATTAAGATCAATATTATAATTAGTGTCCTTGCTAATTATCTGCTGTGTTGCCATTTAATTACATATTACTGGTTTTAATCCTAGATAATATTTGTATTGGTGTGTGTCCTTAATAAAGTTTGAGATGGACTGTATGAATAAAAACTGCAGTATTTCCGGAGAAGAACGTATGGTTTCCTGTTGGTTGTGTTTGGGAAATTACCACTTAAAATGTAGTGTCCTCAAAGCTCGTGATGTTGATGCATTATCTGACAATGCCAAAAAATTACAGTGGACTTATCCAAATTGCAGAGTAATTGGCATTGAATTTTACAATTTTTTCAGAAGCTATAAAGCAGAGTTCGATGGAATTAAAAAAGACTTTTCTTCTCTACAAGGAAAACTAACTAAATATGGTGAACTTTTTTCTAAATTCACAAATTTAGATAGTTTTGCTGCTTCCCCGAGACCAAAACGTAAAAGAACTGCTAAGTCATCATCAATACCTCCTTGTATTCCTAAAAATACAGGGGTTATTACTACTAATAATGACTCTATCCCGTTACCAAACGCAAATATAAGTAGTTGTCCTGCTGCTGTTGTAACTCCTAATACAAATAATTTTATTCCGCCTCATCATACTTCTAATACTTCCAATTATAATATAATTCCGTCAGAGTCGACTTTAGTTATTCCTACGGTATCTAATTCGTCGATCTTGCCCATGATTACAAATCTTACTACCTGTAAGCCTCCAGAACTTATTTTATTAACTCCCTCATCGTCAAACATCCCAACTAATTTAAATGTGGTCAACAATCCTCTTGTAAATCCGTTTACAACAGTAACTCCAAAGCCCTTAAAATTTATTGCTCCAAGGAAAACCATATAAATGATGATGAATTCTATATTAAAACGAACCTTGGCATCGAAGATTATAATAATGTCCAAATTTACAATAGAGCTTAATTTAAAATAATTGTCCCAGAAAGTTTTTTTGATCATCTTGTTAATCCACAATTTTGGCCAAAAAATACAATTGTTCCACAATTTATTTATCGTGATGATAATAACGTAATTCTTCCCAGGGCTTCTGATCCAAATCCAAAAAACTAATTGAATTAAATAATCCGTTAAATATTAATATTTGTCCAAAAAATGATTACAACTTCTCAGCTATCTCCATCACATACCAAAATGTTAGAGGTATGAACACAAAGTTAAAATCCCTTTATTTAGAGAGTTTTGATATTGAGCATAATATCATTGTACTCACTGAAACGTGGCTCCGAAATAAATCTGATAAAGAAATTCATAATTCTGAAATAATGTGCAGTAAATTTCAAATCTATAAACGTGATAGAGTGGGCAAAGAAGGAAGGGGAGTTTTGATTTCTATCTCAACTCTTTTTCCTTCAGAAGAAATATTTTTTAACAATGATCAAAATATTGAATTTATCGCCGTATGTGTTAAAGCTAAATTTAGAACAATTTTTATAGCTTGCTCTTATATTCCTCCTGCGTCAAACATTCAAATTTATGAACAACATGCAAACGCGATAAAATTTGTAGCTAATCAATCCAAACCTGGAGACTTGCTGATTTAGGACTATTCCAAATAAACAACATAGTAAACAAGCTTAGCAAACTACTTGATCTTGTATTTGTTGATCAATCTGAAGAAATCAATATTCTTCGCATTAATCCATTATTAACACCCGAAGATGCGTATCACCCCACTCTTGAAATAAGCGTATACGTCGAAGCAAAGATATCATTACAATCCAATGTAAATGATGAGATGGTTTTTGATTTTAGCAAAGCTAATTATTCCAAATTAAATTACCTACTTTGCTCTGAAAACTGATTTGAATATATTCCTTACAATAAAGTATGCCCTCGTAATATTGACATCATTTTGAATAAATTCTATGATGGCTTATTTAAATGTTTTAAGAAATCAATACCAATGACGAGGAAAAAAATTGCACATGGATCGCCTTGGACTACAAAGCAGCTCAATGGCTTGAAAAATTTGAAAAACAAACATTACAGAAAATACAAAAAATCCGGTTTACCTATTGATTATATGAGGTACTCCATATCAAGATCAGTTTACAATTCGGAAAATATCAAATGTTACAATAATTATATTTTTAGGGTGAAAAGAAACTTTAAAAATAATCCAAAATATTTTTACCAGTTCGTAAATTCTAAGCGTCGAGTCTCTGGATATCCGTCCATGATGAAATTTGGAGATAAAAAATCCTCAAACGATGCAGATATTTGCGATGTGTTTGCTGCTTTCTTCTCATCCGCCTATTCTGATAAAGATTCACATGAACTTTCCAATTATCCATATCCAATTCCAGCTGAAACCCTAATAAATTGTCCAACATTAGATAAATCGATGGTACTGAGAGCTGTACAGAATCTAAAATATTGTGATAAATGTGGACCTGATGGTGTTCCAAGCTGTGTTCTTATAAAATGTTTACATTCTCTTATATCTCCAATAATATACTTATTCCACATATCAATATTTAGTGGTTACTTTCCTGAAGTTTGGAGGAATTCTTATATTATACCTTTGTTTAAATCCGGTAGCAGATCCAACATTTCCGATTATAGAGGTATTGCTAAATTAAGTGTTATTCCAAAACTTTTCGAAAAGATAGTTACTGAAATCCTTTCGCATCAAGTTGTATGCTATCTTTCGCCATTTCAGCTATGGATTTAAAAAAGGATGTTCCATTACTACTAACCTTTTGGAGTTCGCAACCTCAGTTATAACCGCATTTGATTCCGGTTTACAGACAGACGTAATAGACACAGATTTCAGTAAAGCTTTCGATAAAGTAAATCACGATCTCCTATTGTTCAAATTGGATAAGCTCGGATTTTCTCCTGTTTTCCTTAAATGGATTTCCTCATATCTTAAAAATAGATGCCAATGTGTATTATTCAGAGAATGTACATCAAAAACCATTCCTGTTTTATCTGGTGTTCCACAAGGTAGTCATCTCGGCCCCTTATTATTCCTAAAATTTATAAATAATTTACCAGCTTGCATTAAGAATTCAAGAATATTAATGTATGCTGATGATGTAAAGCTGTTCCATAGCTTTATCTATTCCTATCAATGTTCCTTACTCCAATCAGATTTTGACAATCTTTATGATTGGTGTATGATGAATCTAATGGATCTGAATTTAAAAAAGTGTAAAGACATGATGTTCTATAGAAGAAGTCCAGTACTCTGCAGATACACAATAAATGAATATCAACTTGATCTAGTCGAAGAATTTCTTGATCTGGGTGTGTTGCTTGATTGTAAACTATCCTTTAACATCCACGTTTCGCAAATCGTTAATAAGGCAAAAGGAGTTCTAGGTTTCCTCAAGCGCTGGGGAAGAGAGTTTAATGATCCTTACGTTTCCAAGCAACTATTCATATCTCTTGTAAGACCAATCCTGGAATATGCTTCCGTGGTCTGGGATCCTCAATACGAAGTTCATATAAAGAAAATTGATTTTTGTTAATTTAATTAAACATCGATTTTAGTTTTACAATAATTATATTTGTTATATTCGCGACCTAGAATTGAACTGAACTTATGATTTGGAAAACAATTAATATAAATTTAATTTTCTTACTAATAATTAATTAAAATATGCTTACACACTAAACTGTCAACACGCGCATAATTGGAGGTATCCGGTTACGTCTAGCATAAAACGCTGAATCGCGACATGTTTAACACGACCAGAAGGGGGTTAATTTACATAAATAAATCATTTCATGTTCTTAGTATCAATAGCTTAAATCAGTTTCAGATGATATCTTACAGAGGTGTCAAAAACAAAAATACAAAAGTTTACTGGGAGTTGCACACTGAATATTTAAATAAATGCTTCTTGTTATTTTCTTTTATAATGCTCAAAGATGGTAGTTAATTTGTCTTTAAAATAACAAATCATTTGGGAGCAACATTCTTGAAGTGATATAAAAATATAATAATTGCTAAGATTCATCCAAATACTTATAATTTATTTAATTTTTTTCCTTTCACGTTATTTCAGATAGTTATGTAGAATACCTTAACGAGCGCCGGATTCTGTAATGAATTGTTTAATAAATATTAAATTAAAGTATTTAAGAGTTTTCTATTGTGAAAATTTTTTGAAAACATACTTCAGACCTGTGACACATTCCTCTGCGCCATATTGTTCCATCTAAGTACATAAATATAGGTGAAATATAATGGTCCGTAATTATATTCACATACTAAAGTCGACGTTTTTTAAAAAGTACTTTAAATTAAAAACCTGTTATTAATTAATTTATTGTCACAGACAAAAATAAAGTTAGCTTTAAGTTGAACCACCTTTAAATGACTTTACCAAATGTTTACATATAAATAATATTAACATTTAAGGAAATGGCAACTCTGATCAGCTGTTTTATTTTGGCTCGTAAAGAAACGAAAAAAATTAGAAATTAAATGTAAATAGAAAAACAATTGTTTAATAAAAAAATAAAAAAAAAACAGTTTCAATGGAAAATCTTAATAAGGTAAGGATTACTATATAATTGTATAATTATGCATACCTTATAATAATAAATTTAATTAACATTTAACAACAGAAGAAACTAAGGGAGAGGTAAGCCAATTGGAGCACCAGTGAAAAGGAATACCTGCGCGATTGCATCAACAATCACATGAATATAATTGAAAGCAAAGGTAATGACACGTCTATGATATTAAAAAAGAAAAATGCCTGGATTGCTATTCGAGAAGCTATGATTTCTGCTGGCTACGATCGGGACATTTCCAAAATCAAATCGAAATGGGTTCGTATGAAAGTGAGCGCTAGAAAAGCAGTTGCAAGAGAAAAGCGAGCTTCTATAACGACTGGAAATTCTGTGATTATTCCTGAACTTAGTGCAGAGGATGATATTGTACAGAATATGATTGCACATGAATTTGACTGAAAATACGCAAACCAACAGTGAATACGATTTTTGCTCCACTGCAGAACAACCGCCAAATATTACACAGAAAGAATCTGCTAAAGACGATATGCAGAAAAAATTAAAGCCACAATCACCTATCAAAATTCATCGATTAAATTAACATTCGAAAACATCATCAAAAATCAGTATTATTCTAAAGCGCCAGCAGCACATCGTCAAAGAATCCTTGCAATCTCAACAAGTTAATAAACTTATAAAAAAGCAACTTAATGAAAAAATTGAACATGAGCAACTAACGCATAAAATGGAACGGGAACAGCTCATGGAAATACACCATCTAAAAATGGAACTCATTAAGCAAAAAATCAAATACGACAAGAAAATCCAAAACCTAAAAATAGAAATAATTCGTAAGAAATGTGCAACTTCGGAAAAAGTACCTATGGAAATCTAACCATGCCTTCCAATTACTGACTCGTTCTTTATTATTTTAATCGATCACCAGAAAATCAATAACACTATGCGACAGTCAAAATCGGGATGGGATGAAACCAACGGGAAATGTTATATCGGTAAAAAAGAAGTTATACGTGTCCCGGCGTTTCGCTGGGTCACGTCTAGGAATCGAGATATATCGATTTGAAGTTAGTAACTATCATATAGGGGACATTGTGACCTTTGGTGGTCTTTTTTTTGACATAACTCGAGAACCACCAGTCCGATTTTGCTGAAAAAATTAGGAATTACAATTCCTTTAATCTGTTCATACAACGTTACGCTACATAAGCAACAGTTTCGCATTTATAAATAAATGTATGAAGAAAAAAACTATTTTTTTGCCTAAAAAATTGAATTTTTTTATTTTTAATTCATAAAAAATCCAAAACAGTAAAAAAAGTGTCAAGTCCTATTACTTTCACGTAAAGTCACATAAACTTTAAACAAAATGAGACATAGATCATGAAAATCGATGGACGCGTTTCGCTTTTATTCACAATTAAGTGAAGGTATGAATTTCAAAAATTTGCTCGAGATATGCTCAAAATTCCTTGGAAAAAACATTGATGACTTCTTTTATGATTGTCAGAATTAAAAAAAAAGTAATAGACAAAAGGTTATTTGATTTTTATGGTAGCGGTAACAAACTAAAAAACGGTCATAAATGTGCGTGGACAATTAAAAGGAAAAAAGGAAAGTGCACTTTTTTAATTATTTGGGTTTTTTCCGTTGGCTATTTTACACAAATTGCACCCACATTTATTAGTGGTCATGTTTTAGAACGTTTCGAAAAATTTAAAATGCACACGAATCAGGTTTATAGCCACCCTTAAAAGATGCGCGAATTCATAAGTACCTCTCAGTAAAATATTGAAACTTACGTAGTATTTATAGGTGTTCACTGATCGATTTTTGTCATTCAACAAGTGTCTCCGAACGCGTAAAGTGCGGCTTTTTTAAAGTGACGAAAAAGTAATAAAAGTATAAAACCAAAATGAGTGCAAATTGTCCAGAAAATATCAATTTATTTTGTTACGTTTGTGGCAAAAGAGCTTTTTCAACAAATGCTGCATTACTCACTGAGCAAGTGAAGCGCGCTTTTAAACTTTATTTTGATTGCGAAATAATTCGCGGCGTTTCGTGGGTTCCAGACAAAATTTGTAAAACGTGCTACAATGGTCTTAACATGTGGACCCAAGAGATACGCAGTTCACTTCGTTTTGGTGTACCAATGATTTGGACTGATCCAGGAGAGCACAATTCCAACAACTGTTACGCTTGCGCAAACAAAATATGTGGAGTAAATCGTAAAGGCCTTAAACGAATTCCAAGGTTCCAAGTCCTGACAGAGAAACTTTTTTTTTCTATTGAAAAAATGGATCAATCGGATTTCACCTATAAACCAACACCAGAAGCCGGCCCATCAAACAAAATAATTCCAATATCACAAGCAAGAATTGACAAGATTTTTGCAGAATTAAACCTTTCTCAACGTGAAGCAGAAAACCTTGCCCAGCTTTTGAAAGAAGGCAACAATTTGGAGCCTAATGTCAAAGTCACCGGATATCGAAGACGACAATTGCTATTCCAACGGTACTGCCACGATATAAAGGTGCTGATGGAGGCGATGGCCATTAATTATGTCGCAGCTGATTGGCGAATGTTTATCGATTCTTCGAAATCAAGCCTGAAAGTCGTTTTGCTACATAAATATAATAAAAAACCAAGCATTCCCATTGGCTACAGCACAGACATGAGCGAAACATACGATTCCATGAAAATAATTTTGGACATGTGCCGAATCAGCCGAATCTGAAAGTCGTGGCGATGCTAAGAGGTCTCCAAGGAGGCTATACGAAAAACATGTGTTCCTTGTGTCTTTGGGATACCCGATTTAAAGAAAACCAATACGAAACGCATGAGTGGCTTGCTCGAGATCCAACGGAGAAAGGACACAACTGCGTAAATGACCCACTGGTGCGAATGGAGAACGTCCTCATGCCCCCTCTCCATATCAAACTGGGAATCGTAAAAAATTTCATCAAGGCCATTGTGAAGCAACCGAAAATTCTTGATTGTTTGGAAAATATTTTCCCACGAATCAGCGAAGCAAAATTGAAGGAAGGTGTTCTTAATGGGCCGGATATACGAAAGCTCATGAAATCAAAGGAATTTAAAGGTACTTTAGACGGTAATGATTACTTTGCGTGGAAGGCAGTGAAGAAAGCCATACGATATTTTTTGGGAAGTACGCGAGCACACAATTACCCCGCTCTTGTGACCAAGATGTTGCACTACTTCCAGAAAATTGGAGTGAATATGTCCCTCAAAATTCAATTCTTGCATCACCATCTCGAATACTTCAGCAAGCAGCTAGCCTCAGAGTCGGATGAACATGGCGAGCGCTTCCATCAAGTGGCAATGCCAATGGAAACGCGACATAAAGGCAAAAGGCTCGATTCGCTGGTGGCTGAAATTTGTTGGTGGTCGCAAAAGACGTACGATCCCGACAATGAAGATGAAGAAGAAGAATATACAATGGGAGTTTCCTTCGAGGGTAAGTCACAAAAATGAAGTTAACTGACTGATTAAAAACAATTGATTTTTTCCAGATGAAGACAGATCCTCATCCGATACAGACTCTGAACAAGTGGGCGAACCACCACGCAAGAAAGTAAAGGTCGCAAACAAACGAAAATAAGTTTTGCGTTCATCGATTTTTATAACCTATGTATCTATGTAATAACCTAATAATTACCTGTAATAATTTTTAATTTTACGTGTTAATAATTATAATAAATAATATATAATAAATATTATCCAAATTCATTGAAACATAAAATCAATATTCTTGTCAAAATGAGATACCTTCACTTAATTGTGAATAAAAGCGAAACGCGTCCATCGGTTTTCATGATCTATGTCTCATTTTGTTTAAAGGTTATGTGACTTTAGGTGAAAGTAATAGGACTTGACACTTTTTTTACCGTTTTGGATTTTTTATGAATTAAAAATAAAAAAATTCAATTTTTTAGACAAAAAATAGTTTTTTTTTCATACATTTATTTATAACTGCAAACCTGTTGCTTATGTAGCGAAACGTTGTATGAACAAATTAAAGGAATTGTAATTCCTAATATTTTTAAATTTGTTTCAGCAAAATCGGACTGGGTTATGTCAAAAAAAAGACCACCAAAGGTCACAATTTCCCCTATATGATAGTTACTAACTTCAAATCGATATATCTCGATTCCTAGACGTGACCCAGCAAAACTCCGGGACACGTATAACTTCTTTTTTTACCGATATAACTTTCCCCGGTAGTTTAAACCCTTCCCGATCACTGACCCCTACCATTTGTCGCACAGTGTAACATAAAAAAGAAATTGCAATATTTCATACGCTTTTATTTTGTAATACGAAAATTGAAAAAATGCACTTATGATTTTTTTATTACTTTTTTTATTTTATGAATATTTAATTCTTAAATTTGACTTTTTTAATGAAATGAATTACTTTTCGGTTATAAAATTTTTTGGTGATCTCACAATGAAATGAATTTTTGCTTTACTTTTCGGTTATAAAGTTTTTTAATGATCTCACAATTTTTGCCAAAAAAATAATAATTAAAAAATAAAATAATAAATTAATAAAATAAAATCATTAAATGAGTTTAATATTTTCTAAATATAAAACAACTTTAATTTTTGCTCAACGTTGTTGTTATATATTGTCAATCTCAACTGAAGTACAAATCCACTTTTATGAATTATATATGTATATATTTATTTTTTAATTGATAAACATTTCTAAAATGTTAACTGAAATTGTTTACAAGTATAATAAATTATTTTTTTTACAAAATGTATTTTTAGAAATAAGTATTAATAAAAGATGTCCTATAGGCGCTTCCAGAATTTGTTTTGTTAATAGTATCGTTTGGACCCATGTTTATTGAATTTATATTGTAAAATTTATATTGCAACATAATATGAATCTAAAACTTTAATAAACAAAACATGAATTTGAAATAAATAATTGCAATGATTTTATTTGTATATTACTTGTAGCATTTCGTTCTTTCGCGATATTGTGAAGCACAGCAACAATTATAGACTTGGCAGTGTGCAAGTCAACTCGTAGTCTTTCAAATATAAAACGAAATTTTTTAGCTGTCTGTTTGAACATTCTACTTTACTTCGAGTTGCAATATGACTTTTGTTATACCCAAAACAAAATAATTTATTTGAATTTAGATTTAAATTTTTGTGTACAAATAATTACCGTTCTTCTTTGGGTGTAACAGGATTCCTAATTGGTGTTAATAATATTGTTGATAGAGGGTAACCTCCATCTCCAAGTAGCACTCCATTATGCTCATTTTTGCTCCATTTTTTTTTTTTTAGTTGATATTCACTCCAAATGCGAGAGTCGTGTTTTGAACCGCTAGATTTTGCTACAATATCCAATAATTTGCAATCTCCATCGCCGACAATCAGAAAGACAAACAATTATTTATTAGACAAAAAATATTCATGCTAAAATATTCAAAAAAACTCACTGAAACTGAACATTTAAAGAATAATAACCTTTTCTATTTAAGTAATGTCCAGCCATTTCTTGACCATTAATTTTTTACGCAGGTGTGCAGTCGATAGCTCCAATTACTTTAGGAAATCGAGACAATTGATAAAATCTATTCTTTATTGTAGAGAGTTCAGTATTACATGGGAATTTTATAAAATGTGGAAGTAATAAAGCAATTTTTTTCGAAATACTCTTTATAATTCTTCCGACTGTTGCCTGGGACATTCCATGAAGACCAGCTAAAAATATTTTTTATTTTATCTAACTTTTGAAAATCGAATGTACATATGTACTTACCATGATCTGCATTTCTTCCAAAAAATCGTAATAGCCCGCGGTTATTTCTTGGTTCCCCAAGATTCCGCAAGTTAATTATGTATTGCGCATGATTTTGTCAAACCTTTACCGTGAATAAAACTCCTCATCAGTCAGTTCGAACGGCGCATACCTATCTTTATATATTTTACGTTTTCTTGTTTAATGTAAATCTTAAATTATTTGAAAATCTCTTTCAATATTTTCAAATTCAAACATTTTTATTATTTTTCACGAAAACTGACAGCTGATTTTCTTTTTGTCATTAAACATATTTCAATAGCAATTTCAGCTGTTACTAAAATAAAAATATACTTTATAGCTTAAAGTCTATAGTATACCAAAAGTGTTCTTTTGAAAAAAGTATACTTTAGAAATTATAAAATGTACTTTTTTTCGACTATGATTATGGGCCAATACCTTTAAAGTTAACGTGTTTAAAAAAATAAATATTAGGCGCTGTATTGTATGATCCAAAAGTAATGAAATAATATAATTCGAATTTTCATTTTTTTTTTCTTTGAAAAGTTAAGAGGGCATTCAATGGTATCTGACTAGCTCATTGGTAAAAGAACACATAATATACTCTTAGCTTTTACATATAATACCAAAGATTATATTTAAAAGTATGAAAAAAAACAAGTTTTAAAAAATAAAACGATTTTCCATCCCTTCTAGATTATGGATAGCATGACAGAAAACATATACCCTTAATTATTTTTCTGACCCTAATATTGACATTTTATTTATTACATTATTTATTTATATTGCCATTTCTTCATTAGCTATCGTTCCCCGCTTAATGAAAAAGTAAATTTGCATATCGTTTTCAAAAATTCGAATATTACATATTTATTGAAAAATTAAACGTAATTATGTATGTACTTAAAGTAAAAATAATCATAATATGAAAAAAATAAAGAAATTGCCAAAAAAAAATGTATAAAAGTAGTTTGAAAAAAAAACTAATTAGAGAATAATACATATATTATTCGAAATAAATAAATGCAACTCTCATAGTTTACGTTTATTGACTAAAATATATGATCGAAACAAAATATCGATTAATATTTTGTTCCGTAGTTGGGCCCAGCATAGGAATGATTGAAAAATTCTATTTTTAGAAACATCTTAAATTGAAATAATAAATGACATGTTACTCTCAGTTATATATGTATGATTTTTCTTCGTATTATATATATATATATATATATATATATATATATATATATAATACGAAGAAAAATAATACATGTTTGGGGTTAGGACTAGGGTTTGGGGTCCGGGAAGTTTTTTTAATTATCGCGGGAAAACGGGAAATTAAAAATTCTCATGATTTTAAAATTCTATAGCAAATATTTTGCTATTTTTAACACCTTATATCAATGAGATTTTTTCTATCAGATATCTATATATTTGTTTATCTATGGTTTAACGAATTTACTTACAAGTTGTTTCACATGAAATTTTAAATCAACTTTATGTTGAAATGTTAGAATCATTACTTTTACTTTCATGAATATTAAATAAGTTTAAGTTCGAAAATACTTGGTTTGGAGATTTTTCATTCTAACAACATTTTCTTTTGAAACAGCATCTCTTATCCAAGCAACGGATCTGTAAGTGTTAGATGTAAATGTTATAATTTCAAAATACTTATAGAATAAACTAATCTCATGTGTATTCTGAACACTGTGATTGCTGTGAACCAATTTTTATATTTTCCAGATTTATGTTTAATTTAGTAAGAATTGGTAAAAAAAAATAATGTAAGTTAGAAAAATAAAGCTATTTATAATAAAATGTATCCAATAGATTACTGTATGTTTTTAAAAAGAAATATTACGGGAAACCCCAAACGCTAGTTAGCACTAAAATTATAATTGGGTATTTTAAAATAATTGCATTATTAATTTAATAAGAAGGTTGGACATATTATATAATTCAGTTGTTTAAATATACATATGTATTATTTGTTTTATATTTTAGGTTTTAATATAGATACATAGTTACTTAAAATTTCATTAAGTAAGGTATAATTATGGTGAATAGATAAGTATATAACAATTTTTTTTTTTTGGAATTTAATTCATTTATATTTTTTTATGAATTTAGTATTGCTTTATAGTTATCAAAATTTTAACGGGTTGTTAATATTTGCAATAATATAGGTATGTATAAAATATATGTAAGTGTTTAATAAGATACAATATATAATCGGGAAAGAACATATTATTTTAAATTTTGTTATAAATTTTTTAATATATGTATGTAGTGGGTTTTAATGTAAAGGGTGATTCATGTAGAGATACTTTCTTTAATAGCCTTTTTTTGACAGATCACGTGTGAGTCGTGTCATGCTGTCATGTTATTTTTGTCTAGTATTGTTTGGCATTTCATAATGGAAAGACTTACGCCTGAACAACGTTTACAAAAATTTACGAAAATTCACGTTCTGAGAGGAATGTGTTTCGTGTACTTCGGTCAACTTATGGTCAACATTATCTGCCTACTGAGCCTACTATTCGCAACACCATCACCATTTTGAGACCCAGTATTCATTATTTGATAATATTCGACCGAATAGACCACGTCAAGCACGCTGTGAAGAAAATATAACGGCCGTAGCTGAGAGTGTACACGAAGACCATGGAGAGTCGATTCGACGCCGTTCGCAGCAACTCGGACTGACGTATGGAACGACTTGGCGCATTTTACGTCGAGATCTTAAATTGAAAGCGTACAAAATATAGCTTGTGCAACAACTGAAGCTGTTCGACCTTCCCAAGCGACATCGCTTCGCTCTATGGGTTCTTGAAAAGTTCAAAGAAGATCCGACGTTCTCGAGGAAAATTTTGTTCAGCGGTGAGGCAAATTTCTGGCTCAATGGGTATGTAAGCAAACAAAATTGCCGCATTTCGAACGAATAGCAACCTGAAGAGATTCAAGAACTGCCACTTCATCCAGAAAAAACAACGGTTTGGTGTGGTTTGTGGGCCGGTGGAACCATCGGTCCATATTTCTTTAAAAATGATGCCGGTGCAAACGTAACCGTCAATGGCGACCATTATCGTGCCATGATAACCGACTATTTGATGTCTGAAATTGAAGCTCATGATCTCACTTACCACACATCGCACCAATCAATGGATTTATTGAGAGAACACTTCGGTGAGCACATAATTTCACGTTTTGGGCCTGTCGATTGGCCACCAAGATCGTGTGATATCACACCGTTAGACTTTTTCCTGAGGGGATATGCAAAGTCTAAAGTTTATACGGACAAACCTGCTTCGGATCAGGCCTTGGAAGAAAACATCACGCGTGTCATTCGCCAGTTACCAGTAGAAATGCTCGAACGAGTCATCGAAAATTGGACTCAACGGATGGACCATCTGCGACGTAGCAACGGTCAACATTTGATAGACATAATCTTCAAAAAATAAATGCCAAAGAATGTTCTTTCAAATGATAATAAACATTCCCAATTAAATTTGAATTTTCTGTGTTTTTTTTTTAAATTAGGAAACCTCAAAATGGATCACCCAATATAAGAGAGGAAGAGAGTTAATTATTTTAGATTACATTATAAATTAGGATAACATTGTATATATTGAGATTTTCTTAATATATTTAATATATTCTAGTAAATGAATAATAGATTTTAGATTCTACTTAGCGTTGAAAATAAGAAACTGACTCGTCAAATGTGATTGGGTATTCCCAAGATGCCCTTCAGACCGGGGAGAAGATTGAAAACGTGAAATTTACTCCTATTTTGTTGGGCAAACCCCAGTTTAAAAAAATCGATTTAAAGGCTTTTATCGGAAATCCTTAAGTTGTCCTTATAATTTTCACGATGATATCAAATGTATTCTTAGGCAAAAATTGGAATAATTTTGTCAGAGCTTAGATCATGGGGTCAGATTCAATATTTGATCCTAAGGATAAATTATTCCCTTAGAAAATTTGTCAATTTTAAAATTACCTTCTCATTTATTTTGCAATCAATAGAGAAAGACTTAATATTTATGGTTATTTCACTTTTACTTTATTAATTTTTATTTTATTATAATAATTATTTTCTTGATATGTACTTACTTTTGGTTTTATTTAGATTTGACTATTCACTTTAACTTTCTTAAGGCAATTAAATTGTTAAGATGTTAATTAGTTATTCCAAAGCAGAACAGATGAATAAAACATGGTCATAAAGAAAACAATATGTAAAGAAATTCAGCGGGATCCCTTGTTAACGACCTCTTTTGCTTTATTTAACAAGTAATATGTTAATTACTACGCAATTAGAACTATGAAATATGATCTCTCTCAGAGATCCATACCTTTAGATAGATACATTTTTATCGTATGCTACAAAAATAACTTAATATATAAAAGACAGGGTTTTTGGTTCTTTACAATGGCAGTTATTGTAATTCCCATTTTTCGTTAATTTCTATTTTTCCTATGAATAACAGAACAGATCGTAACATATTATTAAACATAATTGTTTAATAATATTTATTATTATTAAATAATTGAGAATTTTTTTAAATTCTTTGTATTTATTACCGTTTATGTTCTGAATAATTTGAAAATTTTTGCCTTTATTTCATTTAAATTATTGATCCATTGGTTTTATTTTTTATGCAACACGTTTTTTGAATATGAATACGATATTCTTTGTTAAACGATATATAAAAACTGTATTGTTTTCGTTTTCTTTCACCTTTTTGTTTTACTATATTTCCCATTAGAAAACAATGAATTAGTACGATGAATTTAACATAAATTTATGAAATATTTTCAGATTCAAAGCACTTGTTCATTGAGAAAAGCTCATTCTTTCTTAAATCAAAAATTTAATCAACGAATTATACGTTGGATGAGTGAACTGATTTACTTATTTTATTAAGTATAAATTTAAAGAATGGTTTCAATGTACACTATCAAACAATTTCATACCAACACCAAGAAAAAGGATCTGTAGATCGATGTAAAATGTAAAAATATTTAAAATAGCTTCATATTTGTAAAAGTTACAAGCTCTGACTTGTTTAACTCTCGAGGTGATCAACATTGGCCCACTATAGCGCCGTCCGTTTTCCGGCTACACATTTTAGCCAAAGATATCCTAAAAGATTAACTCCTATCTATCAATGTTTCTAGTTTCATCAAAACCGGTTCAGCGGTTTAAATGTTCCAGACTTATTACCATTTATATTGCAAATGGTCTACGATGCATGATGATATAATTCGAAACATATCAATAGGTCGTTTAAATCCAGCCGAACATAAAAGATTAGCGCGAAATAATTCTTGTTTGAGTATATGTGGAGAAACTTTGTCATCCATTATTTTTATTTGAGTTGAAATAGTTTTGTATTTTTATTCTAAAAATTTAATAAAATAAAATATTTAATAATTATTTCCCATTGCACAGTGGGGCAGAATCGAAATTTTTTGGAAATAAATCTGTAACTTCTGATCGGCTGGTTGGATTTTCATGAAATTTGGTATAGGCATTGCAGAGAAGTGTACAATGTTAAGTTTGAAAGGGAGGCACAACAAATCCCTCAGGGGCGGCGCTAAGGGGGCTCAAAGTTAGGTACCTATGACATAAAAAATTTTTAATTGCTTGCCAAATTTTTGTTTCTCGTTCGATTTCAAACATTTTTAAATATTATTGTAGGCCCTGATAGTACCTATAGAAAACATGCTTACGTGTCCTATTTATCTCTTATAGTTTTCAAGTTATTCGCGTTTGAATTTTTAGGCACCATAATTTTGTATGTTCTTGGTCCAGTTTTTTTCATATATATCCTAGTATTTCCGACCGATTTTACTAGTTTTTTCTTGAATAGTTAAAGAACAAAATTATCTATTGAATTAAAAAAATTTGAAGTCGATATCTTTACCGAGTATAAAAATAAACGATTTTGAATTTGAAAATTGCAAAAAAGACTTTTTGTGTTTTTTTAGCCGAAAAAGTATCTACACTCTTTTTTATCTAAAATAAAATTTTCTTTAGCAACACATAATAATTTTGCACTTTTCTGAAAGGTAACTTCATAGAGATAACTCCAAGATAAAAAAAGACCAATAACTCAATTGGTCATGGTACACACCCTCCCGAATTCGACCCATTTTATATGAAAGTTTTGATTTTAGACAATATTTTCTCAAATCCCAAAGCACGAATCGACAAGCGGAATATATTTTAAGAATCTTAAGTATGTTGTTAAAAGTTGTAAATCAAAATCTACGGGACTTCGGAAAAATGTGGATTTTATAACCATAAATGTAAAAAATCCCATTTCTGGGAATTTTGATTAGTTTTTTTGGGAATTCAGGAAAACCCTTTTCCTGAATGAAATTTGGTTAACGCGCTTTTATTTATATTAATGAGATCCATATTTCCTGCAAATTTCATTAAGATGTCTTTATAAACAAATATGTTATTACAATTAAAAAATTTGTATTTTCTCCAAAACCCCCAAATTGGGCCTTTTGTTTGGTTTATTTCTAAATAGCGAAAGAAATTTTAAAAATAGATATTCCACATTAAGCTTATCCTTTAGCATATATAATTTCCGATCTTTTGCAAAAAGATTCAAGTCAATCATGCCTCGTTTTAGAAATATGCACCTTTAAACCTTTATATTTCCAATTCATTGTATGCAACTTTTACAAACTTGCAACTTTTGCCTTTAGCTTTGCGTGAATTACTACTCAGAAAATTATGAATATTTCTGTATACTTTTAATAATATCTATACACAAAGTATTAAAAAAAATAATTAATAAATGTTTTTATTTTTAATATGGTTGCCACATTTCCCAAATTTAAGTAAATCTTTATCCTTTTCTAATTATTCATATATTTCTATTAATGAATCTAAAATAACAAAACAAACAAAAAATAATCAATAAGTATTTTATTAGTTTATATTTGTAGTATTTACCTAAATTTAACAAGTGTATTGTGATGGTTAAAAATTTATATATTTATGATCTAGTGGCAATGTACAGGTATCCTTTCCGGTGCAGCATTTATCTATTACTGATGGTTCAAAATCTATATTTTTATGAGCTAGTGACAATGCACAGGTAGTATCCTTTCCGGTGATACTTAACAGCAACATATTATATAAATGAATTCGGTATTGATACTCTTCCAAATTATATTTTGCTGAAGAAAATTTTATTTAAGATAAAAAAGAGTGTATATACTTTTTCGGCTAAAAAATACAAAAAGTCGTCTTTTTTGCAATTTTCAAATTCAAAATCGTTTAGTTTTATACTCGGTAAAGATATCGACTTCAAATTTTCTTTATTCAATAGATAATTTTGTTCTTTAACTAGCTAAGAAAAAAACTAATAAAATCGGTGGGAAATTCTAGGATATATATGAAAAAAACTGGACCAAGAACTTACAAAATTGTGGTGCTTAAAAATTCAAATGCAAATAACTCGAAAACTATAAGATACATGTAACATGTCTTTATAGGTCTTATCAGGTCCTACAACAATATATAAAAATATTTGAAATAGGACGAGAAACAAAAATTTGGTAAGTGATTAAAAATTTTTTATGTCAGAGGTACCTACCTTTGAGCCCCCTTAGCTCCGCCCCCCTTCCAAGCTTAACATTGTACACTCCTCTGCTACGTCTATAATAAATTTCATGAAAATCCAACCAGCCGATCAGAAGTTACAGATTTATTTCCAAAAAATTTCGATTCTGCCCCACTGTGCATTGGAGTATAATCGCTCACGTATTAACTGTTAAAATTTCTCATTATGTACAGAAATTCTTTTTAAACTCGAGACTACAGAGACTACTGAATCATTTAATATTATTTAAAGTATCATTAAAGACGGTAGTCCGTATGTTTTTTAAATACAATTTCAGACTCTTTTTAAAATGCATTGTACATAAGAGATCCTAACCGATCTTCTGGCTGCAAAATAAGTTGTAATAAGGTATTTTCGAAGGGCTATTTAGTACTTATTTTTCCCGCTGGGATAAATCCATCTCAGTACTGAAAGTTCACACAGTTGCATAGTTTATGTATTCTTCAGAAATTGGATTATTGCTTATATTTGCAAATAATATTTTTAAAAATTACATTTTATAAAGTTTATTATTTAAATAAATGTCGAATTATTTTAAATAACCTGAAGATTTGAGCCATATGGAGTAGTTCCCATACTAAAATCTTAAACTCGCCTAAACTTCTACTATTACTATATGAAATTTCAGATTTATTTCCATTTATATTTTTGGATATTGAACTGTAGGTCAGGTGCATGCGTTCCAACCTAAGGTCACTTCATATTTGATGTCTCATGGAATTCATGATGCATATTATTATTGCTAATAAATTCTGTATGGTGAGCATTTGCATCGCAACATATCAACCTCCATCTCGTCTGGGTGCTTCGTCAGCATCGCCCATCAGATAGGCAGAGGCATGAAAGTCCCCCAGCCTGTGATGGTAGTCTTGTGCCTGTTGCCCCTTAGGTTTTTTGTTTTTGGGAGGAAGCGTCTGGCCTCCTCTTCAGTGGTTCTATACCCTTTGCGTGAATTTTTACCAGCAGCCTTCTTAGTTTACTTTGGTTAGACATTTTCTCCGAAGGAGCTGTAATCTCTTTCGAACAGGTTGATTTGTCAGAGGACTGTTGGTGGTCATTGAAGGCCTCACGATCATGACAAGCCGTACCTTACCTTAGGGATATTGCCTGAGTACGAAGGTTTATCCAGTTATTTGGTAGGATTCTGTGAATCTTTTGTATCAGACATACCATGTCTAGCACCAACATCCTCATTTGCCCTTTTGGGTCCACCGTTATACATGATAACATAGTGCCATTTACTCCGTGGTTACGGTACGGATAACAGCCGGGATTACGAATGTATTTCGAGCGTCCATTCTATGTCCGCTATGTTCTGTTCAGTGCAGGGATACCTCCTGCAGTTTATGATAGTTATCATGCATATACGGTCATTGATAAGTGTTGAGGCTTTGGCATTATCAACATATTAGCTATTTTTCGCATTGCAGACCCACATTTATGATTAGTTATAGAAAGATGTCTCAACATACATATGGGAGCTTTAATATGCTATTCGAAATAGATGGTGGTACAACATTGGTTCCACAACTAAACCTTAGTTAACACCCAGAAATTTTGCATCATCCTACACCCCAGAGGCTTTAAAATATATAAAAATATTTTAATTATCTTTATTGCGTTGTACGAATTTTCAAGAATTGAAAAATAACACACTTTCTTTTAAAAAATAATTTTTAGTTTGTTACCCTTTACCACCTTACCAACAAATGAAAAAACTAATGCCTTAAAGTGTGCATTCATATTTTCACATTTATACTTAAAACAAATAATCTACATTTTTCCAAACCACAAAATAAAACTCCAAATAGTTTCTGGTGCCTCCTGCAAGTAGATACTTGACTGACTACTAAGCATCAACAAAATGGCAATCGCCACCACCACGACTACGTGGTGCCTCTTTTTTTGCACACACAATTATCTACACGGCAACGAAGTGGCACTTTTATACACATACAATCATTTTACAATGAGTCAGTAAAAACTTTTGTTATCTTTTTTCGCCTTCTTCTTGCTTACCAAAGAGTAAGTGAAGTGGCAATTGTCATCATGCTCATTGGTGGGAGTGCGACAGATAGCTGTATAGCAATGAACCTTACTACCACCAAATAAACTGTTGGGCTATAATAGCAATATATATGTTTGTATGGATATACTTGCATATACAAAAAAACAACAATACTGATAGTCATTACAATACTCATGTTACCAACTAAACAAACGTTCAATCATATATAAAAAATGTATGTATCAGAGTTTTGAATGCACTAATGTATTTGCCATCACTATAGTGATAGTGCATTTTTTTCACTATATCTAAATGTATTGGTAGTGTAAAAAATTTACAGTACACTCAAATGGAGCAAAATCTGAACAGTCACAGCATAAGCTGCAAAGGAAGTTGTTTCATTAAACGTTAAAAAATAATTTTATGATTATATACAACATTACTTCAATAATTTTATGATTTTTTGCTTTTGAAGTTAGTTAAGAAATATATATATATATATATATATATATATATATATATATATATATATATATATATATATATATATATATATATATATATATATAGATATATATATATATATATTTTCACTAAAATATTTAGTGAAAAAAAATTGTTGCACTAGTCTGAAGCTGTAAAAATTTCACTTTCACTAGTTAATTTTATGAAACATTTTTAACTCAGCACCAGTGTCACTAGACGTGAACATCTTTTTCAGCCAAATCGTGTTTAAAATAAAGCTAAGAAATGCTAAAAATGTATTTTATAATGCTAAATTAATAAAATACTTTTTTCAGTGGTATATTTTCATTTCATCTTAATTTTGCACTTTTAAAAATTATAAAAATAGAATCGATTGTGTAAACATAAGAAGAAAGGAAAATAAATAGAATAATAAGAGGAATTGGTTGCTAAATCAAAAAAGTCAGAAGTAGCTACATATATAGAATCCAACAATATGCTGCAGTTTTCAGTTAGGTACATACCCAGTAACCTATCTGAAGTTCATATTAAAATAATATTTGTTTGAGAATAGCAATGTTATTTTATAAACTAAATACTTCAATGAATATATTACCTTTTCAAAGAAATCTGTTTCAAAATTTTGGAAATATTTATTTAGTATTTGTAAAGCAAATCTAAAATTAAGAATTAAATTCGTCGTATTTAATTCTATACCGTTACCAATTTTCGTTTTTATTAAATTCTTGAAACGGACTAATTGATCTGTTCACCTATTATAATTTTATTCATTCATTTTTTACTGGTGTTGATCTTCAGAGTTGCTGCTAAATTCGTCAATGTCTGTATTTTGCTCGCTCATTCTAAAATTGCTAAAAAAAATTCTGTTAACATTTAAGTAATTTGTTACATGATTACCAACCACTCATGCACATATGCATTATCACGGAATCGTATTATACCCAAAAGTTGAAATTAATAAAAAAACTAAGTTTTAATATTCTAATTATGTCCTTTTTATGAAAAAAAAAAAAAAAAAATGCCAAATATATTGAAGAATGTTAAATAATATGCAAAAAGCGAAACGAAATGCCGATAAATCGGAGTATAAAATGCTAAATATAGCTGCCAAAATGCTAAAATGCTCACACTGCTCAGATTGTAATGAAAAATTTTGCACTGACTACTAGTGGCAACTGAAAATTTAGTGCATAATCCCCAAAACTGTGGTGTATATAAGTTAAATAATTATAAATTATTTTGTGTTAAAAAAAAATATTTTTTTATTTTATTTTTCACGTCACTATTGGTTGGTTGGTTGGTTGGTTTACGTGGTAGCCCGTAACCTTACGGGCAATCAATTAGACTCGTTAGAATCCGTTTTCATGGAACAACACTACTCGCCAGATGAATGAGTTGTATTGAGTCTGTAATGAGATAGAAATGTAGGGAAGAACAATGAGAACATAAATTAATTAGATCCAGCCTGTAGCATGGAGATATTTAATGATGTCACTGAGTCTAGTGTCAGATATCTCACAGAGGTTGTCTAATTGGTGCCCTCCCAGAAATTTATGTCTGCTTGCGTTCAAGGCTGGGCATTCACATAGAAGATGAAGAACTGTCTCCTCCTTCCCGCGATTGCCACAACTACGACAATATTCATTGTAAGGGAGACCAAGTCTGCTTGCATGTTTTCCGATCGTCCAGTGACCTGTAAACAATGCTATTAGTCTCGAGATGTCTTTGTGTTTGTAGCCAATGAGTTGCATTGAGCGTTTTTCGTTGTAGGTAGGCCACGTTTCTTTCACGACTCTACATTTGTCCAGATTTCGTCATCTATTTTCCGCCTTTTCTAGAAAGTGTTTTTGGATTCTGCTTTTGACTGTTCCTAACGGGATTGCGACAGAAACCGATAAGGAGGCATTCATAGCAGAGTCTACCCGGGCTCATTCGTCTGCCTGTTTATTACCATAGTAGTCCCTATGCGCAGGAACCCAGACTATAGTAATGTCATACAGTCGACTTAGTCCAAGCAGTTCCTCTTTACACTGTCTGACTAGAATAGAGGTAGTTTTCGGTGATTTGAGCGATAGTATTGCCGCTTGACTGTCGACAAATAAACCAATATTGCCTTGAATATTTCTATGGCGAATTAGTTTACACGCTTCCCTGACCGCTATTATTTTCGCTTGGAATACGCTTGCCCCTTCAGGGAGTCTACATGAGTGTCTAATTCCAAGATCATTAGAGAAGACACCAGAGCCGACACCGCAGTTCATCTTTGAGCCGTCAGTGTATATCCTAGTTCCATATTGTTCAAGAAGATTACCCCTTCTCCATTCACTCCTGGTGGGGAGTAGGACTTTAATAGTATTTCCGAAGTCCGTCTGGGGAATCATATAGTCGGTAAATTGATTGAATTGCGGGGGTATTAAATTTAATATCCTCGCGTGCCCATACGTTCTTGATCTCCAGCTTTTCGTTGCAGATAATCTTATCGCACTATTAGCTGATGATTCAATTATGTATAGGTCTATAGGTGTTAGGTGCAATATAGTGTTCAGAGCTTCTGATGGACTAGTACGTAATGCACCTGCAATGCCAATGGAAGCGGATCTTTGTATCCTGTAAAGGTGATCCACCACATATCTCTTACTAGTAGCGGTCCACCACACAAGAGATCCATATACAAGAATGGGCCATACTATTGCAGTGTATAGCCATTTTGTCAATTTTAGACTCAAACCCCATTTCACACTGAACATCTTTCTACAGGTGTAGTATGCTACCGTAGCCTTACTAACCCTATGTTGAATGTTCAGCTTCCATGAAAGCTTAGAGTCCAAAATAATGCCCAAGTATTTTGCATTGTTCGACAAGGTAAGTTCACAGTTTTCTAACCGTGGTAGTCTGAAGCTCGGAATCTTGGTCTTTGTGGTGAAAAATACCAGCTCTGTCTTGCCCGGATTCACTCCTAGTCCACATTCTTTCGCCCAGTCACTGAGTGTAGTCAGAGCAGTTGACATGATATCACTTATCACGTTCAGAAACAGTCCTGATACTAGTATCACCACATCGTCCGCGTAAGCCACGACTTTCTCTCCCTTGTCTCCCAAGGGAGTGAATCACTATTACTAGAACATAATTTTTAAACTGAACTTAAAATTAATTCTTAAACTTAATTACGGTTTGGTTAAAACTGCAAGATCTGCATAATAAACAATTTTCGATAAGCGTGTTACAAAAGAATGCTTATTAAACAAAAACTATAAAAAGTATGTCTTGTGCAATATTCGATAAGTGTGTTGACAAAATATGCTTATTTAATTAATATTGTAAAATGTGGAATATTTAATAAAAGAGTTTGGTAATTGTCTGGAAATGTGTCAGCAAAAATGAAATTAATGTTTTTTACGTTAACACCTCCTCTCTTAAATCCGAGCGTCCTCGTTCGGTCAAAAATATGGAATGTCCGATATTTTTGTAATGCCCTTTTGTTCCGGTTTCTTATTTTCTGATAACTCAGGCATGGATGTGTGAGTTGATGGAGCCGCATTTATAGCTGGTGGAATAATAACCGTCTTATTGTTTCTTTTGAGAATCTTTGATTTTAGGAGAATGACGATCATGGAGGATATGGCCATTAAAGAGAGACCAAGGTTAACTACTAGACCTTTTTTATGTTTGTCCTCTAACAGATCAATGGCTTCGGTATTGTTTGTCCGTATCTCTTTTACCATTTCTAAAGATAGGGTTTCCTCTATATTTTGGCCTAAATATCAGGGTTGGAGGATTACCGGTAACGGTTGTAGTTGTATTCCTTCAAAAAAGCTATAGACTTTATCAGCTACTGACACAGATATATTAGAGAACTGTATCACGTAGGTCCCAGTAAGGTTTTGTGGTTCTTTGTCGACAAAAATTGTTCCGTTAAATTGATTCAGAAATATTGTTCCTGTCGAAATCTCCTCGATAGTGGGGGTACTTCGATTGTCTATCAGGCTACAGTTTGCTGGTTTACTTTTTATTACGTCTGCCAGACACATATCAGTTTTCAGATTATCTAAATTATTTCTATTGCATATTGTGATATTATTATAGTTTTTACATTCCTTTTTTATACCGTAATTTACATTGTCACATATAAGAATATTTTTAAACATTATTTTATTTACGTACTTTTCAAATTTGATAGGTCTTACTAACATTTTATTACATGAATTAATATTTGTTATTGGAATACTTTATATATAGACAATTGAGCTTTGATCCGATCCTATTTTTATCTCGGCAAACTCAAATGCTTGTTCTAAATTTATAAATGGTATGGAATCTTTACTTATTATTTCTTTAACAATGTTGATTTCTTCTGATTTTAATAAGAATGAATTGACTACACCCACCTTTGCCCAATGTATGGCATGTTGGATATTAATCAATTCTTCCTTTATGGTATCTAATTTATATTTTAATATTGTTACCAATTGTTCCTTTATAGAATTACTTTTATTGTAGCTATTATTAAATGTTTTCAAAATACTATTTGTTGCACGGGTGAGTTCATTAATTTTTTCAACCGTGTTTGTTAATAATGACTTGTCTGTTGTTATTCCTCAGGACCCTATTAGTTTTTTTTGGTTAGTATATCAAAGTCATCATGGTCGGGGTTTCCCGCGAACCATTTCCAAGCAGATCCGATAAAATTTAAGGATCTTTTCGATCTTGGTTTTAGTCGGTCTAAGTAGGCTTGAAGTTCTGTCAGTTCGTGATTCAACAAAGGATGAAGGAAGTGGGATGGTCCAACGTCCTTGCGTAAGGTTTCTTGAAGATTGTCTATGAGGTCTCTGTAACCATTCAGTTCGATGATGTGTATTAGTTTAAAGGTTCCCGTTTGTAATTTTGCCAGTCCGGAATTTATAGTCACTATTTGTGAGTTAGAGTAGTCCAAAATTTGAATGTCGGCCGAAATGTGAAGAATAATCTGAAAAATAATTTATGACTTTAATTCCTGATATTATTTTTGTGTACTTTTCTTCCTGATTCTGTTAAGACTGTTGTATTTCTATTCTCCTTAACTATTTCCTTTTTGTATGTTTTACTAAGTTTCGTCCCCAATCTCCTGTTTTTCTTTACATAGATGATTTGTTCAGAAGTCTTAGGTTCGATCTTTCTTTTATTGTGGTAGTTCGTGTCTTCTAACTGTTTTTCCTGAAGTCTTTTGATAGTGTCTAATTTAATTTTTTCTATTTCCTGAGGGTTGGTACTCACTCTTTCTAAAAAAATGCTTCTATTGGTTTCTTTTTTGTAGTAGAATGTATGGAATTGTTATACTCGTAGATTGCTTTATACAATAGCTCTGGGAAAGCATGGAATGAAACCTCTCAACTTGTCCATTAACACTGCTACTATATGGTGGAATCTTAAATACCTTTATACCATACTGATTTTCTAACATAAAAATGATAGATGTAGAATTAAAAGATTTTTCGTTGTCCATAACAATCGTTTCTGGCATGCCAAAAGAAAGTAAGAGTTCCCTAAGAGGTTCCTTTACATCTTCAACGGCTCGTGACCTTAATATTCTTGCTTGCGCAAATTTGGAGAATTTATCTATAGCAGTTAAAATAGCCTTTCTCTCAGTCATGAAAATGTCTATATGTACTATTTGTCCTGGGAATAGTGGAATCGGTGTCACTTGAAGAGAAATTTTGTTAGGGTGTCTGTCGTATTTGTTTTCTTTACACACCTTGCATAAGCTAGTGATCCTTTTGATTTTTGAATGCATATGTGGGAAATAAAATTTCGTGAGGAGTTGAGTTTTGTTTTCCACACTATTTCTGAATGAACATAATTCATGATTTCAATTTCCTGCTCTTCTTCATTCTTTAAATCTGTTACAATTTTTCGAGAATATCTAACTCTGTAATGTGTAAAGTTTTCTCTATAGATTTCTTGCAACTATCCCAAAATGTCGTCAGATGTTCTTATGCAATTAGTAACGGATGGATTAAAAAATTTCCTCAAAATGTGTGTGAGAGATTCAGAAGTAATGTTGGGCTCATTTATAATGGGCCTGTGGTATGTTGGGAACACGATTTCAAATTTATGGGATGCTTGACCCTCTTCATTCGGTATAAAAATCAGATTTTTAAAGGCATTTATTGGAGCATCTGTAAACTGTATTAAATTTTCTGATGAACTATCATCGCTGTGTTGAGTTGCAGTCAGGTGTTTATTAGAGCATGGTCATTAGTCATCATAATCTAAAAAATGAATATCCGCGAAGTCTTGGATTTCGAATTGATTAACATTCTCGGATGTGTCCGGTTGGTTCTGTAAATACTCGTCTAATGTTGGTAACTTCTCTTAGTCTTCGTAGTTTAATAGTTGATCTTGATAATGTTCTTCACTAATGTTGTCCCTTCCTTCTGTCTCCAAATGGATATTTCTTTGTAATTTGGAGGGGCTTCGGAATTGTTCTGATTGAACGGGTGGTCTTTTACCGAAAAATTGACCATTTTGAGCAGGTCTATTCATATAGTTAACAGCTTTTGTTCTCATAGAAGAATCCACGTCCATAGGTTCGGGGCGTGGTTGTGGTTTTGGCACAGTTGGTCTTGGAGGAATGAATCTTGGGTTTTGATAACCCGGAGTCTGTGGCATTTGGTTGAAATTATTATAATATTATATTATTATAATATATTATTATTATAATATACCCTTGGATTCAGTGATCTTTACTGGTTATGATTAACCGAAGGTTTCGGTATATGCGCCAATTTTTATCCTGATATGCTCTGTTTGGTGATTGAGATATAGGTCTATTGGAGTTGTTTTTGTTAGTTTGGTTATGCAAATGAGCAAAATGTGATCCCGCAAACTGATTGGATTGCTTGCGGAAGATCCTTTGATTCCTTCATTCCTAGGTGCAATGACAAATTACCTCTTAAACCTCTAGTGAAAGTATCTAATGCCTTATCTCTGTATGTATACATGACAACTTGTTCATAATAAGGGAAAGGTGCGAGTATACCTGTTGATAATACTCTTGTATGGTACTGTTACCTTGAACTAGCGTACTCATTTGGTACTCCAGCGTTGTGAAGTCCCTTTTATCGGCATACTGTAAAGCTAAACATTTCGAGATACAGTCCCAGTTTAGTGGTGTGTTATAAGATTCGAGTGCGGCATCCGCACTGCCTGTAATCTTGTTCCTAATCGTATTCAGAATCGCGAAATATTTTGGAGTCCCTTTTTTCATACAGTCTAAGGATCCTATCTACACTTTTCTTCCAAGAGCTGAATTCATTACAGCTGCCAGAAAATTCCCTCAAACTCTTCACAACGTCGGGTACTTTATCTATATCTGTCAAGTTATTTCTAAACCTGTCATCTATCGTTTGGTCTTCTCCTGTAAAGTCCGCTTTAGGATCTAAAAGGTTCTTTATTGCAATTTGGCACTGCTGTGCACAAATTCTTGCAATTGTCTCCTCCATGTTACTATCTATGCGTTCTGCTTCTGGAGGATTTGGTGCACTTAGAATTGGGGTCTGACTAAATTGCTTGGATTGGACATTTTAATTATCTCTTTTCCCTGGTTACTACTGAGGTGTGAATTTCACTATTGGAGGGTCCCGTAGGAATCGCAATAGTTACTATGTTGTGTCTTTTGTGTGTGTAATGTCCCTGTTTCTATTGCAAGGTCCCGTAGGAATCGCAATAGAATTACTAAATTTCTACTTATAAAGAAACAATTAGTTTCACTTATGATTATGTTTTCACTTCTTAAAGTAAAATAAAATTTTTCTTTAGAAATAATATTTTAACTTATACATATATTTGCTGAATAAAAAGTTTTTATTTCAAATATTTAAGGGGTTTCACTTCAAAAACAAAGATTTTGGTTATATTAAAAAAAATTTTAATTTATCTTTTTTTTTTTAATTTATCTTTCTTAATTTTTAATATATCTGTTTTAGCTTTGTTTACGTATTTATGGATTTTCACTTAAAACTTTTTTGTTTAATTTAATTTCTCTTCTTTAACTTTGTTTTAAATAATTATGAATTTTTCTTTAAAAAAAAGTTTTTGTTTAATTCGTATATCCTTTTTAGCTTTGCTTTATATAATTAGGAATTTTCACTTAAAACATTGTATCTTTTTTAATTTTACTTTAAATAATTATGAATTTTCACTTTTAATTTAAAAGATTTATAATTATGAATTTCCACTTTTTTTTTAAAGAATTTTTTAATTTAAAAAAAAATTAACTTATCTTCTTAACCTTTACTTTTTTTAATATTTATAAATAAAAATATATTTAATCTTACATTAGAGCGGCAAACATTTACACGATGAAGCTGGTGAGGGGTTTTAAATCCTTTTCCTTGGGTACTTGGGTAACCGTCTCCACTCCTAGTTCTTCACCTAGAACGTGTCCTGTTCTATCTATGGATGCCTTGGTTTGCTGAGGTATCCTTTGCAGCCTATGGGGTGCTTTGTTGAGGTATCCTTTGCAGCCTATGGGGTGCTTTGTTGAGGTATCCTTTGCAACCTATGGGGTGCTTTATTTACGGGTTTCTTTCCTCGTTTTGCAGCCTATGGGGTGCTTTTATCGAGGACGTTGGGCGCCAGTTAAATAATTATAAATTATTTTGTGTTAAAAAAAATATTTTTTTATTTTATTTTTCACGTCACTATTACTAGAACATAATTTTTAAACTGAACTTAAAATTAATTCTTAAACTTAATTAATGTTTGGTTAAAACTGCAAGATCTGCATAATAAACAATTTTCGATAAGCGTGTTACAAAAGAATGCTTATTAAACAAAATCTATAAAAAGTATGTCTTGTGCAATATTCGATAAGTGTGTTGACAAAATATGCTAATTAATTAATATTGTAAAATGTGGAATATTTAATAAAAGAGTTTGGTAATTGTCTGGAAATGTGTCAGCAAAAATGAAATTAATGTTTTTTACGTTAATATATACAAACAACCACTGGTTGCTTAACAAAAACAACAACACTGATAATCACAAAAATGCTTCAGTATATATAAGTGTGTCTGTATATTCTTAATAGTTTTTTAATTTTTTTGCCAAAAACTCGGTTATTTATATACATTTATATGGCTTCAAAAAGTCTTAAAATCCATTTTGGTTGATATCTCGGTTACTTATGGTTACTTTCAGATGCTTAGCGGATCTTTTGATGTATATATCATAAAGCTAAGTTAAGGGAGGGGGCTTTCAAAAACGACATAACAGCCGATACACGGAGAGACAATGATACAGGAAATATGAATATATGATATGTTTGTGAAAATTATATACGGAATGACAAACTTATATATACCCTTAACATAGTGGTGAAGGGTATAAAAACGTAAAATTTTAAATTATATTATTTTGTGTTTATAATTTTGACGTCATGGTGAATTCACAGCTACGTGGAATTCACACAGTACCCATATGTGTTAAGAGATTCATTTTTCTTAATTTTAGTTGCGTGTCTAGTTTAGTGTATGCTCTGGTGCGTATTGATGAGTAGTTTAGTGGTTTTGTTATAAGTTGGTATTGTCCCAGCAAAAACTTTGCTTTCCTGGTATGCTAGTAGGTATAATTGGAAACAAAAATAAACTACTTATTTTTTGCCTGAATAACTAGTTATTTTTGTTCGACTTGTCCACAAATTCATGTAGTTATTTTTTGACTCTAGGGGTACTCAAAAATATGTACCTAAACGAAAACAAAATTAAAAAAAAAAACAAAAAAATTTTGCCGTCAGTGAGACTCGAACTCGGACACAAAATAACCATTCGTTTTTAATGACTAACGTCTTACTCCCCAGCAAAAACTTTGCTTTCCTGGTAAGCTAGCAGGTATAATTGGAAACAAAAATAAACTACTTATTTTTTGCCTGAATAACTAGTTATTTTTGTTCGACTTGTCCACAAATTCATGTAGTTATTTTTTGACTCTAGGGGTACTCAAAAATATGTACCTAAACGAAAACAAAATTAAAAAAAAAAACAAAAAAAATTTGCCGTCAGTGAGACTCGAACTCGGACATAAAATAACCATTCGTTTTTAATGACTAACGTCTTACTCCCCAGCAAAAACTTTGCTTTCCTGGTAAGCTAGCAGGTATAATTGGAAACAAAAGTAAACTACTTATTTTTTGCCTGAATAACTAGTTATTTTTGTTCGACTTGTCCACAAATTCACGTAGTTATTTTCTGACTCTAGGGGTACTCAAAAATATGTACCTAAACGAAAACAAAAATAAAAAAAAAAACAAAAAAATCTTGCCGTCAGTGAGACTCGAACTTGGACACACACTAATCATTCGTTTTTACTGACTAACGTCTTACTCAGTATACCATCTCGCACATAGCATCCTAAGCGACAAAAACTTTATTTAGTTTAAAATATCTTTTTAGACATTTTATTGTAAAAAAACTAACAGCTTCAGAATGGTAACCCCATTCTGGTTGTTATTCCGGCGCTCTGGCCAACTCATCCACGTGATTGCAGTATTACTGTGCTATTATACTATTGAGTACTTATTAATGTAATACAGAGTAGGCAAATAATAATGACGCCTCATTACCAAGAAACTACTTTAATAAGTAGTTGTTATTACCGAAAACCAAAAAGTTTTTGCTGGGGTTATTCTCTTGAGTAGAATGGGTTAGAATGAATAAAACAAATAAAGTAAATAATGAAGCTTGTACTAAATGCACTTAACAAAAAATATATGAATACGTACTATGAAAATGCAAACGTTAAATAAATATATGATTTATTAACAATTCCAATAATTTTTATTAAATTAAATAAACTTAATGATTTTGCCTTTTTCAAAAGTTGAACACATACAAATCAAACCATTATATCTAAAAACGGTGTTGTAAAGCTTCCCAAATAATTTTATCTTGAATTCTTTAACTACTAAATTAATTTCTATGTGAACAGTCTTTTATGTAATTTGTATGTGAAATAAAATTGATATATAAATTTGTAAAAATTCTTGCGTTGTGTTTATTAGTAAAATATAAAAATAAACTAAAATATTTTAGGTGTACAAAATCATCTTCTCGAAGATAGTAAGGTAACTTTTTTCCGCAATAGAAAATATTTGTAGGGAAATAATACCCGAAAAATGCTGATATCTTTATTATTTTAATACATTTTTGATACGGCTTTACCACGCACATTGCATTACAAAAAAAATGTAAGAAAACAAAAATTTAAAAAATTTTCTAAAAAATAAGTAACACAAATTAATGAGGGCTGTTCTGAAGTTGTAATGTCTGAAAGGTACCGTGAAGCAAAAGCTTGTGAGAACCCTTGATTTCAACTGAAGAAGCAGCTGATATCTGAACCTCTTTATATATTAGATTTATGAAAAAAAAAAAAAAACATTATATGAAGTACTCAATACTTTATTGTATATTTACATAGCATAACGTAAATTTACATAGCAAATAAAATTATGAATTAATTGTATATTTGTTATAAAATTCACATTTACATTTTTTAGAATTGGCAAAATTTTTCATCCTTAATTAATTTTTAATCAGTTATAGCTATAACTACTTATGGAATTTATACCTACTTACATTTGTACTAAAGATTTATATAAATTTCGAAAAAAGAACAGCTATTATTGAAAATATTCAAATGAAAAATGTCTGAAAGATTTTAAAAATTAATTTCGGTGCGGAAGGTTTTTGTCCCAAAATAATATAAAAATGATTTTTATTCTTAAAGAAATAATTCTTGCAATTTTTGATTTTTTTATCTAACATAATATTTTCTTTAAGAACATGTTACATATGTTTACACTTTTTTGAAAGGTATCTTACCAGAGTTTTTTTTTTAGAATTAAAAACAAGCCCTAACAGCAAATAGGACTATGTACAGACTCTCCTGAATTTTACCTATTTTACATACAAATTTGAATTTAAACTATGTGTTTTAAAATCCCAAAGGCTAGTTTTGCAAACCGAATGCAGTTTCAAAAAATCCAATGTGTTCCAAAGTGTATGCTAAAGGGTTTCCGAACTTGTAATAAATGTGGATTTTATAGGCAAAATTTAAAAAAAAATCCATTTTTTGGATTTTCGTCGGTTTTTTTGGAGTTATGGGATTCCTTTTAAAATCTTAAATTTTTCTACACTTTACCATTTTAAATGATAAAGGCAACAATCGCCGAAAATTTCGTTAAGATATCATTGTGATCGAATATTTTTAGTTTCTCCAAAACAAAAATTTTATTTTAGTTCCAAAAACAGAGGGCTTTAAGAAAATGTAAAAATATTCGAAAGCGGATAAGAAAAAAATTTTTTATACTTGAGGTACCCTATTTGGATCTTCTGTAGCTCCGTTCCTGAGTGCGGCCTTTTGCAAAGTAAATTGTAATAGATCTTGATCTTTTAAACGACTTTTGATGAAACTTGTAACATCGATAGAGGAGGTGCTAGGTTTTCAGAATATTGTACGATGAAGTGTGTAATTTAAACATGATGGGCGCTATATTAGGCCAAATTTGGCAACATTGTGGATGAAAAACTTTTAAAAATATAAACCGATTTTAAATATTTTTACAATTCTAAATCCTACTCAGCCAAGAAAAAACATGTTTACTGTACCACATTAAAATAAAGATTCTAAAATTTTTTAAAAAATATGTTGAAATTTTCCACAACTTTCTAAATTAAAAAATTTTTTCAATTTGATAACCTAAAAACATTTTCAAAGTCCAAATTTCAAAACAGGTGTCAAAAATTGCAATTTTTTGCCAAAAAAGTAACTACATATTTAAATTTTTAAAAAAAATTTGTTAAACAACTTCAATATTTTCTTATATTTTCTGAAAGGTTAGAAATTCTGGACAAGCGTAAAGAAGTGCAATTTTATAACATTTTGAATGTGAAACCCACATCCAGCAATGGCCGAAAATGGTAAATTTTAAAATTTCTGAGCCTGTAAAAAATTTTGATTGAAGCACTTTTATTATTATTTTATTAGGAAAGATAGTATGATATGCTTTTAAAGCCTGCAAAAAAATTACGACAACCTGCCTGAATATATATACACAGGTAGGTTGTCACAGATACACAGGTAGATATATATATATATATATATATATATATATATATATATATATATATATATATATATATATATATACATATAAGAATATTTTGATGGCTATAAGCAAAAATACCATAATTTACACTTTTTTGTTTTATTGTAAGAAAAGTCTTCTATAAATTTTAAAATAGTAATTATATATAATATGAATATTATATATAATGTATAATATATAATATATATAATATATTTAATATGAATATTTTGTATTTATAACGTTTCTAGTAAATAATCAAAACTCAGAAAAATTTTAATATCTTTATTCTTCCTTTATTTTTGGTAGTGCATTATTGCGTGTAATAAAACAGTATACTGTTACTGCAGTATTAAAAACAATATGAAATATTATATTTACAATGTGGGGCCAATTGAAAAAAAATGGTAACAAGTCTTGATCTTTTAAACCGCTGAACCGATTTTGAAACTAGAAACATCGATAGAGGAGAAGTTAACCTTTCAGAATAGCTTGAAACGAAATACGAACATTTCTTGCAAAGAAAAAACATGCTTACTGTACTAAATTATATTTGATTTCAAAAATTAAATCTCTCATTTTTGCCTTGACTTTTCACGATTTTGCCCTACAACTTTTAAAATAAAAATTGTAAAATTTTTTAAAAAATATGGTTCAATTAATTCTTTACAATTTTTTGAAAATTTTCTGACATCTTCTGAAAGCATGTATCTTAAGAGAGCGTATAAGTGTAATTTTGGAAAATTTTGATGTATGATGCACGTATACATTCAGCAGTGGTAGAAAATGATCAATTTTGGAAAAAATATTCAAATTTTTGATTCTGTAAAAAGTTTTGATTGTTGATTTCGGTACTTCTGCAAATTAGTACAGACAACTCGATATGTTTCTAAATATTTTACAAAAAATTATTAAAATATTAAAATGGGTTAATATTAGTGGAAGTTGCAAGCTCCGATATTTTTTTCACTCTCGAAGTGGTCAACTTTGGCCCACTGTATCCAGACTTATTACCATTTATTTTGCAAATTTTTATTATTAAAAATATGGATTTTGTCAGAAAATTGACTGGTGTGATTGTCACAATTTTTAGCAAAAACCTAACATACTCTCATTTCAAATTCAAAAAAGTGCCAAAATCAGCTATCAAAATTCTTTACAGACTCAAAAATTTTAACTTTTTTTTTAAATTTACCATTTACGTCCAATAATGGATGTAGGGTGCACTTTAAAAATTTTACAAAATTACATTAACTAGCTTCTTTAAGATCTAGTCTTTCAGAAAATATAGAAGTTGTTTAAAAAAAAAAAAAAAAAAAAAAAAAAACATGAAATATATAGTTACTTTTTTGGAAAAAATTACAACATTTAGACATCCCAGCGAAAACTTGGCAGTGACATATAGTTACGGATGTAGTTGCTTTAAAATGAAAACATCATTACATAGAAATTGTTTAGCAACTACTTATTTATAACCCGGTTATAATTAAATATTTATGATCAGATTTTTGAAAATACTGCTCTTTATTGATTTTTTTAATTCAGTTACTAATTCGTATGTTAAAGTCTTAAATGCATAATTTTTATTTTTGAGCGAAATAATTTGTTTTCGGTACAAAATTAATAAAAAAAAAAATAGAAAATAATATTAATTTTATTTTTTTTAATTTTCAATATTTTTTTTTAATAAATGTAATGGTTTATAAACAAAATAATACACTGTCACAAATATACTGACTTCAATATTTTAGGATCTTTAAATATTGGATACCAGTATTATGCGTTTAAAATATTATAACAGAAAAAAATGGTTGATTCATATATGCATCACGGCGCTTTAAAGAATTAATGAAGGGATAAACATAGAAAAGACAAAATTGCTTATGAAGCAATTTTTAATCTAAAATAGTTTATTTTTTTATATTCATTTTAATTATTGGTTCTTGTTAAGTTTTTTAAATTATAATTTATAAAATCTATTTACAACAAAAAAAAAGCTCTTTTTTACATCCCAAAATTTCATTAGATATTCCTTACCTAAAATGTAACTAGTTCCTATTGTTCTTTTTAGTCATGACTTCAGTAACACTTTAAAATCAATTTATTGAACGGGTTGGAAGTAATTAGTTATTGTAATGACATCGAAATAATGTATAGCATAAGTAGTTGCCTCTAATGTATCCATCGTGTTAAAAAAATGTGTTATTCAGCTGATGTATAAATAGGGAAGATCCATTATATTAGCTCCTTAACTTATTACATTGTAACCAAAGTTTTGTCTGGGATGTTTTGAAATTGTTACTTTGATTTTTTCTTGTTATAGAATTGAGATAACTAAAAAATTTTAACATAATTAAGATAATTATGGATATTTTCAGTATATTTAAAAAAAATTAGAATTTTTATTTCAGAAGTTATGTGGCAAAAACGCAAAAAAGTCAAGGCAAAAAATGGGACATTAAATTCTTCAAGTCAAATATCTTTTAAATTGTAAAAGATTATGTGGTACAGTATACATTTTTTATTTTGCTGAGTGTAATTCAGAAATGTAAAAATATTTAAATCGGTTCATATTTGTAAAAGTTACAATCTCCGATATGTTTTTCATCTACGAGGTTGCCAACTTTGGTCTATTGTAGCACCCACCACGTTTAAGTTACTCACTCCAACAAACAATAATCTCAAATCCTAACTCCTTCTCTATCGATGTTCTAAGTTTTATCAAAATCGGTCAAGCCGTTTAAAAGATCCATATTTATTTCCGTTTATTTTGCAAAAGACCTCACTGTGCAATGTTTCCGGAATTTTGCGACATATTAAAATTTAAAGTAGCGTAGTTTTAATCCAATAAAAGATATTGTTTTCAATATTTTTGCATATAATAATTTTTACAGCCAGTTACAGCTAGATAATAAATTCCTGTTATGTAAAGATATCCTTACAACATCTTTTGAAATCGTGAAATATAGAAAGATTTTAAATTTTTGGAAATTCCCAAAAAACCGACGAAAATCCCAAATATATATATATATATATATATATATATATATAGAGCTGTTATAAATGTGGAATTTATGGGCAGAATTCAATGTATATATATATATATATATATATATATATATATATATATACAAATTAAGAATTAAGCCTGTACGTTCTAAAATATCAAAAAATATATATATATATATATATATATATTGAATTCTGCCCATAAATTCCACATTTATTGCAGCTCTGGAAAAAGGCAAACTCTTTGAAACACATAGTTCACGAAAATGCATTCAGTTTGCGGAACTAGCCTTTGATATTTTAGAACGTACAGGCTGAATTCTTAATTTGTATGTAAAATAGGTAAAACTCGGGAAGGTCTCTACATAATTATATTTGCTCTCTTATCTCTGTGAAGATACCTTTCAGAAAAGTTTAAAATGTTATATGTTCTTAAAGAAAATATTATTTTAGAGGAAAAAAGAGTGTGGTCACTTTTTCGGCTAAGATTTTGCAAAATGTTTTGGACCAACATTTTGCAAAATTGAGATAGTTGAAATTTCAAATGGAAATAACTCGAAAACTATAGGAAATTACAGCGCATGCAGGTATGTTTCTCATAGGACTTATCGAGAGCTTTAAGAAGATGTAAAAATATTTGAAATTACAAAAGTTTTGCAAGCGAAGGAAAAATTTCTATGCCAGAGGTACTCCATTTAGAGCTCCTGAAGGGTATGTGGGTCTCCCTTCCAAACTTGAAATTTTACACTCCCCTGCTACACCTATGTGAAAGTTACAGATTCTGCCCCACAGTATGGCCCATGATGAGGTACTCTGTATTTTTGTTTCGTGTTTTGAAAAATATGTATACCTATAGTAAAAATGTATACCAAAAAAATCTAATTATTTAATTAACGTTTATATTAACTTTTAATAGATGTTGTTAATATAATGTTTATTTTACAGATACTTGCTTGATATGGGGACAGTATTAAGTATAAACCCAAAGGACCGTCTGAATCCTATTTATTCTGGTCAGCATTATTTTCAATATAATCAGCAATCTGAGATAAAAAAAGATATAAATAGTGAAAACAACCATTTACCAGACTCTCAACTTAACAACTTTTCATATGAACAATTGAATAATGCCAAGAACCGTGAAAACAAAAAAGTTCATTGCTCGCAATTTTCAAAAAATGGAAACAGTCAAAATAATGGATGCTCAAACGTTAAACTCAGTAATTTGAATTCTAACAACATACATCATATTAACAACAGTACTAAGGATACTATAAACAATGATCTTGATTTTCATAATGAAAATTCCGTTATATTATCAGAAAAGGGAAATATTGAAAAACATTTAAAAAAGCATTCAATTTTTATGAATGCATTATCATGGAAGAAAATTTCATCTCACGGTAAAAAGAAAATTGATTACAAATCAAAATGTTCTAACTTACCCGTTGGAAACTTGAAGACACAATATGTCGAGTCCAATTATTCATCAGCAGGTGATAAAAATAAAAACTCCCAACATAATTGCAACTATATTGATGAACATCAAAATATAAATTTAGAGAATAGCGATTCATGCTTGCAGTACTTGTCTTCAAAAGAAAAAAATAAAAATAATCTAGAATTCGTTAAAGTCAATAACACTAATAGTATATCAAATCATAATAAATTAGTACAAAAGCAGCCATTAACAATATCTTTACCATTACAACTACAAACAACTACATTACAAACCAAAATAAATAATAATGGACCCAGAAAAACTGTTATACAGGTTAGTTAAATAATATGATATAAAATTCTTGCATAAACAAGGTAAAAAGTTATAGTCAGTCAAACCTGAGGGGAGGATCTTATATAGGACCTGTAGCCAATTGTGAACCGATTGCAGTAATATCATACGTATGCATAATATTATGTTGATACCAGGGACTGTAACGATTATGAGTTTTAAAATAAAACTAATACCCCTTTACATTTGCACAAAATTTGAAAGTAAAATTTACATAATTTTATTAGATTTTAACTAGATTTTCCATAGAAGTCAAAACCTGGTTTCAAAGGAGATTTTATCAAAATCTAGTAAAATTTAAATACACTGTTTTTCTTTTAGTGTGTTAGTGAAATATGTGCTAAATAAAAATGACTTCTGAATGTAAATAAATATTTTTAATATTGAAAAGTAAATAACATTTTATAGAAAAATTATCAGAAATAAACTTAAAATTTAACTAAAAAAGTTATGTGAAACATAAAACTAATTTAAAAGTGTTTAGTGTATGTGTTTAGTTTGCATAATAAGCTGTTGTCAAACAAAATCTACAAAACTGTCGAAAGTGTTTTGTTTTGTTAAAATCTCATTCAAACGATATTTCAAGTAAAAGTGTAAACTGGGTATAAGAGAATAATGATTATTTTTGCTTTTGTTTTTTTGCTCAACAAATAACGATTATTTTTATGATTTTGCTGAATTCAAAATTATTACTTTGCATTTTATGTTTTTGTTCAAAGATAAAACAAATTTATTTTTCAACGGATTATCAGAAAACTATAGCCTCTAATAAAATAATACCAAAAAATTTTTACCAAATGTAAAAAACTAACAAAAAATTAAAATTTCAGATAGTTTTGGAAATAGTTCCGAAAAACTTCGATTAATGTAATATATATATTGAAAGCTTAAATATTCGTATTTCCAATGTAAATTCCACTTAAAACAACTTTTTTAAGAATTTTTTGAGTTCGTGAAGTCTCAAAAAAACTTTTTGTGAATAACTTTAGATTTTGACGGTGTCTTGAAAATTATAAAAATTGTAAAATGATCTACTAAATTGAGATCGTTGGCCCAATTTACTAGGTCATTCAGGAAGCATGAAATATGTATCATAAAAGTGAGGTTAAAAAATTTTAACTTTTTTCAGCTTTTCTTCAATTTTAACATATGGAGTCTTGTTTTATAAATTATTAAATAAAATTAAGAAATTTATGTAGTTTCTAACAAAATAATATAAAAAAGTGTTGCCAAGTGTAAAAACACCTACAAAAATTTTTATTTTCAGATATTTCAGTAATGTATCGACATATAAACATATTTTGAAAGCTTAAATATTCGCCTTTTCAATCATGATTTAAAATTTTAAATCCGTTAAAAATACATTTTTCTAATTATGCTCTACAACCTACACTAGGTCACGTTAAAACTATATGAAACTTTTAACATTTTGTAAAACTGTGCACAGGTGGGCCACTTGCAAAATAAATAGTAATAAGCAGAATCTTTTAAACCGCTAAACTGATTTTGATGAAACTAAAATCATCGTTAGAGCTATGTTTTCAAAATAATGTCGGCTTGAGTAAATAGCTGGAGCACGAACGGCTTTGTAGTGGGCAAAGGTTGATCACCTCGACATTTTAGGTTTCTAAATTGATTTAAGTAAGACAAAGGAAAAACATGCCTACTGTATTAATTATCTCTTATGGTTTAAAAGATATTTGGCTTCAAAAATTAAATTTCTTATTTTTGACCTTGACTTTTTTGTGTTTTCTTCCTATAACTTTAAAAAAAAATCTAATTTTTTTTTACAAAATATGCTAAAATTTTCTAAAGAAAAATATTTGCAATTAACTCAATTTAAAAACTGGAAAAAAATTTGAAACATGTCTCAAAAATTTCAAATTCAAAAAAATACCTTTGTATATTTAATTTTTATAAAAAATTTTGCTAAATAAGTTTAATATTTTTTTGAAATTTTTTAAAACACCTACATTAGGAAAGCGTATAAGTGTGATATTGTAATCTTCTGAACGATCATCCTACATCCAGCAGTGGTCGAAAATTATCACCTTTGGAAAAAAAGTTGAAATTTCTGAGCTTGTAAAAAATTGTATATATATATATATAATTTATGTAATTATATATAATTTTATATTTTTAAAGCATAAAATTTTTGTTATTAAAAATATGGGTTTTTTCAGAAAATTGGCTCGTTTGACAAAATTTAGCGGTAGTATCAAATGATGTTCCACATACCCACATACATGTATTGTTTTGTTCAAATTTAGAAGAAAAAAACTAAATAAAACATGCATTTAATTAAGAACATATACACAGTTTTAACTATTATAGATTTTATCTTTCTATAACTATTACAAAATTATTTTTAAAGAAAAAATTTAAAGTAATAATTATGTATAATATGTATTATTTTTCTCATCCATAAATATTATTTTGGTAGAATTATATTAATTGAAACTAAATATTCGTTAATGAGGAAGACATAAAAATTGCAATTAATAATTACAATTTAAGAAATTCACCATAAAACAATTAATAATTAAGACCTTGGATTTTTCCTAAAATTGCCTCGTGTGATGAAATTTATAGGTAGGCTGTCACTGTTTTTTCAAAACCTTTAAAAACACATAAAGCTAATCTAATCTAAATCGCAGAAGTACTGAAATCATCAATCAAGGCTCAAACATTTTTTTAGAAAATGTCAAAATATTTCTTTTATCAAAATTTTTCTCAAATAATTAAATATATAAATGTACTTTTTTGGCAAAAAAATACAATTTTTGAGGCTTGTTTTCAAATTTTGTATTTAAACATTTTTTTCTAGCTACACACTCCAGCCAACAATATTCTGAAAACTTAATTCCTCCTCTATTGATGTCTGTATTTTCATCAAAATCGGTGCAGCAGTTTAGAAGATCCAGATTTATTACCATTTATTTTGCAAATGGCCCCACTGTGTTGGCTGGAGAGTATAACTGGTAAGGATTCACTCGAATAATGTTTGTTCGATTAATCGACAAATTAAAATCAAATAACTGTTCCATTAGATTAAACTCAATAATTTCGAAAAAATTATTCCAGTAAATTATACCGATTAATCGAATAATTCGAGTAAAAAATATTTTTAAAGTTTATTTTTTAACTGCTTTTAAAGATGATTCAATTTAAAATCTAAAGGTTTTGCTATGCTGCCAAGCTACGCCACAATTTGCAAATATATTAAAAAAAAATTACTCAGTAAAAAGAACCGCGTGTATGTCTGAAATACAACGCGTAATTTAAGTTATAGGTCGTTTTTGAATTTGGTTTTGGAGAAGATAGAAAAAGATACGCCCTCTTAAATTCAATTTTCTGTAAGAAGGAACTTTATTTGGAAAAACATAAGCATTTTTTGAAAAGTTAAAATTTAAATGCTTTCATCTTCTGACTCCATAAATATTTTTCAAAATTCTATTTGTTTGTAATAAAATGAAATAAATTAGACAAAAAGAAAATCGAAACGAAAAAATTTCACGAAAGTACGTTAAAAAGTAACAATTTTAATCTTTGAAGCCCAATATCTCGTAAAATAAAGGAGATAAAATATTCAATTTTCATATAAAAATCTTTCCAATCAATTCAAATATAATGAATCAGGATCTGTTCCCGGTAGGTTTATACGGTCCAAGTTCAAAATCTTGAACTTGTCTACACCTCTACTATCACTATGTGGAATTTCAACGAAATCGGATCAGCCGTTCCGAAGCGGTATAATTATTTCAATTTAAGTTTTTGAATTGCACACTGTGTGACAGTGCAGCCAATATATGCAAGTATGGAGTTGAAATACCAATATGGTTTCAGCCTGGTTCAGAAGATAGATAGCTTGCACACTAGTCAAAAATATACTTTTTCTGGCATAAATTCAAAAAGCATTGTTAGTGCCTTTTTGATGTTATGCTGAAGCCATTTTATCTAAAATTAACCATAATATTTGTTATTATCGAATTTAAGTATTTTTGCTTAAACCTCTATAATACATAATTTTAGTACCGTAAATATATTTTTTAAATATAATATTTATTTATTTGCTTTTGGTTTTATTTTAATGATTTTGCAAGTTTTGACATTTTTGTGGAGACCTTTATTTTAAATTTAATTTAAAATAAAGGTCTTAAAATTTTAAATTTGTCTTTATTTAAAAATCTCATAGGCTGTAATTTACATTATACCACATTGATATATATTTTTCTCATAATGAGATACAGCTTTTATAATTTTTACTCCATTTAGAAATAATATTAAACTACCAATTTTAATGCCCTGTCAGACTTTAAACGTTATCATATTATATTTTTTAAAACATGCTCTTGATTACTTGGTCTGTTGTAATTTATAAAATACATTCACTTTCTACAATTTCTTAAATTATTATTTTGGAATCTCTGTTAAAAAAATTTAATTTTTGACCAGTGTGGTTTTGATGAATCTTGTGATATAGAAGGGAAAGAGAAGCAGTAAATTTGTACTTTGTATTAAGAATCTCTGAACATCGGATAATGATATCCGAACTTTAACAAGTTTAGGTCATACTCTAAGACCTATTTATTTAACTGTCAAAAAAATTAACTTAATATAGAGAAACAATTGATTTATACAAGCACAAGAGAAAAATAGATTAAATTTTAATTAAATATTTTTTTTTGAAATACTATTTCTGAAAGGCATTTTATCCCTCTCTTGTAAATTAAGTACCCCAATTAATGTTGGCATAATGTTAACGTTTCAAATCATTTTTAAGTTTTATTAGAGTTAATTGTTAACATTATTGTTGTTTTATTTTTTAATAAAACACTAAACAACACAGAATGCTTTTATTTTTTAGTAGACATTAAAAAAACGATCAAAATTTAAGGTAAAATTTACTTGAATAACTCGAATAATATAAAAGCTTTACTCGATTAATTTAAAAACAGCATGTTAGAATTATTTGATTAATCGAACAATCAAAAAGTCGAGCAATATGAATACCCTATTGGCTATTTTAAAATTTATAAAAGAATTTTCTTAAAATAAAACAAAAATGCAAATTATGTTTACAGGGACATATTTCATAAATTTGACCCTAAATATTTTCGAAACGGTTATAGGTATCAAAATAATTTTTGCACATGTAAATATGTAGTTAATGACAAATTGATAAATGTACATATCAGAAAAATATATATAATATTACTGTACATTTTTGAAGGTAAAATTTGTATGGTGATCTTTAAAAACATATCGAGCTATCTAATCTAATTCGCAGAAATACCGAAACCAACAATCACAATTTTTTACAGGCTCAATAAGTTGAACTCTTCTTCCAAAATTGATAATTTTCGACCACTGCTGAATGTAGGGTAAACTTTCAAAACTTTCCAAAACTACGCTTTTACGCTTTCTTAAGGTTCAGTCTTCCAGAAAATGCTAAAAAAATATTAAACTTTAAAAAAAAATTAAAAAATTAAATATAATATAAAGGTACATTTTTGGTAAGAAATTGTAATTTTTGAAATTTGTTTCAAAATTTTGAATTTAAAATTTATTATCTAGTTATCGAGATGAGGTACTTAAATTTTTTTTAGCACAATTCACAAAATTATAGAAAATTTTACCATATTAAAAAAAAAAATATAAATTTTATAGGGCAAAATCGCAAAAAGTCAAGGCCAATAATGGGAAACTTAATTTTTGAAATCAAACATCCTTTAAACCATAAGACAAGATTTAGTACAGCATGCTTTTTCTTTGTCCTGCTTAAAAGGATACAGAAAAGCGAAAATGTCCGATATACTTTTCAAAAAATAATCATAAAATTAATTTTTTTTCAGAATAACCTGTTCTGCCGATTTAACACTTTTATGCGTTCTTTCTTTGTATCTGATTTTATTTGTTTAAAGTTTCAAGAATAATCATTATTTTCCATCCTTCACGCAGAGAATAAACATGGACAAGGATATTATGTTCATAATTATAATACTTGTGTTTAAATTTTATTATATTATGGAGATGCCAACTAAATATTCTAGTATGGTTGATTGCGACAAAATATGTTTTTACCAAAAGAAATTTATGACAATCCTGCAAAAATATTTTTATTACAAAAATTATAAAATGTTTGTTTTTGAATATTTGTTTTTCAATTATATTATGTTTAGCTTTAATAAAAAACAACTTCATTATAAGTACCACTTAGTTTATACATGAATAAATATAAATAAATATTTAAATTAAATTATGACGTTATTGATAAGAATTCATGAATAAATAATGATAATAATGATAAAAATCACTCGAGAAATGACATAGTACACGTTTTAGGCTTTCTTGTGGATATCATGTCAGTTTTAAAAGTTGCAATACACCCTCAAAATTTCGAGTTATCCGCAAAAAAAGTTTTTGGGTAGGTTCTTGTATTTCTAATTCTGTTATTCTTTTGTTAATTTTTCTATTTTAAACTTCTTTGGAAAGTAGAAGAAACAGGCTTCTTAACATTATGCATTTGGTTCGTTTTGGTCTAATATTAAAAGCAAATTTTCAAACAAATTCTAGAAAAAATAATCTTTTTACAATTTTTCTATAAAAGCCTAATAATTCTTAAGGGCATTTTTGTTGTGAACATAACCAAATTTAATATTTTTAAATTGGACAAAAACTGTAGAATTTGTTCGATTTTAACTGTAATAACTTACTAAAACTTTCCATACATTTTTAATATTATCGTCAAAAAGTAAAAACCAAGTAAACAATATATAAAAAATATTTTGTCTTATATCAGTAATTTTTTAATAAAATTTAGAAAATGCTTAATAACTTTTTGAGTTTTTAAGCGATACTATATAGAGATATCTTCATTTTATTTTGAACTAAATAGCATTTCAAAATTGGTAAACAATATGTTGTCTTATATATAATATAATATAATATATTATAATATAATATAATATAATATAATATAATATAATATAATATAATATAATATAATATAATATAATATAATATAATATAATATAATATAATATAACATAATATATTATAATATATTATAATATAATATAATATAATATAATATAATATAATATAATATAATATAATATAATATAATATAATATAATATAATATAATATAATATAATATAATATAATATAATATAATATAATATAATATAATATAAGTTGATATAATATATAGAGATAATAAGAGATAAGTTGTCATATTTTGAAAAAAATCAGTAAAATATACATCAAAATCGAAATTTGGGAAAAGAAAAGGGAAATAAATTTAAAAATGGTAAATAATTCACTATTTAATTTGAGTGTATATAAAAGATGGTAATATAGTTAAAAAGCTAAGTCCTTCCGCTTTCAAAATCAATTTAAAGACCTTAAAGTGATCTGGTAACCTTGTAAAGTTTCGGCTGTGAAAATTTTTGTGTTGCGATTTTATAAACTTTTTCAATTAAAAACACCATCTATAATTGTCTTTTCTGGTTATTTTATTTAAGATAAGTGTTCCACATATATAACTTAATTAGTGAATATTGAAGTTCATTGAATTGGATTCGCAATTAAGTCTTAATTAAATTTGTTTTATTTATTGTTTTGAACAACAACAACAGTGGATATATACCTTAAGACTTATTTTTGCATGAATTTGTTTTTGTATTGTTCATTGACATACATTTGGTATAGTTCTATTTGTCAAATAAAACAACTGTCAGATAGAACATCTCCGTTTTATATTTTCCTTAATATTACCACTCCGTTTTCTATTACTAAGATCAATATTATAATTGGTGACCTTGCTAATTAACTGCTGTGTTGCCATTTAATTACATATTACTGGTTTTAATCCTAGATAATATTTGTATTGGTGTGTGTCCTTAATAAAGTTTTGAGATGGACTGTATGAATAAAAACTGCAGTATTTCCGGAGAAGAACGTATGGTTTCCTGTTGGTTGTGTTTGGGAAACTACCACTTAAAATGTAGTGGCCTCAAAGCTCGTGATGCTGATGCATTATCTGACAATGCCAAAAACTTACAGTGGACTTGTCCAAATTGCAGAGTAATTGGCATTGAATTTTACAATTTTTTCAAAAGCCATAAAGCAGAGTTCGATGGAATTAAAAAAGACTTTTCATCTCTACAAGGAAAACTAACTAAATATGGTGAACTTTTTTCTAAATTTACAAATTTAGATAGTTTTGCTGCTTCCCCGAGACCAAAACGTAAAAGAACTGCTAAGTCATCATCAACACCTCCTTATATTCCTAAAAATACAGGGGTTATTACTACTAATAATGATTCTATTCCGTTACCAACCGCAAATACAAGTAGTTGTCCTGCTGCTGTTGTAACTCCTAATACAAATAATTTTATTCCGCCTCATCATACTTCAAATGCTTCCAATTATAATATAATTCCGTCAGAGTCGACTTCAGTTACTCCTACGGTATCTAATTCGTCGATCTTGCCCATGATTCCAAATCTTGCTACCAGTAAGCCTCCAGAGCTTATTTTATTAACTCCCTCATCGTCAAACATCCCAACTAATTTAAATGTGGTCAACAATCCTCTTACAACAGTAACTCCAAAGCCTCTAAAAATTATTGCTCCAAGGAAAACCATATTTGCTAGCCGTTTTTCAGTAGATACAACAATAAATGATGTTGAATTCTATATTAAAACGAACCTTGGCATCGAAGATTATAATAATGTCCAAATTTATAAGATAAATGCGCGCAATAGAGCTTCATTTAAAATAATTGTCCCAGAAAGTATTTTTGATCGTCTCGTTAATCCACAATTTTGGCCAAAAAATACAATTGTTCGACAATTTATTTATCGTGATGATAACAACGTAATTCTTCCCAGGGCCTCTGATCCAAATCCAAAAAACTAATTGAATTAAATAATCCGTTAAATATTAATATTTGTCCAGAAAATGATTACAACTTCTCAGCTATCTCCATCGCATACCAAAATGTTAGAGGTATGAACACAAGGTTAAAATCCCTTTATTTAGAGAGCTTTGATATTGAGCATAATATCATTGTACTCACTGAAACGTGGCTCCGAAATAAATCTGATAAAGAAATTCATAATTCTGAAATAATGTGCAGTAAATTTCAAATCTATAAACGTGATAGAGTGGGCAAAGAAGGTAGGGGAGTTTTGATTTCTATCTCAACTCTTTTTCCTTCAGAAGAAATATTTTTTAACAATGATCAAAATATTGAATTTATCGCCGTATGTGTTAAAGCTAAATTTAGAACAATTTTTATAACTTGCTCTTATATTCCTCCTGCGTCAAACATTCAAATTTATGAACAACATGCAAACGCGATAAAATTTGTAGCTAATCAATCCAAACCTGGAGACTCCATAATTGTTCTTGGTGACTTTAATATTCCAAATATTAAATGGTGCGAAACTCCTGATTCATGCTTTTTAAGCCCATCAATAAGATCGGAAACATCTATTGAATTACTGGATGCTATTGCTGATTTGGGACTATTCCAAATAAACAACATAGTAAACAAGCTTAGCAAAATACTTGATCTTGTATTTGTTGATCAACCTGAAGAAATTAATATTCTTCGCATTAATCCATTATTAACACCCGAAGATGCGTATCACCCCACTCTTGAAATAAGCGTAAACGTTGAAACAAAAATATCATTACAATCCAATGTAAATAATGAGATGGTTTTTTGATTTTAGTAAAGCTGATTATTCCAAATTAAATCACCTACTTTATTCTGAAAACTGGTTTGAATATATTCCTTACAATAAAGTATGCCCTCGTAATATTGACATCATTTTGAATAAATTCTATGATGGCTTATTTAAATGTTTTAAGAAATCAATACCAATGACGAGAAAAAAAATTGCACATGGACCGCCTTGGACTACAAAACAGCTCAATGGCTTAAAAAATTTGAAAAACAAACATTATAGAAAATACAAAAAATCCGGTTTACCTATTGATTACATGAGGTACTCCATATCAAGATCAGTTTACAATTCGGAAAATATCAAATGTTACAATAATTATCTTTTTAGGGTGAAAAGAAACTTTAAAAATAATCCAAAATATTTTTACCAGTTCGTAAATTCTAAGCGTCGAGTTTCTGAATATCCGTCCATGATGAAATTTGGAGATAAAGAATCCTCAAACGATGCAGATATTTGCGATATGTTTGCTGCTTTCTTCTCATCCGCCTATTCTGATAAAGATTCACATGAACTTTTCAATTATCCATATCCAATTCCAGCTGCAACCCTTATAAATTGTCCAACATTAGATAAATCGATGGTACTGAGAGCTGTACAGAATCTAAAATATTCTGATAAATGTGGACCTGATGGTGTTCCAAGCTGTGTTCTTATAAAATGTTTACATTCTCTTATATCTCCAATAACATACTTATTCAACATATCAATATTTAATGGTTACTTTCCTGAAGTTTGGAGGAAATCTTATATTATACCTTTGTTTAAATCCGGTAGTAGATCCAACATTTCCAATTATAGAGGTATTGCTAAATTAAGTGTTATTCCAAAACTTTTCGAAAAGATAGTTACTGAAATCCTTTCGCATCAAGTTGTATGTTATCTTTCGCCATTTCAGCATGGATTTAAAAAAGGATGTTCCATTACTACTAACCTTTTGGAGTTCACAACCTCAGTTATAACCGCATTTGATTCCGGTTTACAGACAGACGTAATATACACAAATTTCAGTAAAGCCTTCGATAAAGTAAATCACGATCTCCTACTGTTCAAATTGGATAAGCTCGGATTTTCTCCTGTTTTCCTTAAATGGATCTCCACATATCTTAAAAATAGATGCCAATGTGTATTATTCAGAGAATGTACATCAAAAACCATTCCTGTTTTATCTGGTGTTCCACAAGGTAGTCATCTCGGCCCCTTACTATTCCTAATATTTATAAATGATCTACCAGCTTGCATTAGGAATTCTAAAATATTAATGTATGCTGATGATGTAAAGCTGTTCCATAGCTTTAACTATTCCTATCAATGTTCCTTACTCCAATCAGATCTTGACAATCTTTATGATTGGTGTATGATGAATCTAATGGATCTGAATTTAAAAAAGTGTAAACACATGATGTTCTATAGAAGAAGTCCAGTACTCTGTAGATACACAATAAATGAATATCAACTTGATCTAGTCGAAGAATTTCTTGATCTGGGTGTGTTGCTTGATTGTAAACTATCCTTTAACTCCCACGTTTCACAAATCGTTAATAAGGCAAAAGGAGTTCTAGGTTTCCTCAAGCGCTGGGGAAGAGAGTTTAATGATCCTTATGTTTCCAAGCAATTATTCATATCTCTTGTAAGACCAATCCTGGAATATGCTTCCGTGGTCTGGGATCCTCAATACGAAGTTCATATAAAGAAAATTGAATCGGTCCAGAAACAATTTCTCTTATTTTGTCTTCGTAACCTTCCATGGAATCCTAATATTAATTTACCATCATATGAAAGTCGATTACAGCTTATTGATCTCCCTACTCTTGAAAGTAGGAGAAAATATATGAATATTTCATTTGTAATTAATTTAGTAAACGGTTCAATTAATTCTGAGTTCCTGCTTTGTAAGATCGAATTCGTAATCCCAAATCGTCCAACTAGAAATTATACTCCTTTAAAAATAAAATATTTTCGAACCAATTATGCCAACTTTGATCCCATGAGACGTATATGCAATCAATTCAACAGTTACTATCCATATATTGATTTTTCATTAAATCCAATCCGCATTAAGAGGAATATTTTTAACTTAGTTAAATAATAAGTTTTTGTTATTGAATAATTATGAAAATATTATATTGTTAATAGCTTTAAGAATAATATATATGCTAGCCTGTAAGAAATTGTAATTTCATTGGCTATTAAATAAATAAATAAAATAAAATAAATATTATATTATATTATATTATATTATATTATATTATATTATATTATATTATATTATATTATATTATATTATATTATATTATAATATATTATAATATATTATGTTATATTATATTATATTATATTATATTATATTATATTATATTATATTATATTATATTATATTATATTATATTATATTTTATTATATTATATTTTATTATATTCTACTATATTATATTATATTATATTATATTATATTATATTATATTATATTATAATAT